>JALMGJ010000015.1:18920000-19362500 GCA_023362775.1 Charina bottae
TCCATAATTATCAGGGAGGGAGGGAGGGAGGGAGGGAGGGAGGGAGGGAGGGAGGGAGGAAGGAAGGAAGGAAGGAAGGAAGGAAGGAAGGAAGGAAGGAGTTTTCCATTTTTCTTGCCAGTAGCAGTGTTGATGAGGTCTCCATTTTGATTTTAGGAGGTGTTAAATAATTTTTTTAAAAGTCTCTTAATCTCTCTGCGTTGCAACACTAAGCACTGTTGCCCTCCGATGTTGCTGACATTTGATGACAATAGTGTTTATTAGATGTGGCACTCCATCTGAAGAAGAACACCTTTTTTCCTATCAAGAAAAGACTGGCTGTTGCTGTTTCTTTAACATGTCATCTCCTGTGAACATATTGATTTATTGACTATGTGCCATCTTGACTCTTAGCAACCACATAGATAGTTTTTCTCCAGGAGGTCTGTCCCCAACCTAGTCCTTCACATCTTCCATGATGCACCCATTGCCCCTGTATGCAAGTCCATCTATCTTGCTTTTCCATGTTTGCTTAGTCACTCATTTATGGGGAATCCATTGCTCCCATCTTAAGCTTGTGACCCAGGTGGCTGGAAGATTGGCCAAACGGAATCAGGGAGTCAGAATGCTAAGGAACGAAGTTAGAGGTGAGATTCCCCCAAAATGTACATGAGCACATCAGACCCAAGGAAATGTTGCTGCGTAGGCAGCACTTAGAAAGACCCAACCCATCTGACCAGAGGAAATCTTTTATAATACTCCCTGCGTAGACCCAGACCAGTCCCAATGATTAGCTGTGTGGACAGGACGAGTTGAGGACCAGAAAATATTGAGCTGCATTGGAAGATTAGGAAGTTGAAACAACATCCTGAAAACATGCAATGATGCATGTTTCCATACTGTTGCCAACATACATACAACAACATAGATGTGTCTGGAGTTGAGCTCAGCTCAAAGGAGACTTTACCTACAACCAAAAGTCTGGGTTGAAGGCATAATAGTCTAAGGAAAACAGAAGCTCTTGATGAATAAGGTTTACAGTATAAATAAGAGTCCAGTTTGGATGTAATGATTGTGTCATGATTTGATCATTAGGCCCCCAGTATCGAGTTTAGGGGTCTGCTGTTCCTCTGCCTCATAGGATTCTTTCCGACCTGGTTTATAACAAACTATAGTCTGCTATCGTAAGATTTTACCCCTCAAAAGAAGCTCAATATATCCCTGCAGCTTGCAAGGTTTTCCAAGCTAAGGTAGTCCCTCAGCTTCTTTATGGCTCAGAAATTTGCTCCTTTGCAAAGCTTAACATTCTTGAAACTATTCAAAATAAGTTTATGAGAGCCATACTGAATTACTGATGGTTCCAAAAAGTATCAAACATGCCATCTTACATGTAGAGACAAGTATAATCTCGTTGGATGCTAGAGCATGGTTTCTTCTTCTTATCTTTTGGCTAAAGTTAATCCTACTTCCTATAGGTTTGGCCCCATTAGTACTTAGAGATTGTTTTAAATAATCATAGCTTTAAAAGCAGAGACATCACCTTGCCGACAAAGGTCCGTATAATTAAAGCTATGGTTTTCCCAGTAGTAATGTATGGCTGTGAGAGTTGGACCATAAGGAAGGCTGAGCGCCGAAGAATTGATGCTTTCGAACTGTGGTGCCGGAGAAGACTCTTAAGAGTCCCTTGGACTGCAAGGAAGTCAAATCAGTCAATCCTAAAGGAAATCAACCCTGACTGCTCATTGGAAGGACAGATACTGAATCTGAAGCTCAAATACTTTGGCCACCTAATGCGAAGAGAGGACTCACTGGAAAAGACCCTGATGCTGGGAAGGACTGAAGGCAAAAGGAGAAGGGGACGGCAGAGGATGAGATGGTTAGATAGCATCACCGATGTAATGAACATGAATTTGAGTAAACTCCGGGAGACAGTGGAGGACAGGAAGGCCTGGCGTGCTATGGTCCATGGGGTCACAAAGAGTCGGATACAACTTAACGACTGAACAACAACAACAAACATTCATTTACTGGGCTTCTCTATGGAAAGTTTGTGCTCATTAGGTTTTGATAATGCTAGAACTGCCCTCAAACAATGAATTCGGGATATAGATCTCCAAACAAATTTAAGCAAGAGGTCATACCCCAATACTTATCATATTCTTCCAAAGGGTTTGCTGCAGCCTCCTATTTATCATCCATTCATAAGGCCTTCACGTTAGCCAGGCTGGACGCTTTGCCCTCAACAGTCCTTATTGGATGTTTTAAGGGTACTCCTATGTATCTTCGGTTCTATCCATGTGGTGATGGCTCAATAGAAACTCTAAGCCACTTGCTACTATGCTGCTCCCTCTATCACAGCGCTTTCCAAACTTTTCATGTTGGTGACACACTTTTTAGACGTGCATCATTTTGCGCCACACACTCACAGCAGGGCACAAGGCAGGCACTAGGACCTGCGCGGAATCCTGGCAGGGCTCGGAGGCAGCAGCAGCCGCGACACACCCAGACACTGCAGCCAACACAGTAACGTGTGGTGACGCAGTCTGGAAAACTCTGCTCTATAAGGATGCTAGACAGACCTTCATTTATCCGATCTTGAAGAAATTTCCAGGTAGGGAGTGTGATTTCTACTTAATGTTACTTCTTTTGGACAAGGACTCAAAAATACCTTCCCAAGTCGCCCAGTTCTGCGCTACGATCTGTACAATACACTGCGCCATTAATTAAGTTTGGAACTTCTTATCATACTATTTTTATTCTGCTTTATTTTATTATATCTGTTCTTAATTATTTTTTTAGATCCTATTATACTTACTGTTTTTCTGTGACATATATAGAAGTACGTAACAGTTCTACTATTAGATATGTTATGGTATCTGGTCTTAAGGCTGTAATAAACTGATTTGATTTGATAACTATAGTCTGCTCTTACATCAGAATCAGGCAAAGTTTAGCTTGCTATAGAATAGAATGGGAAAACCACGTTCAAACAATGGCCCTGCCTTTCAGTTTCCATACTTCCTCCTTGCTGTCTTTTGAATAACCCATTCTTTTCATAATATGGATGCATTTTGAGAGTCATGGTGTTTGTAATTCATATTTCCTCCGGTGATGGACTCGACCATGGGGGAGCTGGGGGTGGTGATGGCCGACAGGAAGCTCTGGCGTGGGCTGGTCCATGAAGTCACGAAGAGTCGGAAGCGACTGAACAAATAAACAACAAAATCCCCAGGTTATTACCTACCAAAAAAAAAAGAATATTTGCCTCCATGCATAGATCCCAAATGTAGGTCACATGTAATAATTTTCAGTCCCCCACTGACAAAATTTCAAGTGAAAGGAAGGGGTGGGGGGGCAACAGGCCAAAGAAACACACACAATAACTTGGCATTGACCTTGCACTCTTCAAAAAAGGAAGTCACTTCTGAGCCACAAACATCAAAAAGAATAAATAATTGTTTTTCTTTTTTGTTGTTATGATATGGATCATCTGAGCAGTTAGTGGTAAGCAAGCTGCCTTTGATATGGTTTAGATGCCCTGGTGCTTGGTCCTCTATTTATGTCAGCGTGTTCCTGTTCCCACACCGGGAAAGTAGAATCCCTTGATTAAATTCATATTTGTTTTAATCTTTCCCGGTGTCTGATCTCAGCCTCAAAGATTCTAATAAAAAAAGTAACACATCCTGCTGAGTTTGGGGTTGTTTAGGGGGGACGTTGATGTGCTTGCTCTGTTCTAACATGATCGTGTTGGAAACCCTCAGAACCCAAACAGCTGAAACTCCCACCCATTCGAAAGACAAAGCTATTTCGAAGGTTCATGTAGGGTGTTCCCACCACCACAGCCCTGGGGAAAAAAGAGGAAAGTTTAGGTTTATTTGTAGAACTGGAAACAAAGGGGAAAGAGACCTAGATAAACAGCCATTTATAAAATATCAACTAGAACCTATGGGGAGTTTAATTAATCTGATCCCAATATAATTTTGTACGCAGAGAACATTTGTAAGGCATTTATGGGAGTAAACAAGAACAAACAAGTCCTCCCTCCCTGGGGGGAAAGAAGCAAACTGATGGGCATAAGAAGGAATGATAAGGCCAAAAAAAAAGTCTGCTTTGTTTTTGGAATATTTAGCATTGCCCATGAGTTAAAAAGAAAAAAGAACAAAAACCCACCAAAAGTATCTGGAGCTTTTTCAATAGTTTTACTATGACTGAAAGGAAGGAATATGGAGATCCAGTGGGCTTCCTCTCTTCTAGATCCGATGGGATCTTATTTTTGCATGCTCTCACGGTTTGATTTCATGTTGCCTATCTACAAGGAAATTCCCCTTAACTTTGAACCTGGTGTTATTATAAACTAGGAATGCCAGAGTGATATGGGTGGCCAAGGCAGGCCTCCAGGATGTGAAGCATCTTGTTTGGGTACAGTTGTCCTCTTTTAGAGTTGCTTTACGAACAAGACGTACTGCATATCTATTTCATCCAAACCCATTTCAGAAACCTCAACAGGAAAGCAGAATGTAAGACTTAGTCTTTCAAAAGAATAGCATGTAGAATTCGGACCAAGGCCTAGGCAGTAGGCCCTGCATACATGATTTGAGAGCTGTCAGGCTTTACAGACACTATCACTTTTCTTTGAGTTTTATTGCTCAGCTTCAGCAGAAGGAAGAATTACCTCAAGAGGTCCCCATCCTGGAGCTCTTGTGCTTGATACGGTGTTTGATGACCTGCAGAAGTTATCAGCTTACCATTTTAATGGGGCAGAAGAGGAAATCGATTGATCCGTTTTCATGACTTTTCATTTCCCTTGCATTTTAGAGAATGTTCTGCAATTAGATGTAGCTGTAGTGTTTTTGCCCTAATGCTGTTTTTTAGTGTGACCTTCTGCATGCTATTCAGTAGCCAAATGTGGCTCTTGGCCAGGAAAAAAATGTGCATTCCTGAAGCACAGGGAAATCACTCAGACTGGCAAAAAAAATCAAACCTGCCACATGGAGTTTGTTTTATATCACCTGACACATCTAGAAGCTTCCATGTTAGGCTTGTCCAGAGTTACCAGGAAATATTGACTTTGTTCCTCCTAAATATTCCTCCCTTAAAATATTCAAAATGGCCATTTTAGGGGAACAATACAGGCAAATTGCCTTAGGTTTTACACATGAAATGGGCCTCATCCAAAGGATGGTTCAGTATTCCAGATCATCTAATAGACTGATACTTTTCCTTTGAGACAGCAAAACTCACTAACTACAACAGAGCTTTCCAAACTGTGTGTCGCGACACAAAAGTGTGTCGCCACACACAGCGTTGTGTGTCGCCACACCACCCGGAAGCGGCGGCGTGCGCATGCACGGCGGCAGCGGCACGGCATCAGTCCTTCCGCATTTTAGCGGAGGCTGCAGCCGCTGCCACCGCCGTGCACGCACACGCCGCCGCACGCCCCCCGCGCCGCCACCGTGCATGAGTGCACCGCCGCACGCCCCCCCACGCCGCTGCATGCCCCCCCGCCGCCGCCGTGCGCCCCCTGCCACCGCCATGGGCGCGCGCGCCACCGCCGTGCTGCCGCCGCCACCACTGGTGTGTCACCAGCGGCGGCACTTTGGAAAGCCCTGAACTACAATATAATCTAAAGAAGTATTTCAGCATTTACTAAAAAGGTAAAGGTTCCCCCCGCACAATTGTGCAGTCGTGTCCGACTCTAGGGGCCGGTGCTCATCTCCGTTCGTTAACCGAAGAGCCAGCGTTGTCCGAAGACGCTTCCACGGTCATGTGACCGCATGACACGCGCGGAACGCGCTGTTACCTACCCACCGAAGTGGTACCTTATTCATCTACTTGCATTTGCATGCTTTCGAATTGCTAGGTTGGCAAGAGCTGGGGCTAGTGTGGGAGCTCACTCCGCACGCAGGGCTAGGGATTCGAACCTCCGAACTTGCAATCTTCCAATCGACAAGCCTGGCATCTTACCTGCTGAGCCACCACGCCCCACAGCATTTACTAGGCCATTGTTTAATAAATAATCAGGCCACCTTTGTGTCTTCCAAAACAATAGTGCATCTCCAGCTTTGTATGAAAGCATTCCTGTCAAAAGCCACCATCAATGAGAGATCTCAACATCCTGACAGCTGGAATTGCTGGAATTGCTTACATTTGCCTTGTGGTCCAAATCCAACAAGGCAATGAACCGTTGTCAATGAAATGTTGAAAGAGAAGCACATTGGCCACCTAGAAGAGTTTGTAGAACAAAGGAAAGGAGGCTTGTCACATATGAAGGATGATGGTCTCTCTCTTTTTATGTTTGCATCTCTCAGTCTTTCCTAATGTTTGATACATTTACAGCAGATAAGTGGCTTGTGATATCATGAGTGAATTACCTTTTTGGGCCCTGGGCTTCTATACCTCTGTGCATGCCTTTCCACACAACTTACCTCATCCTGAACCCCAAAGACCATCTTGCCCAAGGATTCCTGAAACCTAGCAGCACCCTGTCTCCTTGGGGAATAAGCATACAAGTTCTAAAACACAAGAATTGAGGGGTGAAGGAATGGCACTCCTTAACTGGTTTTCCAGGGTTTCCCATGCCACATTTATGCTCCTTCCAACGTGGCCTGTGCAGTCCTGATTTGAAAAGCTCCATCCACATCATGGTAGCTGATATTTTGATACTTCAAGTAAACAGCTCTTGGTTTCAGAGGATTTGTATGCTATGAAGCACTCCTGGACTGTGGACCAGGCAGAATTAGAGCTTAGGTTGTTCAATAAATCTGTCTGTATCAGTTGTTCTTAAACCACAAGAGCACATGTTACACATAAAAGATCCAGCTGCTAGCAGACAATTGGATAGATTTATGATGCACCGCACAGAGATTTCCTTCTCTTATTCTTCACTCAAAGATTCTGAGCGTGCTTCTTCACCATCCCACAATTCTACGTAAAAGTTTGCTCTTTAAAAAAAAAGTGTCTTTAAAATCTTTTCAAAGTTTGTGTGTGTAACACAAGAAATCTTACAAAAATCTTGAAAGTTGATTTCTAAAACCAGATCAAACCGTTTTTGACATTTGCTATCTAGCCTTTAAAAGTTGTACTGTGGATGGCAGTAATTTATTTCCTTGGTTGATTTGTTGTAGATAAAGAGCTAAACTGCGCCTGTCATTATAAATACACAGAGACCAGATTGTGAGAGCCAAAGTCCTGGAGAGAAACACGTTCCTTTAAATGTTAATCCATTGGCTTAACTTTTTGCACCTCTTTTTTCGGGGCCTGGCATAAATTGAATTCCCCTGCTACAAATCTTTGAGGAGATTGGTGGTGGTGGGAAATGCTTTGGTCTAATCTAGCTGGACATTTGTCATCAAATTCTAGGTGGACGTAGGTTGATTCTTTGAAATGGATGTGCCACCTTCAGCCAGCCACACTACCTGTAGGTCCAGGGACCTCATACTAAGCCAACCTATCATGATTTGTTTGGGTTATGGCCTAGCACATGGTTAGATAACCTGGAACTCTTCAAATGTTGCCGTACTGCATGTCATGGTCCTTAGGGCTGCTGGGAGTCACAGTTTAGCAATATCCAGAATGCCAAAGGTCACCCATCCCTCATTCAATACTTTGTGTGAGCCTAGCCTTTTTTCCCCAACAAATCATGGTTGAAACAAACGATCAGACCATCTAGATGGAAGCCTTCCTCATTAATAAAATCCCAAGATTTTACTTATGAAGACGTTTGCTTCTTAATGTAGACTATTCCATTGGGCCCAGATCCTCGAATATGCATGTTTCTTGGGACTGAATAGTGATCCAGATTCTGCTTCAGATTCTGGGAATTCTTGAATTATGCAACCCCCAGCCACAAAACGGTCCAGGTCCAGAGCTGTGTATCATAGACTTCAGGTTAGGGCTCAGGTGGAGTCCTTTTCTGTGGAAGATGTTAAGTCAGAAAGCTCATCTCCAGCCCACAATGAGGACTCATTTAGGGACACATAGCCCAATTCTACAAGGACCAACCTGCATTAGATTCTTCTTCTCCTTCATGCAAAATGGAAAAGGCATGTGATCTCTGTATGCCAAAATATCCCAGCTGATGCTCCTCTACCCCTTGTTCATTTTAATTGGACTCCATGAATGTTCCAAAAAGGAAACCAGATGTGAGACAGGGTTCACTTGAAAGAACAGGTAATTAATATCATCTGTTTGGGCCTTCTTATCATCACGGGCTTGTGTTTGCCATTTTGACCTGTTGGTCAGCAGGAGACATGACCCCATACATCTATAAAGAAGGGAGTCCCATGACTTTTGAGCTTCATGGACAGCTTTTCTCTGCCTGTGGGGCACAAATAATTTGATTTGTGTGCCAGAAATAAGATAAATTATTATTTTGTTAAAATCAGTGTCTCTTCTAATATCTAGTTTGTTTTAAGTTTCTTCATGGTCAGGGCTGTTGAAGGGAAGGAAATGCTAACAATACATTTCCTAAGTTATCTTAGATGCCTTCCTTTCCTAAAAAATTAATACACTTCTGTCAGTTGATGGATCTACATGATACACAAAAGAAGCACTGATTTCTGTTGGTTTCCCCCTCCCTCTTTTTTTGTCTACTATTTTTTGCACTTAATTACTCCTGACATTTCACCCATCATGTTGTAATGAGCTTCTTCAGAAGAAATGAAAACAGCTTTCCCCTTTGAAAGCAGAGAAGGAGCTATTTTTTTTGTGTGTCTTTGTTATCATAACACATTTTTTTCCTTTTCTCTTTTTCTCCCTCAAACGACACCTCGCTGAACAATAGAACAACAGAAGAAACAACAAGTCAGACAGCATCAACTTCTGTGGAAAAACTGTATTTCTTTAAACACATCCATTCATTAGTGGGCTTTAGAATCTTAGACTTTTTTGGGGTCCCATAATGTCAGCTGCTGTGTGTGTGTGTGTGTGTGTGTGCGCGCGCGCGTGCAAGGATGGAATAGTGAGGAACTACTGCAGATTTTCAGATAACAGACTAAATAATGAAGCTTGAATTAATTCACTTGGGAGGACTTTTTGATAATTGCTTATAATTGCTATTATATTATTTTATATTAGAATGGTCTTGGGCATTTTATAGTTCCCTGGTAATTTCAAAATTTCTATCTTCCTTTGATTGCAGATTAAGGATTAGGCTGCTTGGAGATGCTTTGGATAGATGTCCAAGGCAGGTTTTTTTTTTTTTTTTTTGAACCAGTTGTAAAGTTTATGTCTTCTCATAAATCTACTTAAAAGTTTGGTAATTATCCCTGAGGATGAGAGGTTTGGGAAGGAATGTGAGACTAGAGTTGACTCATTTGCTCTTTCTTCTGTTAAAGGCTTATCAAATGGTGCCACCATTAGGAAAGTCGGTCTCTTCTTATCAGCAAGTTTCCATATTATTGCTGGTTGTCAAGGCCAAGCTAGATTTTGATATGATAAGAGATGTGATGTTTCTTCAAGAAAAGAATGGGCATTGGTGTCTGGGGCACCACATTTTTGTTGTTGTTGTTGTTTTACGGGGTGGGGAAGCCCAAGAACCACAGTAGATGGGGCCAAGATTCTTTGGTTTTTTTCTTGTTAGGTTGGGAAGATGTTTTAAAACAATGTTAAACCTATGTTAAAATATTCAGTACAAGTCTTGGTGAAAGAACTCCTGAGTTTTAGCAATTGAAATGTGGTGGCCCAATGAGAATGGTGGCTTTATCTGCTGTTTTTTGGTAATGGGAAGAATCTTCCTAGGCTCTGTTTCCAGTCCTGACATCCAACCCTATCTGCATTGCTGCTTGTAGTTATCCTTTCCCAACAATCCCTTAGGGTTGAAAGGATGCAGATGGGCCATAGTGTTAAGGTCTGCCCTGACCAGTGAGATTCCATCAGTTGTAAGGATTGGCCCCAGCAAGCAGGTCTCCTGTTCGTGAATTCCAATGGTTCCAATGATATGGTAGTTCTCTCAATCCATCTGTCTTTCCTGGCTCTTTGGTAAGTTCCAGCCAGCTTGGAGCTCCTACTTACACTTTTTACAGTGCTCCTCAGAACTCTTAGTGCTTGCGTTGCTCCAAATCGTTAGGTGAAATTATGACATCTGCCTTAGAAACTTAACAATGTAAATTTCCCAGAGTGATGCTATCTTGATACAATGCAATGGCCTCAATTTGCCAGTTGAATGTTGCTACTGCTACGCCAGACATCATGGAGGAGAGAACATATCTAATATATGAGGGCCCTCCAAAAGGGATCATCTGGAGCCTAAGCCCAGCATCTGGAATTGGACCTCAGAGCTAGAACTGTGCCTACAGATTAGGCTGACCATATTTCCTTCAGACAAAAACAGGACGGGGTCTTATGTAATATTCCGTATTCATGAAAAAGACAGGGATCCCTGCCCGCTGGTCCGCGCGATTGGCTCCCACCTGCAAACCCCCCCCCCGGACCTCTTTTGCCGCGCACTGATAGGCGGGAGGGCTTCCTGTTCCGAGCTGCCTCCAGTTGGCAGCTCCGGCTCAGATCCTCCTTCCACACCATTCCCGCCGGGTTTAAAAAACGGGACAAATTTGAGATTGTTATGAAAACGATGGGACACTTGAAAAAATGCTTGAAAAACGGGACTGTCCCGTTCAAAACGGGACGTATGGTCAGCCTACTACAGATGTACAGGCAGGAGTCACTCTACAGGCACTTCAATGAATTGACATTGGCTGGGAGTGGGCAGAATTTACCCCTGAAGATGCCAGAAACCCACTCCAAAGACATATTCTAGTCAACTGAGAAGAATTCCTGGACCAAAAGTTGGTAAAGCTGAGAGATCAGTCTGAGCAAACTAAATCTTGAAGAATGTGTGCTGTTGTTAATAGGCATGAAAGCCCGTATTATTTTAGGATGTCATACAATGAGCCAATTAAAATGCTTGTTCAGTGGCCCTTCTTCTGTGAGGACTATTGTCCCCTTCCAGAAGCTTCTCATACATTCTTACTGAATAATGGTGTACTGTTTGAGTGACTGATGCCTGCCGTTTCCTCGCTCCCCAAGCCACATAGCTTTCCTTTAAAGTGACCAAAATGTTGACAAGGGAGCCTATTTATCTCATAGTGACCTAGATAATTTGAGTGTTTGCTGAGTCAGGAAGGGCATTCCATCTCCACTTTATTTTTGTTTTCTTTTTCGGCTTACAACTATGAATTGGACAGATCCAAGCTCCCTGTCCATGCTGATTTGGTGGTAAATCCATCACGGGCCAGAGGCTACCTCAAATGGATTCTTCAGTTAATCTGTCCTGTGAAAAAGCATCTGTTCTGTCCAAAATTATTTGCCTAAGAAAAATAGCTACCCTTCTTTTATGCTGCATTTTGGGCTTGTTTACTTGACTAAATGTTGCAGAAGTCCCAAAGCTGTTAAATCCTATCACTCTTACATGGTACAGGGATGGCACCCGTCTAGTTCAGACTTGTATTGTGATTCCACACATATATATAAAGTCACATTACTAGCTGTGTGTTTAGTGGTGGTGTATCCCAATGTTGCATTGTTCTACTTTTTCTTTTCATATTTCACCAGTGTTCACTTTTTCCATACTCACCCCTTTGCAGTGAGATTGAAGAGAAGTGTGGCTTTGTTCACACAACCCATTTTTCTGGCGATACGTAGTGCACTGAACCATAAACTAAGCAGATGAGTTGGGTTTGCACACATCAGTATGCTAGGAAAAAGCTACTCAAAGTGATCACCGTCCAAGTAAACCCCGCAAACCCCGCCCCTTCCATGCGATTGGCTCCCGCCCGCAAACCCCGCCCCCCAGTGCTTGTGATTGGCTCCTGCCCCCAAACTCTGGCACCCGGTCCGCGGAAATCCCAGAAACCCCGCCCCCCACCACCCCGGTCCCCGGTTATAAATATCCAAATGGCCCTTGGCAGAAAAAAGGTTCCCCACCCCTGTGCTAAAGCATGCTGTGTGAACAGCCAGTTTTGGAGGGGAAAAGACATCGGGATGTGGTATTTGCACTGGGTGTCTCTGCGTGTTGGAATTCTGAACCTCCATGTACAGTCGTGTTCCGACCAGGTTTGTCGGAGTATGGAATGATGCATGGATTGGTTTTGCATTAGAATTTTGAAACCCCTCTCCCCACCCCAATACCTTTCATATCATTGGAACTGTAAAGGATCACTATCTAAGCTCAGAGGTTGGAAAAAGATGGCCTTTGGGTACTCCCCAATCCCAACAGCATCCATTGTCTAGGCTGAAATGCCTTGTAGAGTTTATTTATCTTTTATTTATTTATCGTATTTTTCCACCGCCCATCTCGTAACGACTCTGGGCGGTTTACAACAAATTAAAACAATAAAAATTAAATGTCAATTAAAAAGACACGTTAAAAATATAAATATACAATATAATAAAAGCTCTAAAATATAAGATATAAAATCTAAAACCCAACATGGTGAATCACAGTCTTGTTAAAATTGCCCGGGGTCGCATCACGGTGCCAGTCACCCCCACAACGAACTATCCCCCCTTCCACTCCAAGCGAGGTGGTGGTGGTGTTTCAGAGTTTGCTGTGAGATGCAAGCCACCCACTGCTAAAAATAGAAGACAAGTGGGGACTGTGGAAGGGATTGTAAACAGGAACCTAGCTGTAATTCCCTTGACCCCACCCTCACCCACTTCATTCATAGGAAAGCCTATGACTTATTAATATTTATCTCAGACTTTGTGGTCCAGAGTAGACCAACCAATGGATCAGTGACAGAGCTTTTTCTTTTTAAAGCACTGTTTTATACTGTATATGAGAAGCTGGGCATGTGCTTCTTGGGAAACAGCCATTTCACATCATAAGGATGAAGCTAGGTTAGTTAAGCAGGTTGGGACTATAAGAAAAGTAAAGTGGTTTCTAGGATGCTATCCACTGGATTCCTGCAAAGACGAATATGGGCTGGGCTTGATGACCTAAACGGCCCCTTCTGTCTCTAAGATCTTATAAATCATATTATAAATTATATGGGGCGCGGTAGCTCAGCGGGTTAAACCGCTGAGCCGGAAGACTGCCTGTAAAGATCTGATGGTCGGCAGTTCTAATCCCCGCGTGGTGAGGTGAGCTCTCGTCATTCACCCCAGCTTCTGCCAACCCAGCAATTCAAAAGCTAAGGCGAGTAGATAAATGGGTACCACGTTAAAGTGGGAGAATTTGCTGGCGTCCTGTGATCGGGGGTCGCCCTCGGAGCGAAGAAGATCCTGGGAATCCCATTAAATGGCGGTGGAGGACGACAGAGCCCGATCGGCGAACATCCAGGACGTCAGCAGCCGACTCGGAAGCGAGGCATGCTGGGACATGTAGTCCAATGCCTATGGAAGAAAAGTCGGTTCCCCTACCTCCTTCCTGTGCGCGTGGTTAAATGATATGTATATGAATTGTTAAATATATATTGAAATGCTGTAAGCCGCCTAGAGTCCTCCAATAGGGAGGGGATAGGCAGGGTATAAATAAGATAAATAAATAAATAAATCCGCAATAGTGGGGACCGTTTGGATGGTCTGCTCCCCTGCAACCTTCCATAAACACTCCAAAATCAACCAACAGACAGCGCTGCCAGCAAGGCCATTTAGCCAAGGGAGATGGTCACATTAGGAAGAAGGTTCAGATAGCTTACAGAGTTGACTTGACAGATATGATGGGTTGTTTCAGATTTAGATTTGGCTTTCTGGTCTACCCCGTGACATCTTTCGGAAGCCGTCTTCTTTTGCCACAGTAAGAAAAGCTGAAAAGTCTTCTGCTACCTTAAAGACCAACTCATTTGACATGGCTTTTGTGGACATCGGTCCACGTGTTCTCATGTCTGATGGTGCTTCCAGCAGAAAAGGACCTTAGAACGCAAGTCCGCAACATTTCCCCAGTTGGTTTGGTTTCGCTGAGCAGTGAATTCCTAATTCCTGACAAGTGAAGCTGCTGTCTGCTGTAACTTTCCTTTCTCTCTGTTTTTTGTTTCCTAGGGTTACTTTTTCAAAATGTCATTACTTTTCAGAAACATTAATGCTTCTTAAATCACTTCATAGGGAAGACTTGGGGGAAAAAATAAAAAGAAGAAAAACTAGTCCTCTAGTAACCTGTTTTTCTTTGCTATTAATGTCGAGTCTTGGGGGGAGTGGAGGAACAAATGCTCTAACATGAAGGCCTTTTGCAGAATTGAAGTATTAAAATACAACACCAGCAACTCCTGCACATGTATGTCCACAAACACGCAGCAAAAAAGTCCAGAAGGTCTCAAGCTACATTATTTAGTAGCAGAACCCAGAAGCGCCATGAAGTGTTCCTTGTGTTCAGCAAATTGTGCTGACTAATGCCATCTCCAGTTACCTGTGTGTTGGAGGGACGTCTTGTTGTGTTTGCCAAGGAAAACAACCTCTAATACTTCTAAAATAAAATAAAAATTAACTGGAGGATATATATATATATATATATATATATATATATATATATCACATCACATCACATCACATCACATCACATCACATCACATCACATCACATCACATCACATCACATCACATCACATCACTCTGGTCTGTGCTTATTTTTGGCAATGACATTAGAGCCAAAAAAAAAAAAGTAAAAGTAAATAGAAGGAGCTTGTGCCGTTGATTACCACCGTTGATTGTTGCTTTTTGCTTGTGATGAAAGTTGAAAAGCACATCATTAAGTAGCTCACTCAAGCATAATAATTCTCATACCCTTTTGTGGGGGCGGGGAGATGAAAGACGTCATCTTTCTCGGTGAATTTTTTAATCGTTCCACATGGAAGTCAAGTTTTCTCCAACATTAAAAACCAGAACCAAGAATAATATTTGGAGTAGTGGTACAGCAATCCATAGAAAGCCAAGGAGCCGCATTGAACTGGCCCTGATCTTTGTAGATGTTGCCAGGTCTTCTCTCTACTGGGGTATGTCGGTTTCCCACATCCAGATAATGGCAATGGTTGTGTTCGCACAACACCTTTTACTATGTTACTCAACTGCCCCAATTTCTGAGTTCTGAAATGTAAACTAAATGAATAGTCTGCAGAACAGACTGCACAACATGCTAAATGAGACAATCTCTCGGCTGACCAAAGAGATCCATCCTTATTTTCTTTACGAAATCCAGGAGGGTCCACAGAGTGTAGTCAAAATGTCAGCTGTAACAATGTGATCGAAACTCCGCCTGTTTTTTTATGTGTGATGGACACCCTGTGGACAGCCCTGCATCCCCCTTGTGTCAGATATATTCGATCCTTTACGTTGCTGCTTGTCTGGGGCTACGTTAAGAAGAAAGGACCTCACTCTGCCTTTCTTGAAACCCCTGATGCAAGTGTTTGCTTTAGGAACACAATGGAAAGGATCCTAATCCAGCTGAAAGCAGGGATGCTACAGAAGTGTCTGTGGGGCTAAATGAGCCTGCAAGACCACAAGCTGCTTATGAAAGCCAACTGTTCTTTTGATTTCAAACCTTTCACCTCGTGCCTTTTCTTTGAATGATGCCATTCAGAGGACGAAATTTAATCCTCCTTTCGTTTATCCAAGCTCAGTTGCCTGCCAGCGCTGGTGCTATCCAAAAGGTGGGAACTGCCTTTTAATATTTGCAGTCTTCCATCATCCAGCACAATTGTGTGGTTTTGTTTTTTTTTATAAAAAGAACCAAATGAGATTTTTCATCCTTCCACAGACATAGAGTCACTTTAACTCTGAAAGGATAGTCCCTTCCTTGATTCCTAACTCACCAACTGAAGGACAAGGCAGGATGGTGAGAAATGTGAATTATGCTATTAGTAATAGTGTTCAAAGCGTAGACCAGTTTGGGACCTGGATATCTTAGGCAGCAATTCTTGCTAGACCTGAGTATTAGAATCGGAAGATCTTCCCAGAAACTCTGTTCCGTGCCTGTGATTATAAACAGGCAAGTTATGTGATGCTGGGATGCGCTGGTAGGTCCAATCTCTGCTTGAATGCAGATTAAGGATGGATTATTTAATTTCTCAGCCGTACGGGAGTTCACAAAAGCCGTAGAAAATTGGCTTTAGGTTATGTGGGTAAGGTACATTGATTGATTGATTGATTGATTGGTTGCGTTTGAGAACTCCAAGAGTCATACGACTTTAGACTTCCTTTTGTGGTAATATGAATGCAGAAAGAGAATGGGAGAAAAAAATGCCCTCAAGTCCATCTCAGCTCCTGGTATCAGTCACCCGTGCGGTTTTCTTGGCAATATTAAGTCTTAATCTTAATCTTATTGGTTAAGATCACCCTCTTGGATTTTCTATTTAATTTATAATAATAGGTAGTTGTATATTGTATTTTTATATTTTATAATAGAATTTTAATCTTTATGTTTGTAAACCGCCCAGAGTCCCCTTTGGGGGAGATGGTGCAGTGATCGAAGTTTAATAATAAATAAATAAATAAATATTGCAGACGTGGTTTACCCCTGTCTTCTTCTAGAATACCAGTTTGAGTTCTTGGCCTAATCAACAGTTTTGGAATTCTTAGGTGGTTCCCATCTGACCATTCATTAAGCAGGGGAAACCCTGAAGCTATTGAGAGTAACTTAAGTCAGCATTATGAAAAGGGATTAGAGACACTTGTGAGTTATAGGTGTATTAGTAGCTACTTAGCTAAATAGTTGTTGTTGTTGTTGTTATTATTACTATTACTATTACTATTATCCAAAATAATCAGCCACTGTCATGGATCATGTGAGCTTTCTGGAATATTTCTACTGTTGCTGCAGATGGAGGTAGACTATGAACTTCTCCATGTTTTGTAGTTTTAGGGGTGTGAAGGTGATGAGAGATGCACATTGATGAACCCTTCTGCCTTGTGGAGACACTCTGAAGAGGCACCTTACTTGGACTTCTCTTGAAGTAAAGCACCCTTCAAAATCTGTCCAGACCTAGTATATTTAGAGCCGTCCAACCAACCAGCCTCTAGTTCCTATTCCTGTTGTTTTTGCCACACAAAACGCAGCCCTCTCAAAGCATGTGGAATTGTTAGTGACAAGCAGGTTTCTGGTATGTCAGGCATTGACAATACCTTTGGGACGCCTGAAAGAGCTTGTGAGTTTGGTAGCAATGCACCAAAGTTTGTAAGATCGCAATGGCCATAAAATAGATTCCTATCACTCAGGAGCCTTGAGTTTTCTTCAGATTGCAAACATCATCACTTTCTTGTTGTTAAAATCCCCTTTTGTGCATGTGTCTGATTAAATTTTGCACACAAGTGTGTAATGGGAAGCAGTCAACTGCACGGAAACAAAACAGATCTGTTTTTAAAAATATCATTTTCTAATTGTTTGAGCTCATTTGATTAGCAGAGACAAGCAGGCCCTAAGAACTATAAAAGAACTCACATTTTCCATCAATTGAACCAAATCCACCTTGATCTCTTAATCCCAAATTTATAAGGTTAGGCGATAAGCAAGCATAGCCAAATTCCTTTTTCTTTTTTTGTTTCTTTTCTTTCTTTTTGTCTGCCTAATAGCCTATGAAGCAAGGCAAACACAATAAGCTCCTTTGCAATCTCTCTCTGCTTAAGACCCCCTTTCTTTTGCTAACAGTTCGAAGACTACATTACAAACATTTTAATGTCCACTTCTACACATTAGCAATAACCCTTGTTTCTTTTTGCTTTTCCTACTTTTTTTTTTTTTTGCATTCATAATATTTTGATTTTGCATTTCTGGCATAGTAGCTGACTCCCATAGTTTCTTTTGGGTTTAGGGTGAGGTGGGGGAGAAAAGACGTTCATAGATGTTTTGAAGCTTGGTGGAAGAGAAGGGTTCTTTTGTTGTCAAAAGCCTTAAGGCGGAAGTAGGTTAACTTGGAAGCCACAGGTTTGAGGCTTGTTAAATGTCACCCAAATGGTTTTCTTTATGTATTGAAATATCACCCTTCTCTTCTAGGAAAATGGTTTGCATTACGATGAAGGGAAACAAGGTCTTTATTGGAGGAGACAGGAAGTCTACCATTTAACAAGTTGCTTTTAATTCCCCCGTCACTGTTTTCCATATATGGAGCCTTCTTCTACGTGCCCCTAACTATGGTACAAATATGTCCTAGAAATATCTTTTTTCTCTAATGTTCCCATGATGTTGCCTTCATCTTGTCTTCAGCCCAAGAGCAAGACAGACCAAAGCCATCCTTAGTGCTTCAGGAGGGCACACTTAGAATTTGAGAAAGTATCACAGGCACCATTGCAAAAATGGGAAGAGAATCCCTTTGCAAAATGGCTACCCCATTGGGTACCATCAGTCCACTTCGCAGAATGGCAAATTAGGGAGGTTAAAAGGTCAATAGTTGACCCAACAACTTGAAGTGCAGCTTTCTTTATGGGCACTACATTGCCCAGCGACAAATTACTTAAGTAAAATTGAGTCAAGCCTATATTTCCACCCTTTCCAATTATGTAACTAACTGTTACGGGAATATGTAGAACTCTGAAATATAAAATTGAAGGTTCTTCCTTCTCTCGTAAGACTTTTAGTACATGAGAAAATCGGATGCATTATAAGTTACTCAGTCCAGGAGTATTTTATTTTTATTATGAACAATGACATGTTTGAACTGAAAGAGAAATTGCCATCTTCTCTAAGTTGTAGACTCTGCATCTGTGAGTGTGTGTGTGTGTGTGCGTTTAATTATATGAGAGCCAAGTTTATAAAGCAGTTGGTCAATCATAATAGGATCAACATAATAGAAAACAATAATACTTTTATCTGTAGAAACCAACTTCAAATCTATTCTGGATCAAAGTAACAAGAGAATCTAGTCTTTGTTAAAAAAGAGTCCCAAGAAAAAACAGGCAGCTTCTTCCTTTGGTTTTTGCATATCACACAAATCTATTCTTGGCAGTCTTTAATTCCATAGAAAATATACAGTTGCTGTTAATGCCACAGTTAATAGCCTGGCTACCAGAGAGCTAGAGAGAGAAATAATAGAGTGAAAGAGGACACTCTAATATTGTCAAACATCTTCACTTTACACTGGGCTGTGAAGCTTTTGAAAAGCCATTTTAGAACAGCATACCCACTGTATGGAATAAATTTCCTTACAAGTTCAATTTGACCTCTGAGAAACAGGCCTTTGTGCTGGGTGTGGAAGATGGTGGTGGGTGGGGTGGCTTGAAATTCAGACTAGCCATGTACTGAAGCTGAGAGGAGGATGAGAGATGTCATTGTCTTCTTCATAGAAAACTTGGTTTTGGGAAGCAGGGGGCCTTTTCGAAAGATCTCCCCATTAAAAAATGTCACCTGTTCCGCTGATAGGATCTATATGATGGACTTTTGAGAAGTTTGGGATTAGAAGATCTAGGAGATAGTTTCTTCACATATTAGCATTTCTGTTTGAGGTTTGATTGGTTTTCCTTTCAACACAAATGGCTGGGAACAACTTCTCTCTTAGCTGGATGCTGGTGCCTTGGTACCCCAATGCAGAATTGAAATAATATCTGTCTACTCATTGGAGGCTGTCTCTGTACATAGACATTAGGGTCCCCGTTGGGGGAGATGGGCGGTAATATAAATCTAATAAAATAAAATAAAATAATAAATTAGTTTGCAAATAGAAGGAGAGATGATAAAAAGTCCAGCAAGTAACTGGCACAACCAGGGAGCAGATTGATAATTCTGCGTGGGGGATAAAATTCATGGGGTGTCTGTACCAGTGCAGTGAGAAATAGTTGGAGTGTTTCTTCTACCTCTGAAGAAATTTGGAAAAATTGTCCACCCAGTTTCTCTGCCCATTTGGGTGGAAAATTTCCATCATTTTGCACAGATAAAAAAATACACTTCTCTCTCTCTCTCTCTCTCTCTCTCTCTCTCTCTCTCTCTCTCTCTTGAAATTTGCCCACTCCTAAAGGGATGTGGTGGCTCAGTGGGTAAGACGCCAGGCTTGTCAATCGGAAGATCGCAAGTTTGGAGGTTCGAATCCCTAGTCCCGCGTGACAGAGTGAGCTCCTTCACTCGCCCCAGCTCTTGCCATTCGAAAGCATGCAAATGCAAGTAGATTAATAGGTACCACTTCGGTGGGTAGGTAACAGCGTTCCGCGTGCGTCATGCCGGCCACATGAACGTGGAAGTGTCTTCGGACAACGCTGGCTCTTTGGCTAACAAACGGAGATGAGCACCGGCCCCTAGAGTCAGACACGACTGCACAAATGTGCAGGGGGAACCTTTACCTTTACCTTACTTGGAAAAGTGCCATAGTAGCATTCCTGGTATCAAACTGCTCTATGCTTTAGAGTCCATATGTCTAATTGTTTGGAGGGATGAGAGACCATGGGAATCAGATCTTCTAAATCTGTTGAGAAATAGAGGACCAACAGCTCACCAACTTTCTTTTCTACCCTGTTCTCTCTGACAGTCAAGTGCCCCATTTCTTAACAGCTTAATAATCAATGTAAGAATAATTTCTTGTATTTGTTTAAAGGAAGTATTCCATTAAAGGGAGAAAAATCAAATTTCCACAGGATATTAGATCTTCTAGAATGGAAGCCCTGCTGAGCAACATACACATTTTTAATGGCTTATTGTTCAGTTCTTTTATTCCATATACGAATGGCATGGAAAAGACAGGATTAAAAGATTAGATTTATCAAGTAGTTCTTTTAACAATGTCTGTCCTACTATTCAGTTTTCTGTGTTATTAAACCAAGCCCCTGATCAGATGGATGGGCGTCTCTTCCTGGAGAAGAAAAGCAGTTTCCTTCATGCCCAACAATTGATTTCCACAGTTTACATCAAAGATAATTCTGTTTTTGCTAGAAGTCTGTTGTATCCTTCACAGGTTTTGCGAAACAATGTCCTTAAACTCTATATACATCATCACAATTATCTCTTGAATAACACTAAAACCTTGTGGGTCCCTTGAGGCTGAGAGGCAGGGTATAAACATTTGAAAAAGAAGAAAGGAATGGTTCTCAATTAGATTTTGGCAGGTGGAAGAATATGACACATACATTATAGACTCCCCCCATCCCTAACAGACATACACACCCACCCACACACATGAGCAAAGAAATACTCCTAGATTAAAAATAGTTCCTAAATTTGAGGAAAGAGAAGAGAATTTCACCACCTCCCGGGTGGTGTGTGGTGCATTTAGATGGTGACAAAGTGGGCAAGAAATGTGTGTGAATTTTGTTTTCCTCTGTACCCTCTTCCCTCCAGCAGTCTGCAGCCTTCTTGGTTTCCCAGGCTTTTACAAAACCCAAGAGTATTTCCTCTACTAATGATAATAACACAGAATTTTGAAAGATATTTATGGCCAGTAGCCCATTCTCTCTAGCTTTCACTATTGGGGAAATGACAGTAGACCAGCAGAGCTTGCAATCAATCAGTAAGACCTCCCAAATCTCCATAGCACCATATCAAAATGCAACTCACATTTTAAGAAATCTGTCCTGGATGATCTCAAGTTCTTAATTTCTCCCAAGGATTTCTTACTGCAAGAAAGAATGAGCAGCTGCCTTGGGCCAATAGAAAAGAATCTCTGCAGCTCAGGGTTGAACTGTGGAGTCCTTGCTGCTCTCTGAGCTTGGTTGTTTGCTTGCAGACGTTTCATGACCCAACTAGGGAACATCATCAAACCCCACACTCGCTTGTACTGATCAGGTTTTCTAGTTAGATAATGAAACATCTACAAGAAAACCAGCTCAGAGTGCTTTCGGCCATTTTATTTTCTTGAAGGTTTGTCCAGGCTAAGTGAAATGTTTTGGGGTGGAATCCTAATACGAAGTTAACCCAACTGTTCATCTGCGCAGATCATTCTATTGGTGTCAACCATACTCTGTGTGTTGTTTCAGGGGAGATGATAGCAAGAAAAGGGGCATGATGACTCAGTGGTTAAGACGCCAGGCTTGTCGATTGGAAGGTCGGCGGTTTGAGACCTGAGCACTGCGTGACGGAGTGAGCTCCCGCACTAGCCCCAGCTCTTGCCAACCAGCAATTCAAAAGCATGCAAATGCAAGTAGATAAATAGGTACCATTTCCGTGGGATGGTAACAGCGTTCTGCGCGCGTCATGCCGGCCACATGTCCGCGGAAGCGTCTTCGTACAGCGCTGGCTCTTCGGCTAAGAAGCGGAGATGAGCACCACCCCCTAGAGTCGGACACGACTGTGCAGGGGAAAACCTTTACCTTTACTAATAGCAAGAAAAAATGGAATAGAAGACCCCAACAATCATTTGGAACAGGCCAGTTGTTACTCTTGTGGCGTATTAAATGTTGAGCTTGTTACTGGCAAGAATTGGCAGTCGCCTAGCTACGATTATTTAACAACTCTATAGTTTTTCTTATATCTAGACTTTAGTGCGCTGCATCTGTTGACACCTGTGCAAATAAATAAATGAAATACAGAGACTTCCATGTCCAGGACTCAGATGTTCATCGCTGCTAATTGCAAGCATGTTGAAGCCCTTCGCCCCATCCCAACCTCTGAATTTTCTGTTAGCATTAATAATCCAGCATGTCGCTTCCTGCATCCCTCTTATTTAAGCATCTCTGCTCTTCTGCATCTTTTTCAACAAAGTTTTCTCCCTCCTCTCAGCTGGAAATAGTAGAAAAGGGAGAGCTCAAACAAGCCATTTGAATCCTGCTCTTAAAACATGCAAGAGGTTGACAGGCATATGCCATCAAGGACGATTCGTAGCATCTTCCCGAATGCCACAGTGTGGTGTCTGCTGTCTGCTTAGCTGGAAGCATTTTGAGCAGGGACAGCAAGTCCATTTGGTTCTCCCACATCTGAAGCTCTGGGTGACTTTGCCAAGTTTTGATAATTAAGCCTGGCAGCACCCTTCTGACTCAAAGGAGGTGTATCTAAATGCGACATTATGTGCAGCTCAAAATGCAGCCACTGGTGGGACAGAGCATGACAGTCCTCTTGTGAGGAAGCCCACACAGCTAGGGTACTAATTAAGCAATTAGGAGCTAGAGAAACCTTTAGTCAAAGCCTGTGTAATAACAGGGAACACAGGCTGGAAAATGATCAGTTTGATTTTGCCTACTGGTTTCACATAGCTCAAGCCGGATAACGTTGCTGGATTGCAATGTTTATTTAGCCTCATAAATAATGTGGCTGGTATGATGCAGAGAGTAATATCTGACAACAAAGTATTCTATTGTTGGGACTTCCCTATTTCTAGCAGAAACACTTCCAAAGGCTGGTTTCCTTTGCATTAGAGGACACTTTCTTCTCATCAGGTAGAAGAGAGCTGAAAGAAGAAAGTGCTTGGTAGACACCAGTTCTTGTTATAGCTACACAGACATGGGCGGTGAGAAGCTTTGAAGGAACCCTTTGATTCAACAGAACCTTGATTGAAGCCTTGGTTTGTAAGGAAGCACAGAGTCAAAATGGTACTTTCTTCCAAAGAACTAGATTAGAGCGCCTGTCTGGGCTGCTTTGATCCAGGTATTGAAAGGGGCTTCTGTTCATGTGCAGAGACCCTGTTTTGGTGGAATAAAGCAGCCAGCTGGATCAAGTTAACCTGCTTTGACTTGAGGCTCTGAGGCAGAATCCATTCCACTCCATTTTGCAGGTGGTTCTAGGCTGAATGGGATTTTTCCAGTGTTCCAGATCATGGTGGCATCTGGACATACATCACGTACCCTACCCATCTACCAGCTCACACGCGTGTCCTCATCAGTAGAAATATCTGCTACATTGTTCCTAGAAGAGAACAGGAGTTGTAACATTGGACTGTGCCCATTTACAGTGCAGAGTCATTATGTGTTTGACATTTTAATTAGTCTAAAAGAGATACAGATCAGTAGCTGCTGCTAAAGGAGATGGAGAAGGCCCATTCTGTTTTCATTTTTATCACAACGGCTCACTTTTCCCTGCAGGTTGACTATGTGCAAGTATAATTCCATGCTGACCTGTGAATAGCTTATTCGTTCCGAGGATGTGCTCAGAACCACCATTCAGCACCCTTCTGACATTTTTAGAGCTAAGCACACAACTTGCATCCAGCCAGTTTCAATCAGCTCTTATCAACACTGTGAGTTATCTTGTCTTCTGCAATGAATAGGAATGCCCCGTTCCCTGTTCCGCAAATGTTGGAGAGAAGTGGGACCATTGTTTTAAAGCATTCTTGCTGGATTTACTATATATATATATATATATATATATATATATATATATAGTATATACACACACACACACACACACACACACACACACACACATACACACACACACACACACACACACACACACACACTGTATTTTCACACACCTGGGGCAAGCCCAAAATGTTTTTCAGGTTTGTAGCACATTTAGTTTATTTCCTACTTTGCTACCCTGGAACTCTGCTGTCATAGATGCTGCATTATAGGGTTAGGGTGCATCATGGAAAACCAATTCTTTAAGATAAGAAAAAGTTATATCCAGCTTACCCATTTTAACTCTTTTCTGCCTGGCCCTTTAGTTCCCTCTAGTGTCCATTTGCAACCATCATCAAGCCTCAGTTCCTAATATGGGTTTACTTCCATTTCAGTCGTTTCCCACGAGTATATACTTGTTTTTCAAATCTTACAGCAAAATAACCCATATTCCAAATCTCTCTGGTCTTCCAATCCATTTAAAAGTTTCTTAAATCAAAATTCTTTTTTGCTAATTGTATATTATTTTAAATTCTTAAGTCTCTGTTTAAAATTTCTTAAATCTGAAGAAGGTAAAACTCACCAGGTGTCAAATTAAGCTCACTGTTTTGAAGGTCTCTAATATCCATAAAGTGGTTAAATTGAACATTTCCAGATATGATTAGAGAGTGCGTTCGGCTGGCTTAGTGTCCTTATGAAAGGCTCTGCCGCTGCTGAGAGCAAAGATGTCATCTTCCTTGGCTCTGGGTGGTCAAACCCGTGGGAGACTGCTGTTTTACAGTCTCCTTGCAAGGAGCTGCCATTCAGAGCACTCGTGAGCGATCTCCCAATCTCTCCTTCTCCGGAGAGATTTGAAGGACCAGTCTACTTACTAGTCGTCATCTCCCGCTCATTCATGGGGATGTCTTCAGTCAACCATGACTCACACCGGAAGTCCCATGTGGAGCAAACTTTAAAGGAACATAGTTATGGAGAATATGTCAGGAGCTGTTAGGACTCCTAGTTGAAATACTGTATATGCCCTTCAAGTTGGGAAGTGCTATGTTATGGGGCTAGCTACTCAATCCATAATGGTCATATCTCCTCTAGAAAATTTGTCATCTGAAGAAGAGGTAACTGTGAACTGGGTATGAACCCAAGTCCAGGTTAATTTGCTGCAGAAGAAAGAGCTTCTCATATGAGAGAGTTTTTACTGTTTAAGGACTTATTTTCTTTTTGGGTAAGGACTTACGGGTCCTACATACCTACCCACCCACTTACCCACCCACACAATGCTCGTGTTCAACTAACCAATTGAGCCAGTTTGGTCTAGTGGTTAAGGCAACAGGCTAGAAACCAGGAGACTGAGAGTTCTAGTCCCACCTTAGGCATGAAAGCCGGCTGGGTGACCTTGGGCCAGTCACACTCTCTCAGCCCTAGGAAGGAGCCAATGGGAAACCAGGAGACTGAGAGTTCTAGTCCCGCCTTAGGCATGAAAGCCGGCTGGGTGACCTTGGGCCAGTCACACACTCTCAGCCCTAGGAAGGAGCCAATGGCAAACCAGGAGACAGAGAGTTCTAGTCCCACCTTAGGCATGAAAGCCGGCTGGGTGACATTGGGCCAGTCCCGGTCTCTCAGCCCTAGGAAGGAGCCAATGGCAAACCAGGAGATTGAGAGTTCTAGTCCCGCCTTAGGCATGAAAGCCGGCTGGGTGACCTTGGGGCAGTCACTCTCTCTCAGCCCAACTCACCTCACAGGGTTGTTGTTGTGGGGAAAATAGGAGGAGGAAGGAGTATTTTGTATGTTTGCCGCCTTGAGTTATTTATAAAAATAATAAAGGCAGGATATAAAATAAATAAACGAACAAACAAGAAAACCAGGTAGCCTTAGCCATTTTCTCATACAACATTCCTTGCATGCTAATGCTTTCGTATTATAAGATACTCCTCAAATGTTCTCTTATTAAATCAGATCCAGCCCATCAATCTGAGCAGTATCATAAAAGGAATTAAAACAATAATTTTGACTATAGATATGCTGTTGTTTTTTTCTTCTTTCTTAAGTAAGAAAATTATATCTAAGGGCAAATTTTTAGACATTCGTTTTTGCAGCCAAAGATTTAGCCATTATTGTGAGTCTTGAACATTACCCTGAAGGTTTAATTCAAGTTGAAGGCAGAAGAATACTTTTGTAGTTCTTCATTTACATGTATGCCAACAAGCTTAAATGTACTGCAACCTTGGAAGACTTTCAAAGGAAGTAATAATTCCTCTGAAATAGGTCTTTTGAAAGCTTTATCTTGTTCATTCTCTTTTTGTTAATCTTGGAAAGCCCTTAGCATGTCAAAGCAATTTTTCTAATGTCACATCTTCTCAACATTTCCATGAAAGCGCCTTAAAACGATGATTTGAGAAAGAATGGATGTTGAATGAGCATTTATTAAAGTGCCATTGATGCCCTATTTGCATTTTGACTACGTTTTTTTAAACAATAAATGTTTGAAAAGCAAACTAATTTGAAAGGCAGTCCCATCTCCAAACAAACTACTGTATATCATAAGTGTGTTTATTGTGATCTCTTGTTTGTGCCTTCATTAAAAGAGACAAAAATTTCGTTAGTTTAAAGCTGAGTTTTTGAAAGGAACTTCTTAAGATATTTTTTTTCTGCTTTGGAGAATGGGAAGCAGTTCCAAGTAAGGCACAATGATTGGAGGACGGGGGCACAGTTCGTTTTGGACTCATGCACCTTGTCATCTATGGTGAGCAAAGAACTCCCCCAAGTGAACAGTCTACGAGTGTAAATGGGAAGAGTACTACAAGTAGTCTGCTTAACGACCACAAATGAGACCAGAATTTTGGTTGCTAAGTGAAGCGGTCATTAAGCGAATCCAACCCGATTTTATGACCTTTTTTGCAGCAGTCATTAAGCGAATCACTGCAGTCGTTAAGCGAACCATGTGGTCGTTAAGCGAATCACATGGTTCCCCATTGATTTTGCTTGCCAGAAGCTGGCTGGGAAGGTAAAAAAGGAGATCACGTGACCATGGGATGCTGCGACGGTCATAAATGCAAACCGGTTACCAAGCGCCCAAATCGTGATCATGTGACAGTGGGGACGCTGCAACGGTCGTAAGTGTGAGCACCAGTTGCAAGTCAGTACTTTTAGCACCATCATAAGTCTGAACTGTCACTAAATGAATGGTCATTAAGTGAGGACTACCTGTAGTGATTTTTATCTTTAAAGCCGTATACGTTCAGGAATGTAATCAGGCGACACTAATTCTGTTGGTGGCCCTCCAAATGGGCCAAATGAATAACTTTCTAACACGGCTATCCTGCTCTGAATACTTCAGAAGGCTGCACTTATTTTTCACATTTTTAGCCCACCCTTCAAAATCTTTCTGATATATTGTGTGCTCTGTGACTAACCAAGTCAACCGCTTGGGGAAAAAGGCAAGCTCCTCTCCATGGCAGCCATTTTGTGACGGTGCTAACAATTGTGAAGGTGCTAACAATCTGCTCCCAGCATCCAAATGTGCGCCCAAAAGATTGTCCGCCCTGGCTGTCCTTATATCTATAGTTAGTTCTTTCACCCAACTGAGGCAGGAGGCCACCATTAAATATGGCATGAAGAAAAGGGAAGGAATAGTTGTTGGAAGTAGCTAGAAGCCCAGGTTCCAATAATAACAAAAAAAACCACTGATCCAGGTTGAAGGAAATAATGTATTAGAGGATATTCACCTACCATTTGGTTAGAGAATCGCCCCCCCCCCCGCCATCTGTCAGATTGGAACTTTGTGACCTTTCCAACATTATGATAGTACGCAAGTTCCTAAACTGCAAGAACTGGAAGAGTCTAAATAAAGAGATTTTTTTTTTGCAGAGGAATGTTGGATCATAAAAAGATAACTGTGTTTCAGATCATTTCTTTTTTTAAAAAATGCACTTCTAACATGGTTGGCCAGACACAGCAGTGTTTCAAGAATGAGTGGAAGGTTTTAGTCATAGATTTCCCTTTGTTTGTGGACTTTTGGAATTAAATCAGAGGACAGTGATGAAAGAGGATTCTGAAAACTCTACAGTTGAAAATGCCCCAAGAATAAAACTTTTGTATAGCTTTGCTCTCCACACATGTATATTTTATTCATTTTTATTTATAGTCTTTAATCTTGACAGGTCCATTCTTCTGAGTGGATTTATATGCCAAATCTTTATCTCTTTTTTCATTTCCCCCCTTTTAAATATGGACTGATAGATACCAAAACCTTCTTTTAGTAGGAGATCTCTATAAGAGGAGTTAAACATTTGATATAGAACTACCTGATTAAACTGGGATCACCCAGTGGCCTACTTTCCATCTCTATTCTGATGCTGTTTTGTACATAAGAGGGCTAAAGCTGGAATAATCGAAGGCCTTGCTCTTTGGGACTGTCCATGCTAATTACCCACAGGATTGTTTCCAGTGGTTTTGGACAGTTCTGTGCTTATTGATATAGATACAGCTAATGTAATTTGTTGATATTAAGTCTTTATCTCTTGCCTCTTGTTCATGTCTTTCTCTTTCCCTGTTTTGGCCTGCCTTTTGTCATATGTTGCCAAAGTTTCTGATAATTGCTGATGTTTAATAAATAAATATCTACATATATAAATATACTAGCTGAACGGAGTGGTGTGTATCACACTCCGATCTGGATAGAGGGATTGACTGGGAGTGTGCTGGATGCAACACTCTGGAAGGCAGATTGGAAATTCACTCTTCTCAAGATAGAGAACTGATTCCTTCTGATCTAGCACAATCTGGGCAAAATTACTCATGTTCATTTTATTTGGCCATATTATTGAAATATCATACATGCCCTTATCTATAGATTACAGTTAGGAAAGCAGTTTTTAACTCTTTTAACTTAATTTGCCTTGATCTGTTTCTAGGTAGTCTTTGAAAGGCTGACTTTCATCTGTTAAACAGGACAACATATGTGAACTGAGATGTTCACCTAACAGGCTGATATTGATACGTTCTAGATGCCCTCAAAAGGTCATGGCAGGTCAATGGACTTAACAAACTAAATTAGAACAGAAAAAGTGAAAAAGAAAGAAAGAACAGAAAAAGCTAAAAGTGCAATAAGAAAAAAAAATAGTAGAAAATAAAAAAGAGAAAGATATAAAGACATAAAGAAGTGGCTTCCGATATTTTTCACAGCAGTTATAAGTAGAATTATATATTAACCTCTCCCTCTACAGTTACATCATGACTCTCTTCTTTCTATAATCTATCCTGTCTAATCATGAAAGCCATAAATCACAAGTTCGTTTTTTTTTCATTTTTATGCAAAAAGTCTGTAAGAGGTTTCCAGGCACCAATAAATGTGGACAGTGTCTTTTCTCTAATCAAAGAAGTTAATTTATCCATCTCAGCAAGATCTGTCAATTTCACCAACCATTCCTCTGTAGTGGGCAGTGTTGAATCTTTCCATCTCTGTGCATATAATGATCTTGCCACGGATCATATATTGAAATAATCTTCCATGGCTTTTTTCTAACTGTTTATCCATTAGTCCTAAAAGGAAAAGTCTGTGGTATAGTAGATCAGTCCCAGAGCAGTCGTCTGTTGTCATTCTTGGATACCTTCCAGTTGAAGAAGATTGTTACAGCTACCTCCACATTTGTTCCTCAAAGCTTGACCACGGAACCCCATTTTTTTAATCTCTTGCCCAGATGTGCAGCAGCGCTCGGATCTTAGTTTTATTGTGTCTCTCCTATAAGAAACCCACATTCCCCCAGATCTTGGCATGTTGGCAGTCTTCATACCTTATGAGCTCCTTGGGGCAAAAATCTCATATTTAAATCCTTGCAAGTGACTGTGTTCACTTAAGGAATTAGGGGGCAAGATAATTAATGGAAAAAAAATCATTATTTATAGAACAGCATAAATAGGCAGCACAGTGAATGCAACATTCCTGCCTTGAGGAAAATAACAGTGTAAAATCTTTCAGTTGAGGAATGCCACATGGAACAGTACAATTGTTCCAGATGTTCTTGTGGCTTTTATACGTGGGAAGAAGGCCAATGAAAGTACTATTTGGAGTTTCTTTCAGCGGCAAATCTCAAAGCAACATTTATTTATTTTTTGAATTTAGATCCTGCCACAATCTCACGGAGCCATTAGGTTAAAATGCGCTTGGCTAGCGTGTGGTTCAGTGGGCTGAGGGAACCCAGTTCAGCACCTTGAATGATCCAACCACAACTAACAGAAGTTCAAAAGCCATTCTCAAGCATCTTGAGAATAAGGTGGACAAATAGAAGGAACCCTTCATAGGAGAAGAAAGTTTTGAGAAATTGCAAAGTCAGTTTTGGCACAGTATTACTTTTCCATGCCTCTTCAGCTTGGCTGGGGCTTTCCTACCTCAAATTTCAACTGCCTTCTGGAGAGAAGCAAAAGAGAAAGACGAGGCAAGGAAAATCTCAGCCTTTTGGGAATTGCCATCGCAGCACATCTGGAGGGCAGATGGTTGGGGAAAGATGGTGTAAGATTTTGCTCGCCACCCATAAGCATAAATAACAAGCCACAATGATGGCGCACCATCACAATATCACTGTGCAAGTCACATGAATTTTGTAACTTACATGAATGCAAGTCAACTGTGCAATGATGTCATGATGTACATGACATCATCCCCCCCTCCGGAGATGCCCCTAAAGCATCCTGTAATATTTATTTATTTATTTATTATTTAAATTTATCCCCGCCCATCTCCCGAATCAGGGGACTAGTATGTTATATTATTAATGTCATTGGACATCATCACTTTTTGAAATCAAAGATGTCCGCGAATGGACGACTACTAATTATCTTATAAAAATGAGTTGATAAGGGGTCAACGTCCAATCTAAGAAATGTGTGGTTTGATACACAATTAGACATTTGGTACCTGCTAAGATCCTTCCCTTGGTTTCCCTGTAGGCTTTCTGCTTTTCTGCTTTAGCATGATTGAATTCCTTTCTACCAAAAGGCGTCTTTCAATGCATTTGTGTTTGCAATAATGAAGTTGGTCGCCTTGGCATGTTTAATAATTCACTTCCTTTCCCACCCTCGGTGGAGCGTTCTTATTGTGGCATGGCCTCCAAAACATTTTTTCACACCCACACAGAAAAAGGCATAATCCATAAAATATGAAGATGTAACAATGAGCTCTGACATTTTAATTCTTCACAAAAGGGGGGATAACAATAGAACATTGCTGTTGTTGATAACAATAAAAGGGATTTGCATCTTTCTGAAATGCGTAGCTTGGTATTTGCGCATAATGTCACTTACAATAAGTAACACTGAATGGGTTCTGCAGGTTTTAAGGATAGCTCTATCCCCCTACCCCTTTGGAAGCACCTCATTGGGGCTGTTTTCTTCTAGCAAATACATGGAATATAGCTGCTAATAAGTCTGCACAGAACTAGGATTATTAATGAATAAACAAAGCGCAGCTTTGAAATGTAATGACTATAAGATTATAAAAATGGTGTGACTTTTCAAAAAGCAAAGCAATACACTTGAGATATGGGAAATTATTAATGCGTAAGAATGTACTGCGTTGTGGGGGCGGATATCTTTATTTTAGCCTTTAGTTGATACGTTCTTTTAACTGGTACAGATTCCTTTTGTTGCTCTTTTTTCTCAAATTGAAAAGAAATGATATAGAGATGCTGAAAGTAAGTTACAGAATCCATAAAACCCCATCGCTGCATCATACATTCATGCACTTGTTATTACCCTAAATTGCAGGAGTTCTGGGGAATAGTGGCATCAGCTCAAACTTCATTTGGTCACTTCTGTCCAGTCTGGTTTCCACTCCTCAATCTCTTCAAAATATTTTGTGGGCAACTGTGTACCCACCTCTATTTCTGCTGCCTCCAGAATACAAGAAACAGGCAGAAAAGACCAGTGAGCAAATAAGTGGTTCCTCCAGTTGACCTATCGAAGAGCACAAAAATGTCATTCAGTCAATGCCTTACCTTCTCCAGTGCCTGGAGTAAAAATCTCCCCTTGGTTCACAGGGAACAAATAAATGGCTAGTGTCTTCCTGAAACCTTTGGCAGCAGGTGTTGGTAGAAGGCTAAAGTTGCTTAGCCATCAAGACATACTTCTTTCTCAACATACATCCCCACTGAAAGCTAAGATTAACAGCTAGACGTTGTTCCCCATGGCTGAAGCTATAATTATAGGCTGCAATCCTCTATAGCAGGGCTTTCCAAAGTTTTCCCGCGGCGACACACCAACCGCCCTTGGTGTGTCGCCGCGGGAAAATCTGGAAGTTCCGCGGCAGCGCGCAAAAACCCGGAAGCGCTGCTGCCGCTTTCGGTCTTTGCGCACCGCCGCGGCTGTGGCGCCTTCGGATTTTCATGTGTCGCCGTGGGAAAACCCGGTGCGGGCGGGGCCGTGCATGGTGGCGGCAGCGGCGGCAGCCTCCGCTAAAACGCGGAAGCACCGATGGCGCGCCGGTGCCGCCGTGCACGCCCCCGCTGCCACTTCCGGGTTGTGTGGCGACACAGCCGACTGTGTGTGGCGACACACTTTTGTGTCGCGACACACAGTTTGGAAAGCTCTGCTCTATAGGGCTGTGCTCACAAAACACATTTACCCAGGTCAGTTACAAATCTAGCAGCTGCATTTTCACAAATAAGCTAGGTTAGTTTTTAACCTTTGTTAATTATTGGGGGGGGGGGCTTAACTTGAGCTCCAAGGCTGAAAGGAGGGGTAAAGCAAGACTTTAGTACACTCGGCTTATGTTAATAGAGGAAATCAAATCGGGGCCTTTTCCCTTTGTGAACCTGGCTAGAAACTGACTAGAAGGATTAAGTTCAGGTTCACTGATAAACTGTAAAATGTCCTAATTCAGGAAGCAGGAGGCAAGATGAAGCAAGACTTCCAGCCAATGGCAAAACAACATGCTGTCAAACACGTAGCAAATGTGAAAAGCTGGAAGAAAATTGGCTGCGCTGACCAAGGAGAACAACAATATGGGAGCACAGTGGAATGTGGCTAGTGTTGGATGGGTGCAAATGCCATGCATGAGAATGAAGAAATGGAGGTGAGGTATCTGCATAACAGTTGCTTTATTCTTTGTTCTACAAGCATAAGATTTATCAGGGCCCATCGTATATATTGGACTATAGACTCTATACATTCAAGATCAAGCATTTTAACACATCTGGAAAATACCAGTTTGGCGGAAATGAAGGTGAGCGGGGATTTCTATAAGAGACCAGATCTCCAGTCCAGCCAACCTGAAGTCTCTCATCTCTTCCTTAATTCTATTCCAACTACAAAACTGTTGTGTCTGTTTTACTCCATTCAAAACCCTAAGCCAGAGCTTTCCAAACTGTGTGTCGCGACACAAAAGTGTGTCGCCACACACAGTCTGGTGTGTCGCCACACAACCCGGAAGCGCTGATCATAATCAGCGCTTCCGGGTTTTCCCGCAGCGACACACCAACTGCAGCACGCAAAACCCGAAAGCAGCAGCGCTTCCGGGTTTTTGCGCGCTGCCGCACTTCCGGGTTTTCCCGTGGCAGCACACCAACGCCGTTTGGTGTGTCGCCGCGGGAAAAACTTTGGAAAGCCCTGCCCTAAGCAGATGCTCAAGCAGCAGAAGAGGGTGATCAGTTTCACACATGCACAAAAATCACAATTTGGTTCCTGAATAAACCACAGTTGACTGGAATGTAACATTATGTTAAAGCATAAACTTGTGGCTTACTATGCTGGATTTTTTTTAAAAAAAATCTGGTTTGGCCAACTGCATTTCACAAGCATAATTAATGGCCCTGCACAATGTAGGTACCTTGTTTTTTCCTAAACCACTGGCTTCTCAAGTATTCCAATTAACTAACAGTCCACCTAAAAAGGGGCTGGCCAACTAGAGACCTAATAATATGGGAGTCACTACTTTTATGTGGGCTAATGTTCATGGGATTTTTTTTAAATGGTTAACAATTGTCTGGCTACTGAAGTCAAAAGTCAGGCGGCATATACCTGCCATGATCACGTGGAGTGTTGGAACTTTTTTGTGGGAAACAAAGGGTGGAAGAACTGGCTAGAACTCTCCTTCCAATTAAGTAATTAGACAAGGTGCTAAATAAAAAAAAGGGGGAATTACAGTATTTTGCAGGCTGAGATCATTAAGGAAGCTTTGCTGGCAATCTGAAATGAGGATTCCATTTTTAAAGCCCCTTCAATAGAGAGAGAGAGTGAGGAAAAGAGAAGCGGAACTTCAAAGCTGCTTTTTTCCCCCTTGGAAACCTGCCTGTGTTCGGATGAAATGAATAGGGGAAAAAAACAAGGTTTGCCTTCTAATAAAGCATCTGTTGCCCACTTTGAACATTTCTTACTTCTTTGTAAGCATGCCTCTCTGGTTTTGGTGACTACTGACAATGAGGAACAGAGGCCTGGGGGGGAAGAAAAGAAAGAAGAAGACAATACCTGTTATATAGCCAATATTTCTGATTTCATGTCACTTTGAACTGGATCTCCATTTGACCACATGCTGGGTCTAAAAAGAATCTCTTTGTCAGCTGATCCAAAGATGCAAGTGGACACTTAAAAAGAAAAAAAGGAAAGAGAGAGAGAGAGAGTAAACTGCAGGAATCTTCTCAATAAAGGTGAGATGAAAACAAGCCTTTCGCCATTCATCCCACGTAGAAGCCGCACTTTTAACTTCTCCCACTCTTGGTGTGACAAAGGCACCCCATAAATGCAAATCACTTGGTCTTGGGGGGGTGGATGAGTGGGCACATATGTGCAATATTCCAGGGCTGGATTATTATATGTTGGTGCCTTTTTCCATGTGCAATACACACACACACACACACCCCAAAAGAGCTGTGGGAACTAGCTCAGAGAAGACCTTTTGCTTTGGAGGACACAATCCAGAAGAGCAAGTAAAGTGCTACTGTAGAGCAAACATGAAGAGGCTACTTCCAGTGAAACGTTGACAGCTTTCTACAGCAACCAGAGAATTCCCATAGAGAATATAGAGCAGGGTTTCTCCACCAGGGTTCCGTGGCATCCTAGGGTTCCGCGAGAGGTCCCTAGGGGTTCCCTGGGAGATCACTGAGTAGTGCCTTGTACATTTTGCAAAAGTGCAGATAGCTGTGGATAAAGAAGGCTGTGTTTACTGAAATTGTGCAGTGAAATTAAATGGTGTATGACAACACTATTTACTAACAAAGTACATGCTTTTCTAAATATGTAAACCTTTTGGAAGATATTATGGAAACTGGCCCTCCATTTAAGGTAGCAGGGATTTATATTTCTCTTATGTGAATTTTGTAAGAATGCTTTATTAATATGGGTTGACAATTTGCAGCTTGCCCATAAGACTAATCAAGACCATTTTTAGTGCTTATTGAGTACTTCCTTTTGGAGGTTAAAAAGTGTCACTTTAAACTGCACCTGGAAGCATTATATTAAAGGTGATTGGGAAATGCTGCAGCCTGTACTAACATGCATTGCACTACTGAATATATAGTTGCATAATTTCTTTGGAACAGGTGAAATCATCTTAGATTTCTATGTTTCCAAGCACTCAGGACAGGGTATCTCAACCAGGGTTCCATGGAACTTTTCATGGTAGATCATTCCTCCAGCAAATCATTTTGTATGAGAATCAAGAGTTAAATCCCTCTTCTTCACAAAATCGTAAGAGATAGAAAATAGAAAGTAAATATATGTCTAAATCAGGGTTTCTCAACCAGGGTTCCATGGAACCCTCGGGTTCTGCGAGAGGTCCCTAGGGGTTCCCTGGGAGATCACAATTTATTTTTAAAAATTATTTCAAATTCGGGCAACTTCACATTAAAGAGGTAAGTTTCTTTATTTTTAGTTTAAGGACACTGTTCATGCATATACAAATGAAACAAATATAATAGTTTGTAACTTCTGTCCTATATTTGAGCCTGAATGTGCAGGGGTTCTAAGGCCTGATAAGTATTTCAAGGGTTCCTCCAGGGTCCAAAAGTTGAGAAAGGCTGGGCTAAGAGGACACTTAGTAGTTTTGTTGTTTATTCCTTCAGTCGCTTCCGTGACTTCATGGACCAGCCCACACCATGGCTTCCTGTTGGCTGTCTTAGTAGTAGGTAAAGGCTCCCCCCGCACATTTGTGCAGTCGTGTCCGACTCTAGGGGGTGGTGCTCATCTCTGTTTGTTAGCCGAAGAGCCAGCATTGCCCGAAGACGCTTCCACGGTCATGTGGCCGCATGACGTGCGTGGAACGCTGTTACCTTCCCACCGAAGTGGTACCTATTCATCTACTTGCCTTTGCATGCTTTCGAATTGCTAGGTTGGCAAGAGCTGGGGCAAATGCGGGAGTTCACTCCGTCACGTGGGACTAGGGATTCGAACCTCCGAACCTGCAATCTTCCGATCGACAAGCCTGGCGTCTTACCCGCTGAGCCACCATGCCCCTTTCAGATGATGCTACAAGGACTTAATTTTCTGCATTTTTGTTTCTTGCCATCTAGAGGTCATTTGGATGATTGTAAGCCATATGCAGTAGCCTGGCCTTACTGGAATGTCACCCTTTTACCCACACACATCCTTTTGTACAGGAGCATACCGGTAAAATCATCAGATATTTGATCTGGTGAAGATTGCGGTCCCTTGCACAGCTGAACGTATCGGGACATACTTCTTGCATTGGACAGGGAATAACAAGCTCCTTTTAGTAGCGATTCTCAGTTCCACCCTTACGGTAATTCCCATTTTCTCTGCCAGCCTAGCCACCTGCTGGTTTCCCCTCTGGACCTACATTTTGTAATATGCATTCATTCCTCAGAGTCTTTAGCAATGTCAGTTGGAGCAGATGTCTGTTCTGTAATTGATTAGGTATCTTTCCATGCTAAAATTGTTCCTGAGTTCTGATCAAATGAACAGTTGGTAACTGTCCCCCCTCGCCCGCCTGCTCTTGCATCAGAATCTGATTACGTCTTCTGAAACCGAGGCTTTGAAGTGAGCCGGCTAACTGTCGGGGTAATTCCAGCTTATCTGTCTCCTGCAAAATTCATCTGGAAAGGAGAGATTTGCCCAGGTGTGGAGTCAAGAGAGAAGAAGATTGTTTCATTAGGTCCCATCTGTTGGCTTCAAAGTTCAGATGTCAGGGAGAGATTGATTTACGGAACGGGTCAAGTTAGGTATGTTGGTTCTGCTTTTACGTGCCTGGGGGCACCTGGGGGAATCAAACGTGTGCCCAGCCCTGAAATCAGGAGGAGTCTGATAGCACCTTTTCGGACGAACGCGTTTTATTAAAAGGCATCAGCTTTCATGAGCTGCAGCTCACTTCATCAGATACGTGCATCAGATGAAGTCAGCTGTAGCTCACAAAAGCTCGTGCCTTTTACTGTATATACTGGTGGATAAGCCGAGAATTTTAGGTTCTAAAGTGCACCCCCAAAATTGGTTTCAGCTTACCCATGGACAGGCTTATCCCTGAGTACATATGGTAATACAGGCAGTCCTCGCTTAGCAACCACTAATTCAGCGACCAAAGTTATGACGGCGCTGAAAAAGGAGACTTACGACCAGTCCTCAAAGTTGCAGCCATCACAGCGCCCCACAGTCACGTGATTGCAATTCAGGCGCTTGAATTAATTTCAAAAGCCAAGAGCAGGACTTTTTGGATGTTGGGGGAAATGGGGTAATGGTCCTGGGCTCCCCCAGGCAGTGGCATCTATTCACAATAAATCTGGTATTTGTAATGTTTGTAATGGGATCACTTAAAATGTAATAGTAAAGGTAAAGGTTTTCCCCTGCACAGTCGTGTCCGACTCTAGGGGCCGGTGCTCATCTCCGTTTCCTAGCCGAAGAGCCAGCGCTGTCCGAAGACACTTCCGCGCTCATGTGGCTGGCATGACACGCGTGGAACGCTGTTACCTTCCCACCGAAGTGGTACCTATTCATCTACTTGCATTTACATGCTTTCGAATTGCTAGGTTGGCAAGAGCTGGGGCGAGTGCGGGAGCTCACTCCGACACGCAGCGCTCGGGTCTCGAACCTCCGAACTTGCGACCTTCCGATCGACAAGCCTGGCGACTTACCCACTGAGCCATCGCGCCTCATTAAAACGTAATACTAGAGTTCTTTCAGTCTTTCAGATTTTATGCACACTCCCAATGATCTGTCTACTGAAGTTAGTGGAAAACACAACAAGGGGGATGGGGAAGACATTGATATAGGATGCAGGAAGAAGTGTGTAGGGAGGTAGTGTTTAAATGACCATTCTGTATTTTAAAAAGGCCCTTGCTAGCAGGATAAATCCAGCCCACATGATCAGTGATATCTCATTAAGTAGATCTTTTTTTAAAAAGGGCAGGATTCAGCCCTCATCCTATTGCTTCCCATTATGGTGCTTTATGGGGCTTCAAGCATGTTGGCTATTATCTGAAGAAATGCTAGTTGGTGGTGGCGGTTTTGTGCCTTGTAAGGCTGTTAAGAGCAGGTGGTGGTTTGCAATGCTTGGCATAACTCATTATTTCACACGAAAATGGGTTTTGTGTATAAGAATAAATGCTGACTCAAGATTCGGGATATCCAGCCAATGAATTCTGTGCAAGTAATCAACAGCTTCAAGAGTAGATCTACTGTATCTTGGCATCAAATTTCTTTGGTGTGTGTTTCCTCATTGCTGGGACCACCCAGAACTCAGTACGTCAATTTTTACTGGCAGCTGGGAAGTCTAATGAGTTCTGCTAACTGGGCAAAAAAGTCTTGAGGCCATATCAAAGAGACAGATACACACCTCGAATCACACATATATGCAGAGCAGGAAATTTTCATTCCTGCTAATGCCAAGCAAACTACAGTAAGTTCATGTATTCAGCAGCAGTCCCCAACCTTTTTGGCACCAGGGACCGGTTTCGTGGAAGACAATTTTTCCACGGACCGGGGTGGTGGTGGTTTTGGGATGTTTCAAGCGCATTACATTACTTCTCATAAGGAGTGTGCAACCTAGATCCCTCGCATGCGCAGTTTACAGTAGGGTTCGCGCTCCTATGAGAATCTAATGCTGCCACTGATCTGACGGGGTGGAGCTCAGGCGGTAATGCGAGCGATGGGGAGCGGCTGTAAATACAGGTGAAGCTTCTCTCGCTCGCCCACCACTCACCTCCTGCTGTGTGGCCCGGTTCCTAACAGACCGGGGGTTGGGGACCCCTGTTGTATTGGATATCTCCTCTCGGTGAATGTGGCAGCTAGGTGATCTCCAATGTCCCACCACTAGGACTGGCGCACATGCCGACATAGGAGTTGCACAACCACAAGGGCATTGCCAAGGAAGTGATCTAGTGGGAGGGCAAAACCTGGAATTGATGGGCCAGGCTCTAAAGGGAGTTGGTGATGGTTAGTGAGCTGCAGAGATTAGCAGTGTGAAGGAAATAACTGAGCAGTATCGAATTAAGAGGGGCCACAGACACCCACAGATGTTTTGGGGCTTGGCCGGCTGAATTTTGCTTACACCTGGTTAGTGAAAGGCAGACATTTCAAAATGGATGTAGATTCAGGAGCTCCTGTCCATATATTATCAATGTATGCCCATAGCTTAGCATTGATTGGGGTAGGGTTACTTTTTGCCTGTCGTGGGATACATTGGGCTATATAGCTGTACAAAAGTGGGTTAGATCAGATTCAGAGTGGGTGAACCACCATTCTTTTTCTTCTCCTTATGGCACCTCCTTTCTCTCTCTTTCTTCCTGTCCTCTCTTGTCTCTGTCTCTCTTGTCCAAACGGAAGGGATGTCTACCCAGAGGCCTGAACATCTCACGTCTGGCCTTCCTGTTGTTGGATCTCCATCATCTACAAAATCAAGTCTCCCTTGAATCAAGCTCAACTCTTAGTGACTACTTGGACCCATCCATGCAGTTTTCCTGATGGCAACATGGAGGTGGTTTGCCACTTCTTTCTTTTGAGATCTTTCCCTCCTGGTAGCCAACAGCACTGATCTTCCAAGGTGGTCTCCCATCCAAGAACTAACCAGGTCTGACCCTGCTTGGCTTTCTAGATCTACCAATGCTGCCACCTGCTAAATTATTCATATTTATATAATAAACCCATATCTGGTTGCAAGAATATTTCTATATCTGTATCTATTTTGAGAGTCGAATCTAGGTTGAGTCGGGGGTCAAGATTTGCACTTTCCAGTCAAGTTACAAAGAGTGAATTGTGACCTCTTGCCCTGTCCTTTTCCCACAATCCTTGTCAAAGCCAAGGGGAATGCTGTGAAATTCCACCACCAGGTGGCATTGGGAAAGAGAGTGAAACAACTGCATGGAATTGATGGGTTTTTGATTCTCCAACTCAGAGAGAGGAACAAAATAATAGCATGGCATTTTTTATACTGACTGCTCCCTGAGAAGGAAGCTGGATCAGGATCTTCAGTTTAGTGCTAAGAACAAGAAGAATGTCCCACACAACTGCACTGGACAGATTCTTTCCACAGTAAAGACTCAAACCTCATAAGTCATCTTCAATTTGTGAAAGTGCTTTGTAAAAAAAAAGTTCAAAGGTACGAAGCTCCCTAAATTCCCAGAGATGCTAGAAATAAAATGACGGAGCAAGACAGAGGTGGAAGGAAAAGAACAGCAGTCATAATTTTCCTCCAACTTGGTTGTGACCAAACCATGCCCATTACATTCCAATTTTATTATATTAGATGGAAAGAGCAGGGGTGTCCATGGGGAAGGTCAAAAAAGTCAAGATGGTGCCAATGACCGTTTGATCAAAGTTCCACCCTTTTTTATATGCATTGCATGCTTGCCACTCATTAAAAAGGGGTGGGTCTTTGGCCACATGGTTATTGCCACCATCTTGACTTTTTAAATTCCCTTCCTGCCCCCCAGATGGATGCTCCCAGGGAAGAAAACACTTGACAATTAAAACAGCAGTTGCTTTAGTCATAGAAGGAGACTTTTTTGCAGGTGAAAAAAAGAGGAATATTTAAGGGCATTGTTATCAGCTTCCTGTAAACAGCTTCCATACCGTTGAAAGCACTGCTATTGACATGCTGTGTAAATCCACCCCTTGTGGTTGGTGAAGCATTGTTTATGGCAGGATTAGCTTTTTTGTGGGGGGCAGGGCAGCCCTTAGAGGTCCTGCCAGTGAGTGCAGAAAATAGTTAAAAGTGGTTTCCCATTGTTTTGAAACAACGGCTGTAATGAAAATTCTAGAATAGGTTCAGTACTCAAAAAATACAGTGGGGGGTGGGAAGTCTGCCCCTACTTAAGTATGTGATGCAATCCATGCATTTTGCATCTTCACCATAGCCCCTTAGGAGTCCTTAACCCCCCCCCCCCCCCCAAATGAAGTATGTCCACATCCCCTCAAGGTTGGCCTCTCCAGGTTTATGGCTCAATGCGATATGTGGACCCAGCCACTGTGAAAAACAGCCTGCTTTAAGGAAGTTGAGCCTCCTTTTTCATTTGTTTGTATTCTTGGACAGATGGCACCCAGAAACATCTTGAGAGATGAAAGCCCTCGAACATCCTGACCCACTTTGCCACCAACCCTTTAGAAGGGCTCATGTAATGCGAAACAGTGAAGAGCTGGCCAAAGTGATTCATGCTTTCTCAAACAGACTTAATTGTCCACATGTGTTGAGCTTTCTTGAAACTCCGAAGCTGGCGGCAGGCAGAGAGTGAGAAACTTAGCTGGATGGGTTTAAAAGGAAGTCCAGGTCTTGTAAAAACCACAAAAATTCTCATCCAAATTGGAAATTAAAAGCCTTTTTTTTAAAAAAAAAAAAAAAAAAAGGGAAAAATGCATTTCTCCCTTTTTGCAGTACTGGATTGAAAAAAGTATACATATATATGCAATTATGTATGCATGCAATTATTTGTCATTGCCACTTCTGAAATACTTCACTGGATGCTGATTAGATTTATTTATTTATCAAATTTTTACACAAATTTATGATGTAATTTTCTCAGAAGTGAATCTTATTTTCAGCACCTGTAATGTGGAAGGAGAAGAAAAGAAAAAGAATAGCTCTGCAAGATTCAAGGATATCTGTGAGTATAGCCATGAAAAACCATGTTTTCCTTAACTATGGCTTATTAAACCACAATGACTGAGTCCAATCATGGCCATAAGTCAGATCCTAAGAATTTTAGTACAGTATGGCTTGAACTCAGCCTAAAAAATTGGTATTGGTTTTGGTTCATCTGAAAAGAAGGTCCTAGTTCTTTCTCAATGTTTGCATAATGCTTAAACTGAAGAAATAGGACAGTAGCCTTAAAAAATTCACTGAAACCAGATTAAAATGATGCCCCTCTTTCTATCACCCTTATGAGTTTTGCCAATTTTAGCCTATTTTCTTGTGCCTACAGCACTGGATGAACCCTAGTTTCAGCCACATTTTTGAGGGCTTCTTCATAAACATGCTTTGCTGACCTACATTGTCCTTAATTCACTGCCCAGTATCTTTACTTGTGACTTGTTCCAACAAAAAGAAGATACCTTGTGATTCTAGTAGTTTTTTTAAAAAAAAATCTTCTGTAAAGGGCATTTGGCTTCAGCCTTTGGGGAGGGGGGTTGCATCAAAGCACAGTCTGCCTCAGAGCACCTTCAAGCTTTCTCTAAGTTCTGTGACATGAGCTGTACCAGTCCACCTGGAAACAATGATTACAGAGCACCATCATCAGTGATTCTCTTTCTCCTTCTGCTATCAATGCACCAAACTCGAGAGGTGGGAGAAGATCAAGGAACAGGGAGGAAATTTGTAGTTGATGTCTTTGGAAGGAAACAGGAGGCAAGCCAAAATTCATCCCTTTTTCAGTCAAGGAAGAACTTGATGTTGACTGCATATCCTGGGAATATTCTGCCATTTTCTTTGTCTCATACCTCCATCTCACAAGGAAGCCAACGATATACACCTGAAGAAGATCCTTTGCCAGGCTCTGTCCCATCTCATCTTGTGTATTTCTCATGTTTCTGTTTAAAGACATACATAGATTCCATGACAGATTTTGGCTGCATTGTATCTTATGTTTCCCAGTGGTTCATTGAACCATCATTTATTTAATTCACCCAATGTTCTGGGTTCCCATGACACAATGAACTATAAAATAACCATAAGGGCTAGTCATAGAGACTGACCATTCAGGCTCTTCTGCTGGAAAAGTCTTCATTGGAGGATGAATCAGACACTTACAGACTTGGATGTCCCAGAAGAGCAACTGCTTCAAGAAGCCCCAATCTGGAGCTAGGAAATCTAGGACTCTAAAGAAGTTAATCTGGATCTGAGTCCCCACACGATTCCAAATCCCACAGCTATTTTGCAGGGGAAAAGTCTAATCCCAGAGAGTGGAAGTGGCTGAAGGTTGACACCCAATTGAGAAGGTTCAGGTTCAGATCAGAAACAGGCCTCCTCAAGAGTAAAAAACAATATTTAGTAGAGAACTACTTATAGATGGTATGATCTTAGAACCTTTTTCTTAAAAACTCTCAGGTTCCATCAACCGGTGCTGGAACAATATATGAACTAGCTTTTGAACAACTGAATGACTTATCTAAGATCTCTGAAAGTTGACCTCTGGGTCCTCCCTGGATTGTGACTTTGTAGGCTTGGCTATGTTTTAAAAGTGACTGATCCTGGCTTCCTGACTACACTTACAGCTGATTAGAAGGTTTCTATTAGAAAGGTTCTATTAGAAGGTTTCTGACTTGTCTTCCCTGTTGCAAGACAAGGCTTCAGGGCACAGTAGCACGGAGAGATTTCAACTTAACATATTAGTATCAGGGCTTCATTGCAGTAAGCAAGGTAAAATTAAGAATATCCTGCCATTGGACCCCATTTTATTCATTATATTTTAAATTATTACCTATTATGTATTTTATTTTATTTATAAATGTATATTAATGATTTTAATTCTGTTGTAAACCGCCCAGAGTCCCCCTTGGGGGAGTTGGGTGGTGATAAATCCAATAAATAAATAAATAAATAAATAAATAAATAAATAAATAAATAAATAAATAAATAAATAAATAAATAAATAAACAATTAAATATATATTGACATTAATTAAGATAATATAGCCCAGCCGCCCCCGTGGTGGCGCCTTCCGAATCCCAAATGTGTTTGAACCCCAATTTCTAGCATTGTAACTGGGAACTTTGGGGCTCACCCTCCCAATACAGCTTGATAGTGTGGATTTATGTGTAGTCTAACACTTGTCACATGCTCACAGTTGTTCTGATCAGTTTGCAAGTGATTTATTCATCCAACTGGATTCCTGAGGTGTTCATTATGGAAAGAAGCAGGCAGAAAAACAAGACTGAAGTCGGAACATGGATGTTCATTTCAGGGCATTTGACAGATAAGGATGATTAAGCCATCAAGCCAATCTTCCCACATCTCAAATGCACGATCAATTTTTTTATTATTATTATTATTATTATTATTATTATTATTATTATTATTATTATTGAAATGCTTGCAAGTTGAAATGACAAGACCCCTCACCCTATTATTCCTTTGTGGACATAGCAGCTTGTTTATTCTCCTCTGCCCATTCAGCGGCTGAGGATCCCTGCTGCTCTTCCCAGCATGCATTGTTGGGTGACCCTTACTCTCTGGCAGTGATTAATTGTCTTCGTGTCATCACAATCCCCTTGCTTTTTCAGATGCTCACTGGCTTCAGTCTCCCTTAAGTGACAACAACTCGAACCACCCGCAGTTGAGTGTCTGAGCTTTTCTTCCCCTTGTTAAAAAAAAGTCTGCCCAGTATCCTGGATACTGCAGACGGCTGGCAAGAAATGCATGTAATCAATAACTTGGCTTAGTAAGAAGGGTGAATTCATTCAGAAGCATTTGGTGATGATTTTCGGCCCTGGCTGGGGCTGTGAGAGCAAGCCGTCTCTTTTCCTCCTGTGTCATTTGTATCTACTAAACCTTGGTTTGACTAAGCCAGAACATGGTTTGCTTGGTTTTGGCCGAATATTTTCTGAATCCAGCCGTTAGTTACGCATGTTTAGAGCCTAAGCAAACCCCGTGAGAGTTTATTCAATAAACTATGGTTGAATATGGTATATTGAACAAACATAAGTTGTGTGTGGCTTACCTCAGCTCATGTGAAAGCAACATGGCTGTTTTATCTCAGGTAGTAAAACAGCGAGGAGGCGGGCATCTGGCCTTCCACTCAAATGTTATGTCTAGCTTGGCCTTCTTCAACGAAGTCTTCAGATCTACCATGACTCGATTTCCCAGAGTTCTCAGCCAGTGAACTCCAGTTGGAAAAAACTGCTCGACTTGCATATTCATGCATAAAAAGATATTTGCCTCTTCTTTCCTCCCTGTATCCTTCTGAAACCGAATCAACACAAGACCTATTAGTCCACTTCATTAAAAACAACACCCAAAGACCGAAACACTTTGCGTTTTCCCAGTCTCACTTCTGTGGGGGCTTGGTTGGATGCATTCCCCCTGCAGCATCTTTGTGACACTTGTTTAAGCACAGCATGCTTGTTAATTAGTTCCCCTCGATGCTTTAATTTTGATTTGACAACTTGTCAAGCTGTTCCTTTCCTTTCCTCCCCTCCCTTCCCCTCCCCTGAGTAGTGCCTTGTACATTTTGCAAAAGTGCAGATAGCTGTGGATAAAGAAGGCTGTGTTTACTGAAATTGTGCAGTGAAATTAAATGGTGTATGACAACACTATTTACTAACAAAGTACATGCATTTCTAAATATGTAAACCTTTTGGAAGATATGGAAACTGGCCCTCCATCTAAGGTAGCAGGGATTTATATTTCTCTTATGTGAATTTTGTAAGATGCTTTATTAATATGGGTTGACAATTTGCAGCTTGCCCATAAGACTAATCAAGACCATTTTTAGTGCTTATTGAGTACTTCCTTTTGGAGGTTAAAAAGTGTCACTTTAAACTGCACTTGGACACATTATATTAAAGGTGATTGGGAAATGCTGCAGCCTGTACTAACATGCATTGCACTACTGAATATATAGTTGCATAATTTCTTTGGAACAGGTGAAATCATCTTAGATTTCTATGTTTCCAAGCACTCAGGACAGGGTATCTCAACCAGGGTTCCATGGAACTTTTCATGGTAGATCATTCCTCCAGCAAATCATTTTGTATGAGAATCAAGAGTTAAATCCCTCTTCTTCACAAAATGGTAAGAGATAGAAAATAGAAAGTAAATATATGTCTAAATCAGGGTTTCTCAACCAGGGTTCCATGGAACCCTCGGGTTCTGCGAGAGGTCCCTAGGGGTTCTCTGGGAGATCACGATTTATTTAAAAAATTATTTCAAATTCGGGCAACTTCACATTAAAGAGGTAAGTTTCATTCTTTATTTTTAGTTTAAGAACACTGTGAATGCCTATATACATAGGCTGACCATATGTCCCGTTTTGAACGGGACAGTCCCGTTTTTTTAGCATTTTTCAACCGTCCCGTCGTTTTGATAAAAATCTCAATTTTGTCCCGTTTTTTAAACCCAGCAGGAATGGCGCGGAAGGAAGATCCGAGCCAGAGCTGCCAATTGGAGGCAGCCTGGAAGAGGAAGCCCTCCCACTTATCAGTGTGCGGCAAAGGAGGGACGGGGGATGGGGCTTGCACACGGGAGCCAATTGTGTGGACCGGGGGGTGGGGTTTGCAGGCAGGAGCCAATCGTGCAGACCGGAGGGTGGGGTTTGCAGGCAGGAGCCAATCGTGCGGACCGGGGGCGGGGTTTGCAGGTGGGAGCCAATCGTGCGGACCGGGGGCGGGGTTTGCAGGCAGGAGCCAATCGTGCGGACCGAGGGGCAGGGTTTGCAGGCAGGAGCCAATGGCGGGGACCGGGTGGCGGGGACCCCTGTCTTTTTCATGGATACAGAATATTACATAAGACCCCGTCCCGTTTTGCCTTCCCAATGTCCCGTTTTTGTCTCAAGGAAATATGGTCAGCCTATATATACAGGCCTGCACAGGAAACGAATATAATAATTTTGTAACTTGTGGCCTGTATTTGAGCCTGAATGTGCAGGGGTTCCCTGAGGCCTGGAAAATATTTCAAGGGTTCCTCCAGGGTCAAAAGGTTGAGAAAGGCTGACTTAGGATGACAGGATGCATCCAGCATACCCAGATATTTGTTGCCAAAATTTGGATGTACAACCTTGTTTGGCTTAGTGGGCAAAATGTACGATCAACTTCTCCCCTTGGTATTCTTAGAACCTGGGATGAATCCGGCTGTGGCAAGTAGAGGGAAACGTTTTTTCTATGGCTTGGATTTCTTGAATGCTTGGAACACTTGCCAAATGCAGGAACATGGATGACTGGATCAGGAGTGGAAAACATAACAAACTAGGCTGTACCAAAAGGATTATGTTTTCCTAAGTGTTTTGTTGGGGCTTTGAAGCTAATTAGGGTTATCTCTGGTTTGTACTTAAATGGAAGACTACCAGAGAATCCCAGGGTTGAGAAATTGAAGAAGATTTTGGAAGAAGGAATGGACAAACCTTTATACAATGTAGCCAATAACCATCGCAGTGAAGTAACCAGGAGCTGAATTCAACTTGAAAGAGATTTTACCTTTAAAATGTTTCAGGGGATTTATTAGCTAGGAAAGTTAATTCCACACCCTTTTGACACTTGGTAGCTGTTGGTAGCCTGTCACGTTGCAGAGCTGCTGCTTCTCTCCAGTCTATCCCTAGACTGACTTAGCCAAAAATGCAAATGCTCTGACTAGGAGGTTTCATTCAAGGAAAACCAGCATGTGCAATTGATCTGGTGCTCCGAAAAGAACAAGGAGATTTAGATAGCTTGGGGTTAGCTATATCTAACTTGTAGGCTTGATGTGAGAACAGAGTATAGGAAGGAGGAAAAAATCCTTCTCATAGTCCATAATCTGTGGCTTGAATCATGTCAACTGGATTTCTATTTTCTCAGTAGAAACGTTTCACTCCTTATCCAAGGAGCTTCTTCAGTCTGAGTAAAGTTAGTAAGGGAATCCTTAAATACGTTACTAGGGTGGCTGTGTGACCTTGCACCTGGGGCTAGGTCATGGTTATTTTGAGATGTTTATTTCTAAGTCCCTTTATCATCTAAAGGAGGATCGTTAAGATTACCTTGCTGCTGTTGAGCTTGCGAAATGGTCTTAATCTTCCTAGGCACAGAAGACAAAGCAGGAAGGAAGATAGGGGAAAGGTTGTGCCTGAGGCCCCCACCTCTATTCAAGGAAGGATTTTCCAAGTTGGCATAAATGGATTCCTTGACCCCTCTCTCAAACCACCTATCTTCTCTGTCTAAAATGTGAACATTAATGTCCTCAAATGAGTGTCCTTTTTCCTTTAGATGAAGATAAACTGCTGACTCTGGTCCTGTGGTGTTACTTCTCCTGTGTTGGGCCATCCTCCTGTACAAAGCAGCAGGGTAATCTTAACGATCCTCCTTTAGATGATAATGGGACTTAGAAATAAACATCTCGAAATAACCATGACCTAGCCCCAGGTGCAAGGTCAGACAGCCACCCTAGTAACGTATTTAAGGATTCCCTTACTAACTTTACTCAGACTGAAGAAGCTCCTTGGATAAGGAGTGAAACGTTTCTACTGAGAAAATAGAAATCCAGTTGACATGATTCAAGCCACAGACTGTTCCACCTGGATGACTGAGAACCTTCATCGACATAGTCCATAATAGAATTTTCAGGAATTGGAGAATAAATCATCCTGGTAAGGGAGTTTGGGGAAACTTCAAGGCATTTCTCTCACCTTTCTATACGTTGTGGGTCTTTATGGAGGGGCTGGGACCTCCAGTAGGACGTTTGAATTGCTGGTGTATCTAGTCTTGCTATCACTGCCTTTTTGAACAGATAAATATATTGAGAAAGTGTTTTGCACATTTATTACACTGGATGGGAGTGAAATTGGACTAATGATTATTTTGTATGGCCATTTTACAAAAATGACCACATTTCTCCATTATTATTATTATTATTATTATTATTATTATTATCATCATCATCATCCATTCAATCGTGTCTGATTCTCGGAGACCACCTGGACAAGTCCCTGCAGTTTTCTTGGCAAGGTTTTTCAGAAGTGGTTTGCCATTGCCTCCTTCCTAGGGCTGAGAGAAAGTGACTGGCCCAAGGTCACCCAGCTGGCTTCGTGCCTAAGGCGGGACTAGAACTCATGGTCTCCCGGTTTCTAGCCTGGTGCCTTAACTACTACACCACTCTGATTCCCTTCCCACCAAAATGTAGCTGAAATGAAATTGCCAATTTTTAGACTGATGAAACAGTTGAGGAATAGCTGTTGTCCATTCAGACCATCCTGGCACCAGTCTTCCTTCATGGGAACCAAAGCCATGACTGAAAGCAGAACTTAGTTTGTTAATCCTAGCCAAAGTCTAATGTGAGAAAAATAACAAGGGAAAGATTTCACCAAGTAACCTTGGAGTTTGTCTAAGTCTCAAGGTTATGGCGGGTTTGAGGTGAGATCTACAAATGTTTGAATGTAATAATAAATATTTTGGGTTGGATAATTTTCAAGGAAATAGATAAAGCAAGCATGGAAAAAGAAACCGTAAATGATGTTTATGGCTATTTGGAAAACAAAGGCTTCCCCTTTTTACCAAATAGGCACTGGGGAGAAAGGTCCATAAAGGGGAATCCATCTGCTTACCTTCACCCCTAATCATCCATCCTTGACTTAGTAGTACACTTTATGTGCTAAAAATGTTTTAAGCTTTGAGTTTCAAAACATTTCTGTCAGGTATTCAAAGGACATGTTTTTCTCTGTGTGTAAACTGAGGATTCTTACTTCAGGCTTGGATTAAGGAAAGGATGTAAAAATTTAAGAGCAGAAGAAGGAAAAAGGACAGCTCCTGTGTCAATCTACAGCTAAAGGGGGTGGGGGATCATAGTTGAATGTTACAAAATATCAGAAGCAGTGAGCAACCTTTGAATTTTTGCTGCTATCACTGAGACCTTTTAGGATTTTCTCTCTTTAGGCAGCCAAGCATATTTCCAAGCAAAGGACATGCCACCATCATTACATCTTGAGAAGGTTTATGAGGCCATGTTGTCCAAGAGACACTCTATGAAGAAAGATAGCTACATGTTAATTTTATAGCAAATAAAGACAGTAGATGAATAAGATCTTACAGGTTCAGCTAAACATGTGGATCCCATCACTATGGAGGACCCATAACATTCCACTTTGTAATCATGTGTTGAATAGAATTGGAGGAATTTGGGGAATGGATTTTGGGAAATTACAATTGTTAAATTCATCACTGGGCAGTACTCACAATGATTATGCTTAACGTTTTTTTGTTTTTGTTTTTTTATTATTGATTTAGTCTTTTGACCATATCAAGTATGAAAAGAGATAAAATAAAAAGCCATTATAAACATACAAGTAAATATGAGTAAATACAAATAAAACTATAATACAAATTCATATCAAACCATCACCCCTACAGTCAACTCCAATCTGGTCTATGTCATCTGTCCTCTTTAGGATTGCCTTTGATATGAAGAGTGCAGTCTTGCTAGTAATGAGCTGGTTCTTACCCTGTAAAAAATAAGACTATGCTTAATGTTAATTAAATGAAATTTAAATGAAATTGAATTTAGATTTGGTTCTGGCCACTACATTTTTGTGACATGCTTCTATCGTCAAAGCCCAAGAGAATCCTGCAGCCCAGGGAAATTTGTGTTCCCATGTTTTTGAACAAGGGATACTATCACATGGACTTACTTCCCCTTCACTTCCTTCTTGCACCGGATTTCTTCCAGCTGAGTTCCCACTGGAGTACAAGGAAGAAGATTGAACTTAAAAAGGCATTTCTAAGCAAAATGCGTTCCAGTCAAAGTAGAACAAAAATCCAGTTTGTGATGGCACTTTTTGCCAACTTTCTTAACACTGTTATTCTTTGGATGTGAATATGTCTACTTTCATTCGAAATTGCATTTTGATCTCAATTGGCTGTACAAACAAAATGGGACCGTCAAGATTTCATAGGCATGGTTTTTAAAAAATCCAATCTGCAACATTTTTGTGGTTGTTTTCCATTCCAAATAAGGACATTTGTTTAGAATGGAACTAGAGATGTTATTCTGAAGAGCGCAAAACCGTTCTGGGGCCAACAATATTTTACGCACTTCCCTTTAACTATTAATTCTTTTAGACGTAAGCAGTGGCCCAAAGGAATGCTTCATGTGGAATTATTTAATTTTGATGAACAAAGTGCTACTTTTAGCTGGGAAAAATGTTCCCATCAAGTAGTAGGAAAAAGAAAGGCAGTTATAAAGGATGATGACATCACCACTTTCTCAGAGCAACAAAAACTCAATGGCATCCCCCTTGCTGAGTGAAAATTAGCAGCACATTTGAGTCCAGGGCAAATTCTTTGAAAGCAAGGGATGTGGTGGTTCCATCAGGGAATCAGCATTTATCCTGCAAACCCCCTCTGCCATTTTGTTTGGGCTTTTAAGTCTATTTGTTATCCCTTTCATAACCTTGTAATGTTGCACTTTGAAGGAAACTTATATTTGCAGTTCAATACACGAAATGAAATTTAAAATGTATGCCACCCCTTTTTGCAATGTTGTTGCCAGCAACAATAAAAACATAGCTTATTAGTGAAGATCATGGACCTGAAGGCCATATATTGATGAAAATAATTCAGGGAATCTACAGGATACTAAGGAAAATCATTTGCAAAAACTACATACATTAGACAAAATTCAAGCACACTTCTCTAGAGCAGTGTTTTTCAAACTTGGCAACTTTTAAGATGTGTGGACATGCTGGCTGGGGAATTCTGGGAGTTGAAGTCCACACATCTTAAAGTTGCCAGGTTTGAAAAACACTGCTCTAGAGAAATGTGGACAAAAATAGTATATTTAAATTTTACTGTACAAACAAAATTCAGAATTGAGACAAGAATGAAATAAGCTGAACTTAACGAATGGAAAAATGAGAAACCTGGGAAAAATGGCAAGAATAAATAAAACCAATAGATCTGCCTTTCTCTAGTAAATATATAAGTGTGAGAAAAAGCATGTTGGCACTGCAAGCAGGGTAGAAACTTTTTGTGCCTATATAAGTTAGTAAATGCATATAACCCCCTCCCTTTTGGGGGGGATTAGCAGAAAGGTCTTGTGGGCAAAATTCTCACCATAGCTGAAGAATGTTTATATAGGAAGGTAGGAGACAGCGGCCTTTAATATTCCCTTAGCATCTAGGAAGCTTCGCTTACATCTGTTGTTTGTTTAAAACAGCTTTTTCCTCCTTTGTAGTTGGTGAAGGGAAGAGGGAACAGCAGAATTGGGACTTTTGGAAAGAAGAGAGGGATCAGAGAAACTTTGTCTTCTTAAAAAGAGGTGAGGGAGTTGTTTGTTCTTTGAGACAAACATATCAGTTTTATATTCTTATATTAGTTCCCACTGCACACGTTTCTCCAGTGAGTCTTGGAAATGATAATTGGATGATATATTAAGAATAATTAGGGGGAAATCTTTCTGCTTCTACCTTCCACACCACACAGCTACAGTTTCCTGGGTCCCCAGAGGAAAAGAAAATACTTTTCAAACTCTTTAAAACTCTGGTGTAGGTAGAACTTTCCACTCCTCCCACAAATATCCTCTTGCAGCAGTGATCCAAGGAACTGTTTCCCAATGCACGAGGTTATTGATTGCCTTCTAAGACAATAAAAAGCCTTTGTTTTTTGTCTTTCTAGGAAATGTACTGGGTTCCAAATGTTATGAAAAAGCAATGAATGGAAACGAGTTGGAGGCAGATCAGTTTGACTCGGGGCTCATGGAATGATGTGGTACTTGTGGTATGTGGGCTAAACCTCAACTGGTGCACGTTGTGAAGGTATGAAACTGCTTTTCATTGAGTTTGAGGAACATGGCTGACCCAGAAATCCCCCTACTCCAGAGCATGAGCCTAGATAACTAGGTCAGTGGTCTGTCCAATTTTTAGTTCACAGTATTGGTTGGAAGGCTTCCGTTTCCTTTCCCCTTTCCCTTGGAATAAAGTAAAAGAACATTTGTGGCGGCACCTTCAGGATCAGTGTCTCTAAAGACAGAATTAGTGGGTCCTCATCCCTTTCTGCCCCTTTTCACCCACTTGTGTGGCCATGGGGCAGAGAAAATCAAAATGGCCACAGCGCAGAATGTCTAGAGCCATGTTTCTCAATCTTAGCAACTTTAAGATGTATGGACTTCAACTCCCAGAATTCCCCAGAGTCCACACATCTTAAAGTTGCCAAGGTTGAGAAATACTGGTCTAGAGAGGCTCCATTTGTGCATAACTGGGTTTTTGTCATGGAGGGAAGAAGAGTCAGTTAAGTCCTCCTTGGGTGATATGGCTGATTAGGGGGAAAGGAAGTTACTTTAGCCCCAGACAGCTCTGGAGTTTTGGGGGCAAGTAAGGTTCAAACATGGTTATGAGTCAGATAAGAGTTGGCATCAACATGGGGTATCCTTGGAGTTTTACCAGATGCCTCAGCCTTGTACGTTTACTATTAATACCTGTTCTTGAAACCAGGTTCCCCATCCTGGTTATATGAATTCTTGGAGTGATTGTTTTAATTTACTCCTTGTGGCTGACAGAGGCTAGGGATGGGGGAGGCAAATCTGTCCAATTGCACATTTTCAAACCAATACATGACAAAAAAATTAGTTATGGTCCAAAATTGGCATTTCTCCAAATGTCACCATGCAGTTGACCGAGTATTGTTATATTATCATGAGAAGGATGTTAAGGGAAAGTCTGCACAGAAATGCATCTATTCATGGAAATAAAGTTTTAGAAAAGAGGAAATTCATTTGCAAAACCTGCATATATTATTCATGTATTTATTGAAATATATAGCCTGCCCAGTTCCCAAGGCCAAGTGGAAACAAACTGCGTACATCTGGAAAAATGTACACCAAAATAATATACATTTAGTACATCTCTTCGGACCTCCCCCCCCCCCAAAGTTCAATGAACTATACTTGGCATATTAGGGGGGGGGAATGAGAAATTGAAGAAACTTAATTTGAATTTTTCACAAATCTAAGAAACTGAAATTGACAGATTGGCCCATTGTTTTCAAAGGCTTTATGGATCCTGAAGGTGGCAGCTCCCACCCACCTGAACATCTAGGAAAGGACAACTGCTTTACTCTGACAAAGTTGAAGATGGTCCAGAGAAACAAAGTATTGATTTGTTTTTTTACCTCAGTATTGTCCACAGCAGTTGGCTACAGCTTTTCAGGGTTTCCAGCAAAACTCTTTTTTTATACACTACTTGGGACCCTTTGGTGTTGTTCCTCATATAATTTAATTCAGCTTTATCAATACAGAACAAGGATCTTCAGCTCAGCCCTGGTACAGATTGCCCTATTTATTCAGAGTTTTTAGTAGTGAGTAATTTTGACCAAATTTTCTCATTATGTGGCCAAAGTACTTCAGCTTTGATATTAAAGGTAAAACTGAAGGACTTTGGCCACATAATGAGAAGACAGGATACCCTGGAGAAGATGCTGATGCTGGGGAAAGTGGAAGGCCAAAGGAAGAGGGGCCGACCAAGGGCAAGATGGATGGATTGTATTCTGGAGGTGACGGACTCGACCGTGGGGGAGCTGGGGGTGGCGATGGCTGACAGGAAGCTCTGGCGTGGGATGGTCCATGAAGTCACGAAGAGTCGGAAGCGACTGAACGAATAAACAACAACAACAATTTTGACCACGTTTTTCTAGGTATTTCAGAGCTATCTGTCTATCACTGATCGATTGTAATGCTAATCAGAGCTTCATGATTTCAGTTGACAGACTCCTTCAAAATGCCCTGACAAAAAGAAGCATCTGCCCATTTCTAAGAAGGAGAAGTAGAGAGGCTACACCACTTCACTTTGCTTGGCACATGCCCCCTTCATAAATTCCTGGTAGTCTTTTTTTCCACCAAATGTATAACTAAATCAAAAGATGCTTAACAAATTAATGGTCTTGTTTTAAAGATGGTGCACAAATATTTAATTTCCCCTGTTTATCTCTTGAAAGTTCTTGTGATTAATTTCCAGAAGGTTATGGCTTGCTGACCTGATCCTCAGACAGGCCTTATATTATTTTCCAGCAACACTTATGAGTAAAGTGACATATTTCTTACTGCTTTTGTTAAACAGGATCCTACATACATAGAAATATGATGTCATCTCATTCATCAACTGCTTTGTAGCACCAACCATGCTTGATGTCCCCTCAATGGATTTTTCAGGTTAGGATTCTTTTGTGCCATTAATCAGTCCAAGATATTGAGAGAATCTGGAGCCCTAGTTTTGTGAGAAAACCATAACAGTCACTCATGCCCTTGTCATCTCCCATATATATTATTGTAATGCGCTCTACATGGGGCTACCCTTGAAGAGTATCCGGAAGCTTCAGCTGGTCCAGAATGCAGCAGCGCGGGCAGTTATGGGTGCTATAAGATCAGCACATGTGACTCACCTGCTGCGCAAGCTGCATTGGGTACCAGTTTGCTTCCGGGTCCAATTCAAGGTGTTGGTGATCACCTTTAAAGCCCTACATGGCATGGGGCCAGGGTATCTGAGGGACCGTCTCATCCCGATAACATCGACCCGCCCCACCCGTTCATGCAGAGAGGGCATTATTTTTATTTTTTTATTTTTCAGATTTATTCCCCGCCCATCTCCCATGCAAGGGACTCTGGGCGGGTTACAACAAATACAATTTAAAAAACTATACAAAAATATCTAAAAAAAAAAACAAGCAGAGAATAAATAAAATAAAATCCAAGATGGATTAGGACCCGCAGAATGGATCATGGGGCTACGGGGCCAGCCAACCCCAGGAGGCACTACCACCTCCATCATCCCAGGCCAGGTGGCAGAGCCAGGTCTTAAGGGCCTTCCGAAAGGCCAGGAGGGAGGGGGCCAGTCTCACCTCCGGGGGCAAGATATTTCATGCTTTGGACCCCTTCAGCAAGAGAATTTCATCTAGCGGGGTCCAGGAGGCGGGCCTTCTCTGTGATAGCGCCCGCATTATGGAACATCTTGCCCACGGAGGTGAGGCTGGCCCCCTCGCTCCTGACCTTCAGAAAGGCTCTTAAGACCTGGCTCTGCCGCCTTGCCTGGGACGAGGGAGGTAATAGTACCTCCTGGGGGTGGCTGGTCCCATAATGTCCTCCTGATAGCTGATTTTACCATCTCTTGGATTTTTACCTATTTTTATCTGTTTTTTGTTATATTGTAATTTTATATGTATAGATTTTAACTGTTGATATGTTGTAAACCGCCCAGAGTCCCCTATTCGGGGAGATGGGCGGGGATAAATTAAATAAATAAATAAATAAAAATAAATAACCCTGATTATCAACTGCCTCTTGAAATGCCCAAAGGAATGCATTCATGACACCAAGCAGTTGTCAACAAGTTGCAGGTACAATCTTTCAGATCTATGGTGAAACTCACTACTAATGTGGAAGTAGGAGAACCATTCCAGGAACATCTCTTAAGAAAGTGTATGAGTCTTCTTCATGTTGATGTTTTAAGCAACATTTACTGTGCTTATTGTACTACAAACTCTCAAGAGTTCCCACTTGTGGAATGGAGAAGGGATATTTTATCCAGCACAGTAGCAAGATAAAAGCTGTATCTGAACATATGGTGTGAGGTTGTATTTCAAATAGGGTTATGCAAAGGCTTTTGTTCATGAGTAGACATTTCTTTTGAACAGCCTTTCCCTCTAGATCTCAGAAGCTGAAAATTATGTCCATGAGCACCAGTATGCCCACAGAAATCTACCTTGGCCCCTTTTAAAACATTTTTATGATATAAAATTAAAACAGAAAGCTGACCTGTTACAAAGCACAATGCTGCTCCCCAACCCTGTCTCATCTCCAAATGCTTCTAGGGCAGAGCTTTCCAAACTGTGTGTCAGGACACATTAGTGTGTCGGCTGCAGTGTCTGGGTGTGTCCTGGCGGCTGCTGCCTCCGAGCCCTGCCAGGATTCCACGCAGGCCCTAGTGCCTGCCTTGTGCCCTGCTGTAAGAGTGTGTAGTGAAAGGATGCCCTGCTGTAAGAGTGTGTCGCGAAATGATGCCCTGCTGTAAGAGTGTGTCGCGAAATGATGCATGTCTAAAAAGTGTGTCACCAACATGAAAAATTTGGAAAGCTCTGTTCTAGGGCCTACATGACACTCTTTCCCCCAAATTCTTTTCTCCTTGGAAAGAAATGTCCAAAGCCAATCCTTTTAGAATAAATGAGAATTGGTAGGGGAAAAGCAGGCAAACATTTCATCAGCACACTAACTGAAATCTTTCAAACGAAGGTATATTTTCTTTTTGCTTTTTCAGAAGTGGGAAATAAAGGTGCCCAACTCCAGTTTCCTACTTTCCAAAAGATGATGACTTTCTTGCTTCCTCTTTTTCCTTTGGACTCTGATTTTTCAGTGGGAAAGCTGTGGTCACCACACACCTGTGAGTAACAGAAATATGGAGAGGTTCTTTCAAGAGCCCCTAAATCTCTCAGGAATGCTTCTGATGCAGAGTATGTGAAACAGCTGCAGCCCTCAATAGCCCCAATCTCTTTTTCTGTGAGTTGAATAAACATCCCCTTCCTTAAACAAGAGCCTCTACGAGGCCCTTTCGTTCCCTCCCAGAGCTTTGTGGGCTTTTTGCTCAGTAATCAGTTAATTTGTGAGATGATGTAAGGAAGGTGAGAAAAATGCCTGCTGAAGGGGAATAAAACAAGGAAAGTACCCAAATTTCCTATTCATAAATATAAATCTGGGCACTCAGCAATTGCTGTAAAGTTCTCCGCTGTCATCATCTTTTTGTGTGAGTCTGGTACCTGTTGTTGTTGTATAGTAGTGCCTGACAAAGAAAATGTCCTGCATTTTTTCCACCCATCCTCATTCAGATTGATGAAAAAGGAATTCTATTTTTAGAAATGCCATTTAAGAAATCTTTCAAAGGAGAAGAACATTTTGGAGAAATTATCAGAGGTGGAGTGTGACATCTGGGTGTCAAGAAGTATAAATGTCCTATCTTTCATTATGCTTTTATAAATACAATGTTATTTGCATTAGAATGTTGCATGGACCCAGGCATTGTGGTTTGTAAGTCATAGTTTACAGTTTAGCATGTAGTGTGAATCTAGCTAATTTGGGTTAGACTAATTATTGCCTTAGCATGACCGACTCAATCAAGGTGTTGGGTCTGCATGCTGTCCTTAGCCAGATCAGTGGGAGATTTTGAGCTGCATTCACACAGTGTGCAAATCTTAGTTAATTTTAACCTTGGTTATTTTTCTTCTGGTTTAGTTTGTTGTGTGCACCTGGCTGATTTGGGTTAATTTATAATACAGTGTATTATGCCAATCCAGAAAATGGATCATGTCAGTAACTGTCAGCCCTCCCACGTAGAACAGACAGGAAATGGGACCAGATGGGCTACTTTTACTTTATTGTTAGGCTACGTTAACAGAATCTTGCAAGTCTGAAAGTACACATCTCCCACCATCTCTTTTACAGCCTGGTAAGATAGGGAGGTTCCTTTCTGAGTTTCTTCCTCTGCCCGTTACTCAGTTGCGGGCTCCTCCCTCTTTTATCAAATCGTTCCCTAGGCAGCATCTCTTCCCCCCACCCCCCCACCCCCGTCTTCCAAGGTCATTCTCACATTCTATTACACTAACCAGGTTAAGTGTATTATGTGAACACAGCTATTGCCTCTTCCTCTACAGCGTCATGAATCAGAAAAATCAGAACCGCCCAGAGTTCCCTGGTATAGAGGAGATGGGCGGTGATACAAATTTACATAATTAATAAATAAATAAATAAATAAAAAATAACTAAGGGGAGATATGATAGCAGTCTTCAAACACCTGAAGGACTGTCACACCAAAGAGGGAGTTAGCGGGCAGGACCAGAACCAATGGATTAAGTCTATAGGGGAGGAAGTCCAGTCTATATATCAGCAGGAACCTCTTGAGTGTACAAACTGCTAGCCAGTGAAAAAGACTGCCACTTGATGTGGTGAGTTCTCCTTTGCTAAGGTCTTCAAGCATGGTCATCTGTCAGAGATGCTGTGGTGGATCCTGTAGCCAGCAGGGAATGTTACTAGGTGACTTTCTATGGTCCTTTGAACTCTATGATCCATCCTTCCACATGAAAGTTCTGTCTCTTATTTTACCCCCATTACTATAGAAGGCTTCTTCCATTCCCACTAACCTTTGTGGGGGAGCCAGCCCTCAAACTGACAGTTTTCTGGTGCTCATGCTGCCCTCTTCAAGGAAGAAGAGCAATTTATATCAGGGTTTTGTTTTCAGCTCCAGAATGCTATATATTTCAAGATTTGGAAGGAGAAGTTCTCTTTCTTTTGGTTTTGTTTTATGTTAACATATAATGAGAACTTTGTGTGCACTGCTAGCAGCAGTCCTATTAGAGTGTGATTAATGTCAGTGTATAATTCTGACAAGCCCAAGCATTCCTGTGGCATGCCTTGATCTTTTGAGTTCCTCTCTCTGGATTTTATTTATTTATTGAACAACAAGTAATCATGGCTTATCTTTTTTTTAAAAAAACTATTTTTGTCTAAGTATACCCATATTTCAACGTTGGGACATTACGTTTTGTGTCCTTTTGGCAATCTTGAGATCATTTAGACAATTGGGATTTGTATTTGCATATTGAAAAAAAAACCTAGTAAAGATGATTATAGGACCATTAAGGATGTTTATCTGTTAGTTATCTGCCTAATAACCATCTGAGATGGGAGAACTCTTGATATTTGAATGTTCCACATCTATACAACCAGGATACAGACAATTGTGAAATAAGTAAATCAGTACAAACATCATTAGACTAATTGTGGTAAGAAAATGATGAGAATTATTTTTGGGTCCCAGCTCAACCATCCTGTGTTGAATGGGAAGTTCTGGGAGATGCCTGTGGTTAGTGGAACACATCCTTCCTTAAAGGTTCAGAACAATAAAATACAATTTCAAATCAAACTGGTACCTAAAAATTGGATAGTACCTTTATGAAAGGCATTTTATAGGTGGACATCACCACAGAGAAGGAGCCACTGTGATTCCAACTTGGAACATTTGGGTCTATGGAGAGCTTGTGGGTGAAACCTCCACACTCAATGTTGTAGCACATGCATGCACAGCATGCATGTGGAGGCCATATGCTGTCCCCAAGGCTCTTTTGTGAGGCCCCCCAGCCCCTTTCCTAGCTTTCATGAATTTTCAGACAGTTAAAATTAAAGGGAGTGATTCTAAGACTGGAAAAGATGGAAGAGGGAAGATGGGAGGAGAAGGTAAAGTTTAATGATGGGTGGGGGTTAAGAAAAATGTGCTTTTGATCTGAATATGCCCACTTCCTCCTTGTCCCACTCTCATGCTTATTCCAGTGCTTTCCACAATACTCCTGTGTGGTCTCCACAAAAGGCTGTGCACTCTTGTTGTTGCATTTTCCCAGAAAGCTTGGCAACCTTTGACCCTTGACTTATACCATCCCACTCAGTTCTTTCTGGATAATGAGGAGGAATAAAATTCCTCGTTAAGTTGGTTCTTATTTGAGCAATTATAAGTTTTTGAACCTGGTTTATTCCAGCTTCCTCGGATGATCTTCAGTTTTGGCTTTGGGCTTGCTCCTTGCCCTGACTTATGGTCTGGTTTCCTAAAGACATCTACATACTAATACTAAACACTAAATTTAAATATTAAGATCATAATTAATTAAATGGATACTAATACCAAACCTAAACACGAAATCTAAATATTAAGATCATAATTAATTAAATGGATACTAATACCAAACCTAAACACTAAATCTAAATATTAAATGCTAAATACTATGGTAGGTATGTAGGCAGGTAGATAAAAAGGTAAAGGTTCCCCCCGCACATTTGTGCATTCGTGTCCGACTCAGGGGCCGGTGCTCATCTCCGTTTGTTAGCCGAAGAGCCAGCACTGTCCGAAGATGCTTCCACGATCATGTGGCCGGCATGATGCACATGGAACGCTGTTACCTTCCCACTGAAGTGGTACCTATTCATCTACTTGCATTTGCATGCTTTCGAATTGCTAGGTTGGCAAGAGCTGGGGCCATTTCAGGAGCTCACTCCATCACACGGGGCTAAGGATTTGAACCTCTGAACTTGCGATCTTCCGATCGACAAGCCTGGCGTCTTACCCGCTGAGCCACCACGCCCCTTAGGTAGGTAGATAGAGATACTAAATAGTAACCCTTAGTGATAATACTAAACCTTAATCTTAAATCCAAATCCAAATCCCAAATCCATGTGTTGACATCTGATTTTCAGTCCAGGTGTTCAGCCCTTCCATCAGTATGTCATCTGCCTAAACTCTGGAGGCATGGTCCAGATGAAAAGACATATATGTTCAACCAGGATAGTAAGACCAGATGGAGATTGTTCATCGTTTTAGCAGAACAGGAATTTGCTGAGGCAGAAAATAACCTTAGCCAATACCCCTCACCCCAAACCAATTGTTTGTTCAATTGGATACGCACGTGGCCTTCTCCTGTGGTGAATGTGAAGTGCTTTCCATCGATCCTTGAGTCTATTGAAACCTAAACCAGCATGGCATTTGGTGCCCCAGTTCTGTTCCCTGTTTTGCCTCTATTGCTTCTGTTCCTACTCACTGCCAATTCCCTGCCTCTCCTCCAAGGTATTGTGTGACAAAGCCTAACACATTTTGTACACCTTGAGATTGTGTCCTGACTTCGAGTGAAGGAACACGCTGAGACTTGGTGTACAGGCTCTAGTGTTTTATTGTTCTACTCTGCTAGACAGAATCCAGCTCAACTAAAATGAACTAGTAATGCTCAGAGAAAGGGCCCAAGAAATTAGGGCGGGGCCTTCTTTAGCCTCTTGGGAGGAAAGCAAAGCAATTCAGTACTGCAATGCGTTTATCCCCCTGGAGGGAGCCCCCTCCTTCTTCACCAGTTATCTCCCTGACAGATTGCCTTCAGGTGGTATTGGAATGTAGGAGAAAATATGACTGCAACATTCTTGTGGCTAAGGGTCCTTTATGCCTGTTTTACTCATGGACTGGGGATAAGATGAGAGGAGCATGGCAGAACATGGTGCCAGGGTAGGATTGTATTCTGATTAGGTGCAAGTGGGGAGAAGCCTTCAGTGCTGAAATGTACAGTATATCTCACTCTGAGTAAGCAATTGTCCTGCTCATAACACCAGATTGGCTGGGGTGGGTGGGGGGAGCACTTCATTTTATAAAACAGTTGCTGGGCAGTGCATGATAGAGAAGTCCCATCAAAACTAGATTAAAATAACATCAAAGAATGAAAATAAGTGAATTCTGAGTTTAACTATGAACCTGTCTTTCCTGCTGTGTATCTGGATGCTGCAGGAGCCTCAAAAACTTGATTAGCTTAGACACCAAAGGCTGAATGATACTGTAGATCAGCTCACACAGTTGTAGATGGCATCAAAGCAATTCCAGACGAAAAGACAAGGGTAGGCTGTATCCAGTGCTAGTATGCCTCATCAGCATCAGTGGGGTGTCATAAAAACAACTGAAAAAATATACGGTATATCTCCCCCCATTTCCTCAATTTACTTATATCCCTCTTCCTCAGTCTGGTACTATTGAGATACGTTGGGGCTTGAGCTCATAACATTTCCAGCCAGTGTGCTGCAACATCTGGAGAGCACCAATGCTGGCAAAAGCCAGCTGATATTGTGATGGCTTTTCCATTGCTCAGGGTGATGGGCCCACAAATAGGATGATTTGGGACATTACAGAAACATACTCTGGTCAATTGGACCAGGCATTGTCCTGTTCTGAAAGCTGATTTTCCATTTTTTCTCCAGAGAATCTTCAAATCTTTAGGCTTGGCACATGTGGAAGTGATTCAAAGCATGTGATTCAAAGACCAGAAAGTGCTTCTGAATACACTGGAGATCATATTCTTGCTCAAGAAAAGACCCAGGAAGGACCAGAGGTAGGAGACAAAAACTTGACTCTTGGAACATTAAGTCATAACGTCTTTTGGCCTAGCATGTCATGTGAACCAGCTGCAGTGGTTGCAGGTTAATGTATTGTGAAGCTGGCTAATTCAATAATGTGGTTAAGCAGATCATAGCTTTGTACGATGTGATGTGTGAACTACTTAATTATCAATAGGATGGAAGTCAAAGGCTGAATGAGCAAGGCATTTTATTGTTGCTCTGTGTAACAATAGGGATGGCAGTAACAACAAGGCTCAGAGAGACCAAGGACTCCACAGTTCAACCCTGAGCTACAAATATTCTCTTCAGTGGCAGTAACGGGAGAGGAAGATGGTGTAAATAGAGGCTGTCTTGACTTACTGTAGGTCCTCACCAAAGCCCAAGATTGGCACTGGAGTCCGCCACATGGAACCAAGCATACAGTTGAAAGTTAGATTCATGTTCAGTTTATTTGGCCATATTATTGAAATATCATACATGCCCTTATCTATAGATTACAGTTAGGAAAGCAGTTTTTAACTCTTTTAACTTAATTTGCCTTGATCTGTTTCTAGGTAGTCTTTGAAAGGCTGACTTTCATCTGTTAAACAGGACAACATATGTGAACTGAGATGTTCACCTAACAGGCTGATATTGATACGTTCTAGATGCCCTCAAAAGGTCATGGCAGGTCAATGGACTTAATTATTTGATTTATATTCCACCTTTATTTTTTACAACTCATGGAGTATATATACATAATGCTCTCTCCTCCCATTTTCCCCACGACAACAGCCCTGTGGGGGAAGTTGGTCTGAGAAAGAGGGGCTGGCTCAACATTATCTAGCTGGCTTCCATGCCTAAGGGAGAATTAGAACTCAGTCTTCCCATTTCTCGTGCTGCACATTAACTACTACACCAAACTGGCTCAAAGTCTAGGAACCCATTTCATAGTTACAGTATCTGGTTGTCGTCTCATAGTTGGAAGAGATCTTGTAACATCTAAGCCAAGGCCCAAAATTGACACTCTATGAACCTATGAAGGCAGGTGTACCTATTCTACTCTCAGGAGATGTTAGCAGCAGAGAGATTGGAGCTGGAATAGCACATGAAGGTTCCTTGAAAGGTAGAAAGGCATGGGTGTATTGCTGTGATTTGCATTGCTTTATTACCGTCACTGGTTTGCTTTTTTTCAGTATATCCTACCATTAGCTCCATCAATACAAGAGGGATTATTTCAATTAATTAATGAATTGATCAATTAAAAATGTCTTTGCGAGGTTGAAGCCCTTCTAAACTCACTATTTCCAGGAATGCAAGTCCAGTATTTGCAAGCATTAGTTGTGATCCTCCTGCCCATCCAGGGTCATCAGAGTCCATGTGGGATGGAGATATCTCCTTCCATCTATGCAGAGAGAGATCTTGATGAGATAAATTGAATCTATTCTCATCTTATCTGTATACCTTGTATACAGACTGAATATTTACCTTGCCTTTTTTCTCTCTACAGATTTGCCGCAATGCTGCATGCCCTGTGTAGTTTGCCTGTTTCCTCTTTTGCTTCTCTTTCTTCTGGAGGGTCAGCGTGTCAGGGTTCTGATGCGAATCCTGCCATTTCTTTTTGCATAGCTACACTGTGTTGTGTGGGGGTGGGGGGAAGTACATGCCAGGAGCTGTGTTTAACACCAGAGACTGTGGAATGCACCGTCAAGGTCGTCCACCTGCAGGAGCTGGGAGGGAGACAATAGATCTCGGAGTGAGAAAGTAACGGACATTGACATCATGGGCGCGAAGAAACTGGCACGCAGGTAGAGAGCTAAGTTTGAGTGCTTGGCGGGAAACCGTCATTCGGATCTTTGGGAGTGCTTTGATTTACATGTATCCTTAATAAAGCTTATTCTGCATTTCAATGAATTGCTCGGAGAAGTGTTTATTGGGACATTGAAGTCAGGGTCATTACGCCCAATACTGTGGAATACTTTATCTCAGAGCTGTGTCAGGCACTCTGGATACTGTTCCTGTTGGAAAATGATTTTATTCAGGCAGGCTTTTGATGCTTCATTTGACCAGGCTGCTGCTATTTCTTCTTTTATATACTTTTATATTGGAGGGATTATTATTTTAATTTTTGTTGGGGGAGGGCTATTGAATGGGTTGTTATATTTTTGGGCACACTCAGAATCTGGTGTGATGGGTGGTATAAAAATACTATAAATAAATGAATATCAAGGAATGGATGTAATAATGGAAAAAAACAACCAAATAAATATTGTGCAGGGCCGTGTAACCCCGTTTCCCCCACCCCTGCAATTTATTTAAAGGACACCCAGAAAAGTGCTATAAATGTTCCTCTAGAATAATCAAGTGTGGTTTAAAACAGTGGGATGGGAGCCACATTAATTTGTTCCTCTTGCTGCAAGGATACAAAAAACTAGCCAATTTTCAGGTTTTATTTTGGATTGCGTCCTCCTGAAAATGCATAGGGAAACCTGCTGTTGAAGACAACGAGATGGGATGAGAGCTGCATGGAACGTTCACCTTTTCCCTCCTGTACTCCCTGTTCAAAGGCCAGTGTGCTTTGTATTCTTCCCTTCATAAGGAGCTTAATCCTCCGTGTAGAATATTTTTCTATGAACAGCCAGCCAAGCCATTTCCTTCCCAGAACATGCTTTTGGCATCATTTATTGCTCGCTGCTTGCTGGACTTGACAGCGTGCCAGACCTTAGCATCTTTATGTATTTCTGATTCAGGCATAACTCCAAAAGCAAGTGATAGAAGTTCTGCCCAGACAAACACTTCAGAATTAGTCCCAACCTCGGAGATCAGACTATATAAAGCTACACTAAAAAGCTCACTGGTATTCTGAGCTTGCAAAGAAGGGCCCCTTGATGGATCTCCACCATGGCCACTTCTCCATGGCTGTTTTTCACTATGCTCTACTGCAGGAGGAACAACGTAGCAGCACAGATATTCTCTACCCCACGGTTACTCTTCCTAGCTAAAGGGCAATGGGTCAGGTGGTAAGAAAGACTGGCACCGTTGTTTCCAACTGCCTAGCCTGGTCTCCGAATCTTGTATGAGCCCTAAAAGTTGTCTCATTCAGTAGCTGCCTCTAACAGGCCATTCTGAGAGATCAATCCAGGAGTCAGACTTAAGAAGTCAAGCTAGAAAACTAAAAAACCAAGGGAAATCATGGTTCCAGACAATGGAAAGTCTGGAAAGGACTTTTCTTAGAAAGTCCTTCCTTTTGAAAATAGCCAGTGGTCAGTTTAAGTGGATGGAGGTATCCAATACAAGGAAAGCTTGATTGCCCTAGTTGATGTTCCAACATTTTCTTGCTTGGGAACCAGTGGTTGAGAGCATGGCCTATTCTGGTCATCTGAAATGAGATGAAAGTTTCAGGTTCAATCCTGTTTGTCTTCAAGCTGGCAAAATCTCCTGGAGAACTGCTGCCAGTCATGGTACTCAGTATCAGCCTAGATCAGGGGTGGGCAATGTCAGGCCCGCGGGCCATATAAGGCCCGCGGGGCTCCTGCCTGCAAACCCCGCCCCTTCCACGCGATTGGCTCCCGCCCACAAACCCCGCCCCCCAGTGCTTGTGATTGGCTCCTGCCCGCAAACTCCAGCCCCCGGTCCACGGAAATCCCAGAAACCCCACCCCCACCCCCCGGTCCCCAGGTTATAAATATCCAAATGGCCCTTGGCAGAAAAAAGGTTCCCCACCCCTGGCCTAGATGAACCCAATACAACTCACTAACTTTGTGAGGCCAACCAGTGGTCCAACTTGCAAATTCCTTTAAATTCCATTTACTGTAGTAAGTTATTGCCTGTTTGTGGACCATTGTAGATTCATGAATCTTAGTCTGGCAGCTCCTGATTGAATTAGTAAGGGCTGAGATATACCAAAGAAGCCACATGAGCAGTGTTTGCTCCAGGATGGGGGGGGGAGGGGACCTTTAGCAAAGTTACCTTCAAGGTCCTGCTTAAAGTAGAATAGAAGAGGCATCCAAACTTGGTATTTTCCCACACTGCATCAGATGGGTTGGGATTCCCTGTACATGTTTTTGTTTTGTTTATCATGTCTCCTTTTGGATATCACCTCCATCTCCCCCATCTGCAGGCTATCACTTTCTTACTTTCCAGGCCAGTACTGGTGTCTAATGAAAGCCAGTATAAGTCTTTACAAAGGTCAAGTGCCAATGTAAAATCGGGGTACAGCACATTCCAAATAGACCCTTCTGTCTCCATTTGTGTTTTGCCTGGCACACACAATATTGCTCATGCTCAAATAATGCAAAACATTCTTGTTCTCTTCTGAATATCAGCCAAAGAAAAATCATATCCAGGCAAACAAGGAAAATGAAATGGAATCATATGCCATAATGGGAATCGAGGGAACAGAATGTTAGGATGCCTTTAAAAAGAGAAGGGGGAGGAGAAGAAAGATGAAAATGCCAAACACAGAGAAGAAAAGTGTTTGTGAATGGAATTTGATCAATGAAAGTTGGAAAAAGGAGACATGATATTTTCTGGGCTAAGTTTACAATTAGTCTCGCAAAGTAGCAATTAGGAATCTTGAGTGGCTAAGGAGTTGCCATTCAGATTGTCTTGATAGGATTGGGTTAGTGGTTTCTCCCACCACACTAATAAATAATGTTGAATATGTTTGGATGGAAAACATGTTTTTGAGGCCATGGACAAGCTGGCAGATTTCAGATAATAAGATGATGGTCTTCAGTGGTCCCATAACTAGTCCAAGTACATGAAAACAAGATGAACAAATATCTTGAGAACTCGTTAACTGAGCTGGTTGTACATGAATCCTTCCTAACAAATTGATGCGTGCCTTCTCTTAGGGATCATATCACAACTGGAAAACCCTTCCACAGCACTTAATAAAGATGTTGTCATGATTCATCTAAGTGAAAATCCCAAGGACTTTCTGTGGCAGGAGGGAAAGCAGATTTTCTACATCGGTTCCTACTGAAAAAATATGATATCCTGGTGCCATCCATAATATGAATCACAGGAGGAGCAGCAGATGGCGGGACTTGTGCTTATGTTGCTCCCTCAGTCAACATGGCAGTAGTGGCATGCAGAGAGATGGTCAGTAGGATGCCACCCCGCCTAACCTTCCAGCTGACTCAAACATCTCAGTGGGGTTCATGGTTTAGCTGCTGCTTCTCTGTATGGCCTGGCCTTACGTCTGCCAACAGAGTCATGGGGATTTAATTTGGGGGTTAAGATGCTTATACGGGGTTGGTGTTGGGGCTGTGCCAAGTGCCAGAGAAGCAGAAAGAAGCAATGTGGGGAGTGGGGGTGGGTGGAGAAGATGACACTGTCCAATATAAAGGTTCCTGTATGCTTTTACACAATCCCTTCGAATCATTGTGGCTGTTGGTCTTAAAAAAGAGGCTGTGTGGGAATATTTTAGAGGCATTCCCTTATATGGGTAAACAAGGGAATGCAGAGCCTGGCTGTAAAAATTAAACAACAGTGTAAATAATACTCTCTTGAGTTAAACATTGATATCATTTAGGCTGCAATTGATGTTGAATTTCCTTCCCCAGGGTTGGGAAAAATATATTGACCATGGAAGGGGATATTAGAATAACTCTTTTTTTTAAATTATCTTTATTCTTTTACAAAATAATAATACATAGAAAAAACAATAACTAACATAACAAAACAATACATTACATAAAAGACAACCTTTAAATTATATTATAAAATTGAGTACAACTTCAACCCTCTTTCACAACCACCTTTCATTTCACCTCTCATACTTAAATTTTCTTACTCTCTTTAACCTTCTCAAACTCTTACTTTAAACATACTTCCTCTTATACACACAAACCCTGTCTAAACCTCCTCTCCTTTAACCTTCTTATACCCTCTACTCTCTTTTCCCACTCCTCTACCTACTCTTACCTTCTCTACTTCCTAATCCCGCTGATCCCCCTTTACTCTCCCCTGATTTTCACCTATTCTTCATTCTACCCCCCAAGGAAAAAACAAACAAACAAACAAACAAAAAACAAAAACAAACAAACAAAAAACAAAAACAAAAAACAAAAAACGACTAACAAACAGGACTTCCTACTTTCCCACCATCATTTTCTACAACTATTTAGAAATAATCTCTAACATAATTAATTATTTATAAAAACAATTATTATTTACATTAATTTCCCAATTGTATTTTTTGAGTTTTTTCTATGAATTTATAGAAAGGGCTCCAACATAAATTAAATTCATCCATATTCTTATCATTTAACAAATCCGTTAATTTAGCCATCTGTGCTAAATCCATCGTTTTTATCAACCATTCATCGATTGTAGGTATGAAGTCCTCTTTCCAATGTTTTGCGAAGATGGTTCTGGCCGCAATTATTAAGTAGAATAATAATTTCCCATATTTCTTATGTATGTCTGGTTTTGTAAATCCCAACAGGTACAGTTCTGGCTCTTTAGTAATGTCTTCTTCCAGTATTTCACATAAAGTTTGATGAATAGTATTCCAAAACCTTTTGGTATTCTGGCAAGTCCACCAAAGATGAAAAAAGGTGCCCACTTCTTTTTTACATTTCCAACATATATTGGATGTCATAATATTCATTTTTGACAATGTGTTAGGGGTTATATACCATCTGTACATCATTTTGAAAAAGTTTTCTTTCATATTATAAATATATTGACCATGGAGGGAGATATTAGAATAACTCTTCTGGTAACTCCTTAGCCTTAGAAGCTGGCTGTCTTTGAGACTGGGAAAGCTGCCGCTGCTGTTGTTATTAAGTCATTCATTTGCTTCCAAATCTTTTTGACATAATGGACATAATTTTGCCAGGATTGTTTGACAGGAACTACTTCTCTGAGTCCCTGTAAGCTCATGCCCTATATAACTACTTCATCTTCTGTTGGCCTCTTTTTTTATTGCCTTTGAATGTGGGAAGTTGGATAGTTCTAAAAAGTGGTGTGGCTGAGATTGGTTGAAGCAATCAGAAGAACCCAGTCTCTCAATCTTCTGCTGTAAAGCCTAGATGGGCATAGAGATGTAAAAATATCTCTCTACCTGATTTTGCCTGATCATACCTAGTTCCCCCAAACTTTGGTGTGGTCCACTCAACCTTTCCAAAAGCTGCTGCCGTGTGTTATAGTAACAGAATGGAAAAAAGATATTAAAATTTGGAGAATAGACATCTAGCTGACCTTGGCTGATCTCAGACAGCTAAGGTGGGTTAGATCTAAGGTGGAGTAGTCCTTAGGTGAAGCAAACAATTGTACTGGTGCCCCAAAAACTAGGAGCTAAAGCCAACTGGAGGGAGACTTTACCTAAATATATAAACTGCATTTAAATTAATTTAAATCCATTTAGGTTTTGTCCTAGCCCTGCCTACTTTCTGGAGTGTGGTTCTGGCATATCACTCAAAGACTTGAGTTTGGCCTTTGGTGCCCTTGGCCTAAACTACATGCTAATGTTTTGAGATGATATGGCTGTCTAGTGTTCAGTCCTGGGGCTAAGGGAGGACTGGCATTGCCCACCCAGCTATTCTTCCCCACCCCTTCTTCCTTGCTTGCTCTGATTTTCACTTGCCCTTGTTTCTATACGTTCAGTCGGGACAATGTTTTTTTCTGTAACAGAGAGAAGGAGGCGAGATGATGATCCGAAAACTGCTCAATGGCTGTTTCAATAGTCCTTTTCTCCACCAATCAGTTCACACCGAGGGAACTGGAACCCGGATATTCTGTCTCTTTCTCTCCATCCACTCTTTTCATACCCCCCCCCCTTTGCACAATGTTAAAGGTACCCAGCTTTGATTTGATGTCTCTGCTCCACATATCTAATTATTTCTCTATGATTTTCGTCTTAAGGTTTCAAGGGGAAGGTTGGAACCTCAGCCTTGTTTTGCGGATTTTTTTCTTCCTTTTTCTAAAGAAGCCAATTTTCTCCATCTTTTGATAAGCCTTTGTGCATGCAGCTCTTTTCTAAGCAGCTCCACTCTAATATTGGCAAAAAGACTGTTCTGCAAGTCTTCCTCCTCCTTTTTTCTGATCTTGTTGCCACAGAACTCTAAAATTTCTACCTTTTACCCCTTTCTATTTTCTCCCCTTTTGAAATCTGATGCAGCACAATTCAGCTTTGCTTGCTAACGAAAGGACTGGAGGTTGGCCACTGGGTAATATTATATATCCATCTTGCTCAGATCACCCTGGTCAGCACTTAGTAGGCATCTAAAAGCTGTTTCTCAGACCTAAACTTACAGTGATAAAATGCATGTGTGGTTTTGGGGGTACGTACTTTCTATCATGCATAGCAAGACCACATGACTGATTTGTGTCCAAAGCTGGTCTAGAATTCCATTTGTTTCCAAAGCCAGAGATAGATGAATGTCTGCAGAAACCATTTGTAGCAAATGTAGCTCCTTTGATTTGGTTTGAAAAGAGGTTTACCTTTTACCTCCCCTGCCTCATTGTTTGGTCAAAACTGCTATGTTCAAACTCACTGGGAAAATGTATTTTCTAAGCGTAGTAAAGTTAAAATCCAATGAGTAGCCTATTGGGTATAAAAGAGCACTACAGGTAGTCCTTGCTTACCGGCTGCCTCGTTTAGCGACCATTCTAAGTTACAACAGTGTAAAAAAACAGCTTTGTGACAAGTCCTCACATTTACGACCATTGCAGTGCCCCGTGATCATGTGATAGCCATTTGCGTGCTTCCCAACCAGCTTGCGACAAGCAGATTTAATGGAGAATGCCGAACTAAGATTGGAAGCTGTGGTTACGTGATGTCTCGCTTAATGACTGCTGTGCTTTGCTTAATGACTGAATGGAATGAGGTCATAAGCCTGTTATGGTCATGTGATTTTCCACTTAGCGACCAAGGCTCTTAGCTCTGTGTTGCTGGTCACAATTGTAGTTGCTAAGTGAGGACTACCCGTAATATCTGCCATTTCAGCTGTTGCAGAAGGTCTAATGCATAATGAATTGTGCACTTCTTGTCTATTTGTAGTCATGCGAGACAAATGAAAATGTAGATCTGGAAATCAGCATCAAAACGTACACTAGACTTCTAGGATATCTAAAGATTCGGACTGTTGCTTTATTGACTAAGCTTTATTGGCTAAGCAGTTAAGAGCAGAAAGATTACAAAATAAATGCAGCAGATTACTTTTCTAACCAATGATGCCCTTTTATTAATTTTGTGACTCTACAGCATAGCTTTCCAAACTGTGTGTCGGGACACGTTAGTGTGTCGGCTGCAGTGTCTGGGTGTGTCCCGGCTGCTGCTGCATCTGAGTCCTGCCAGGATTCCACGCAGGTCCTAGTGCCTGCCTTGTGCCTTGCTGCCTCCAAACCTGCTGTGATTCTGCGCAGGTCCTAGTGCCTGCCTTGTGCCTGGCTGCCTCCAAACCTGCTGTGATTCCGCACAGGTCCCAGTGCCTGCCTTGTGCCTTGCTGCCTCCAAACCTGCTGTGATTCTGCACAGGTCCTAGTGCCTGCCTTGTGCCTGGCTGCCTCCAAACCTGCTGTGATTCCATGCAGGTCCCAGTGCCTGCCTTGTGCCTTGCTGCCTCCAAACCTGCTGTGATTCTGCACAGGTCCTAGTGCCTGCCTTGTGCCCTGCTGTAAGAGTGTGTCGCGAAAAGTTTGGAAAGCTCTGCTCTACAGAATGTATCACCAAACTCTCACAGTTCCAATCGAAGAGAATATTTGTAGCTCAGGGTTGAACTGTGGAATCCTTGGTGCTCTCTGAGCCTTGTTGTTTCCTTGCAGACGTTTCAGTGCCAGGCTAGGCAACATCTTCTCACAGTTCCCTTTGGAGAGGTTTGTTTAAGCTGTTGTGTCAACCAGCCATACTTCCAAGAATCAACCAATGGTTGTTAGATATTCTCTGAAAACCATGTTACCTATTGTATGTATGTATGTATGTATGTATGTATGTATGTATGTATGTATTCATTCATTCATTCATTCATTCATTCATTCATTCATTCATTCCATTTATATAGCTGCCCATCTCAACAAGTGACTCTGGGTGGTGAACACAACTAAAATAAAATAAAAACAATGACAAGCATTACAAAAATTAAAATGCAAAGCAGCTGAGAAACATCAAACCTGAACCACTAGTATAACCAAGAAGCGGGTCCCTCCACACACCCGGAGCCCCAGACCCAGGCTATTTGTTGTTGTAATTTAGTATTGTGGCTTTGTTGTAATGTAATGCCACTATTAAAATACAGATGGAGGTAGAGATATGTTTAAATGGAAGTGCAAAATGGCTTTCCTTAAAGAACCCAGCAAGCAAAGAATAAAGCATACATAGTACACAGTACAGTAGAGCTGCCCATATGATATACCAACTTTCCTTAACCTGGTCTATTTTAGGGGTACTGGAATTATAGCCTCAAGACTTCTCAGCTAGTTCTTAGTAAAGTAATTGCAAAACAGAATTTCCCATATGTAATTGCTGTACTACAGCTGTATTTCAATTGCAGAGGACCATTATACTTTTCAAGTGAAGGGGCAAAACATGAGTGGCGCCAGAGCCCCTGTAAAGTAGGTTATTTTTGGGATTTAACTGAGATTGAAGCTCAAAAGCAGGTATGATGGAGCTGCATAACATTACGCCAGGTGTGAAAAATGCGCAGGGAGATTTTTCTCCTTATACAGTGTTATAGCCTGTGAGCGTTTCAATTGGAGGTCAGCCTTTATTAAAGGCGCTACGGACTTTGGAGGAGCACGAGTACAGGGCGAAAGGGAGAAACGAGCTAAGAGGAAGGCACGTCAATCAAACCCTCATTGTGACCGTCTTCCACCTGGAAACCTATGCCCTTATTGTGGGAGGTTGTGCGGATCCAGAATTGGCCTTTACAGCCACTTACGGATCCACTGTTAAGATTTTACTCCTGGAAGACAATCTTACTCGGCTACGAGTGATCGCCAAGAAGAATAGGCTGTGATCATCCAACGTAGTAGGATGGTGGAAAACCAGGATAGAAGTACTTTCAACATTGCATATTCAAATACAGGTAGTCCTTCATTTATGACCATTAGTTTAATGACCAAAGTTACAACAGTACTGAAAAAAGTGACTACTGACTGGTCCTCAGACTTACGACCGTTGCAGCGTCCCTGCGGTCACATGATCAAAATTTGGGTACTTGGCAATTGGCATGGATTTACATCAGTTGTAGCATCCCAGGGTCATGTGATCACCATTTGTGACCTTCCCAGGGGGCTTCCAACAAGCAAAGTCAATGGGGGAAAGCCAGATTTGCTTAACGACTGTGTGATTCACTTAATGACCACAGCCAAAAGGTTGTAAAATTGCGTGCGACTCACTTTAAGACTGCATCGCTTAGCGATGGAAATTCTGGTCCCAATTGTGGTCGTAAGTTGTAAGTAGTGGCATTTGGTACTCCAAGATGTAGTGACGGTTGTACTTTTGTCTGGCTCTAAGCAAGAACTGTAGAAAAAGGGAGTCAGTGTTTACTAGTCATGATGACCACAAATTACCTCCACTGTCAGAGGCAATGTGGTTCTGTATATCAGCTGCTGAAGAATCCAAGCAGAAGAGCAGGACTGAATTCTTGGGACCTTCCTATTGACATTGGAGCCTTTCAATAGGCATTGACAGCACATTTCCAGGGACCTTCCATCCTTGTAAGTTTCTGAAATCCTCCAAATTCTGGAGAAGGATTCAGATGTCCCATAGCATGTGATACAGGCAGAATAAAACACAGCCTGAAGATAATTTAATATGAGGATCTTTTGATTTCCTAATAGGTTTTGTTTGCTGTCCATAGTTACTTCTCCTTGTGTTAATATTACCTTTATAGTCCTAAGAAGAGATTAGCTGTTTTGCCCCTCAAGCCAATCATTAGAAAGACAGATCTTCTTAACAACTATTATGCTGATTTGTTTTTAAAAGATTAAGGAACTCTACTTTGCGTCTTATGTTAATATTAAGATTATTTCTGGTATACAAACACCCTTGATGTCTCAAAATGTACAGTATTTAAGAGTGGAAGAAGGGAAAAAAATCAAAACAAAACCCTGCAGCAGTTTTAATAATGGGAAAACATTCCAAGTACTGATGAGATATAATTATCTCAATACTTTGCTTATTTCACTGTTATTTCTTTGCTCACCTTCATTTATTTTGAATTCAGCTTTGTTCTCTATCGAATAGACCAGTGATTCTCAACCTTAGCCATTTTAAGATGCGTGGACTTCAACTCCCAGAATACCCCAGCCAGCACTGTATTCTGGGAGTTGAAGTCCACACATCTTAAAATGGCTAAGGTTGAGAAACACTGGAGTAGACAATTACATTCTTAATAGAGCACAATGCAATTATTTTGGCTGGGTTCTCGTTGCTTTAAACTTTATACTTGTCTTCTGGTTTTCTCATATAGTTATCTTCATATAATTTGGTCATCCACATCTTATTATTGGAATATGTGGTCAGACCCAACGGGTTAGATATTGCTTAAGCTAAATATAACTTTGTCTATGTAAACACTATAATATGAAAGCTATATTCGCTTGGGTAGGTAGCTTTTCAGCACCATTCTCATCAAGATGCCCATTCATTTCTGTTGAGCCACGGTTTTAATTCAGTCTTTACAGCAAGCTGAAGCCAAATTCGTCTCTCATGCCTCCAGTTGAAGGAGGTGGGGTTTTAGGTCCTGTCCTCTGCAGGCCCCTAGTCTGATACACAAGTCACCCAATGGATCCACTTATTCTACCACATCTCTCCATTTGTCCTAGACATCTCAGGAGTTCCAGTGCCAAAGGTTTGAGATGAATCACATGCCACGGCATCAACATTAGGATATGATTGTGTTTAAAAGGGCCTTGTAGAGGATTCTGAACCAACCAGGCAAAAGTGGTTAGAAAGGTATTCAAGCTGTCTAGCAATACACTGCTCTGTTTCACTGCAGGCTGTGATCAACACCCACTTTCTCCATGTCTCCTGTGTATTAGATGGACCAGAGGAACAACAACCTATTTTGGGTTATAAATTCTTTTGAGATTTATTTTGGGTACCATTGAACCACTTCAGTAAGGAAATATGTGGTTCTTCAACTATTAAATACTTCGTTAAAAAACAGAAGATATAGACAGGATATAATAGGTATTAAGTATGTTCAAAGAGAACTACAGATTTAACTGTACTTTATCTGAGGATTTTTTATGGGGGCGTGGTGGCTCAGCAGGTAAGACGCCAGGCTTGTTGATTGGAAGATCGCAAATTCGGAGGTTCGAATCCCTAGTCCCGTGTGACGGAGTGAGCTCCCGCACTTGCCCCAGCTCTTGCCAACCTAGCAATTTGAAAGCATGCAAATGCAAGTAGATTAATAGGTGCCACTTCGGTGGGTAGGTAACAGCGTTCCACGCGTGTCACGCGGCCACATGACCGTGGAAGCGTCTTCAGACAACGCTGGCTCTTCAGCTAACAAACGGAGATGAGCACCGGCCCCTAGAGTCGGACACGACTGCACAAATGTGCGGGGGGAACCTTTACTTTTTTATCTGAGGATTTGGCATTTTAGTCTTTAGTTTATTGGTAATATGGATGTATTTTTTAATTCTCTTCCATTCCCAAAAGAATCATTTAATTTTTAAAAATGAATTTATTACCGTTTGGGGTGTACATGCATACAGTATTTTTTCTTAGAAAATGGTTCGAAGCAGCATGAAATTCAGCAGGTAGCTGATTCTCGTCCCAAGAGTTGCAGACTGGATCACTTCATGCAGGACCTCTTCAATACCATAATTCTCAAGCTTCCCTAATTAAAGGTCAGGGAGAGGCTGCTGGGTTGTGCCAGTAATAAACTGGGAAGTGGTTGAGCTATTTCAGAGTTGGTGAGATATGATCACTCTCTTGAGTATTGTAATTTTTAGTGTAATAGAGCACCAGATCAAACGTTGGGTTTTGCCCTGGCACAATGGCTGCCAAGAGTGAATAGATCACGATGATTTTTAAAAGGAATGGGTAGTCAGACTGAGAAATGTCATGTGAAGAGGCTCACATGAGCTTTCTCAAGGAACATCTCAAATGGTAAAAGGCAACAACATTTATTTTTATCACCACTTCTTCAGCAATCTTACAATTAGACTTCAGAAAAAAAAATTAGGAAGAGGGGAGCTGTTGTAGCCTTCTTTGAAGGTAACTTTAAAAAGAAGGGAAAATACTCATTAATAAATAATGTTTCATAAACAAGGGCTGATTGTAATGTACAATACAATCTTTTCAACTCCAAAAGGGATTGTTGAGAGTCCATGCCTGAAGAGGGAGTTAGCTTTCTGCCTATGCATGTTCCCTCTGAAACAGTGTGATTCTGAGAACTAATATATGCATACACATACTTACACACACACCCCTGGGTAAAAACACATAAACACATGTACAAAGCAAGGTAGATGTGGACTGAGAGAAGCTGTCTCCTACAACATCGATCAAAAGTGTTTTCAGGCTTGGCAGCTTTCAGGTTGCCCATAGGTAAAGGTAAAGGTTTTCCCCTGCACAGTCGTGTCTGACTCTAGGGGCCGGTGCTCATCTCCGTTTCTTAGCCGAAGAGCCAGCGCTGTCCGAAGACACTTCCGCAGTCATGTGGCCGGCGTGACGCATGCGGAACGCTGTTACCATCCCACCGAAGGGGTACCTATTCATCTACTTGCATTTGCATGCTTTCAAATTGCTAGGTTAGCAAGAGCTGGGGCGAGTGCGGGAGCTCACTCGGTCACGCGGTGCTGGGGTCTCGAACCGCCGACCTTCCAATCGACAAGCCTGGTGTCTTAACCACTGAGCCATCGCGCCCCCTCAGGTTGCCCATAGCATTGCAGAAATTCCAGGCTGAGCTGCTTTGGCACACATGAAAGTGGCGAGTTTTCCTTCACTTGAGATCTTCATTTAGAGCAGTGTTTCTCGATCTTGGCAACTTTAAGATGTGTGGACTTCAACTCCCAGAATTCCCCAGCCAGTGGACTGGCTGGGGAATTCTGGGAGTTGAAGTCCACATATCTTAAAGTTGCCACGGTTGAGAAACACTGATTTAGAGGGTGGATGGTCATCTGTCAGAGATGCTCTAGTGAATCCTTATAGGGGGTTATATAACTTATAGGGGGTTGTAGAGAGAGAACCTCTAAGGTTCTTTCCAACTCTAAGTTTCCAGGATTACAACTCCTAGATTCCTAGCCACTGTTCAGGTTGGTTGTTAATTGTGAGGATTATAATCCAGCATCTCTGGAGAAGGTCAGGTGTGGGATATTCTATGTGTGACTTACTCATCAAAAAAGATGATCACTTTTGCATGCGGGAATCTATGCATTCCTATTTTGTTATTCTTGCCATTCAAACTAGATTCACGTTTTCTCTTTGCATCACGCCAGGCACCCCATAAGCCCAGCAGCATCGGTAGCAACAGTCTGGGATGGGAATTCCATCCTTGCACCATCAAAATGCTGGAAGTTAGCTGGCTGAGTCTGATCACTAGTCAACACCACTTTCATCGCTAGCATCCAAATCTGCAAGGTGAAGATGCAAGCGATCCTCTTGTGTAACATGAGAAGCTGTGCCCTGCCAGAACAGCTCGTAAAATCCAGGATGTATTTTGGAGCATCTCAGATGCCTCTCAAAAGTTTTATGTCTCTCCCTTGTGCACATACACACGTACGCACACACCCATTTGTCAACTGGCTATGGAATAATATCTCGGCTGCCTGTTGAAATATGCTGCACATGTAGCTAGCAGGAAGTGTTTGTCAAGCATTTCCCTGCTTTTCATTATGCAAGGCAGCTCTCAGGGCAGGGGAATATAAATTCTTTGAAGTCCTTTGTGATGGCTGTCTAATCTGTGGAAGAGGATTACTCTTTCTGCCAGGAGCACATGACAGTTTGGTAATTAATGAGCATCATAAAATTATATTTTACCATTGGATACCCATTAGAAAACCTGGGACGGTTGTCATCTCAAACAGAACCATGCCGGTTCTCAATTTATCCCGACATCAAAGGGAATCTGCTACTGGCTTCTCCTGAATGCTCTAATTGTGTTTGCGTTTGGTGTGGTTGGTGCTGAGAGAAGACTCCGTGCAGGGCACAGGTCCCCGGATTCGAGACACAGCCTGAGCCCTTGCAGGGGAAAACAAACAAAAAGCATCCTGAATATGTGATAGGGTTCCTCCTTTCTTTGGAACACCCCGCTTCTCTTTTCCTAACATTCATTCTTTATGGTAGTTTTTAGTTTTCCCTTTGAGAGCCTGGGAATGAATTTTGTATTCTGCAGTGTTGAGAATAAAAGAAAAATATTCGTACATTCCATTTAAGGACATTGTGTAACAACCATCTTGTTTTCTTGATTTCCTTCCTTCCTTCCTTCCTTCCTTCCTTCCTTCCTTCCTTCCTTCCTTCCTTCCTTCCTTCCTTCCTTCCTTCCTTGTCAGAGAGCCTCTTGGGCCATCTTTGCTACATAATTCGGAAAGTTCGACATTCCTGCTTTCTAAAACCCTGCAAATGTGTTCCTGCAGAAAGGGCTGAAAAGTCTTAATTTGCATGCATCCACGTCTATGTTGCGGCTGATGGGTAAGGAAAGATTCTATTTCTTTCTGCAAAGAAACAATACATTTCTCTGTGACCACACTTGATCCATTAGAATCCAGACAAATGGACGGTCCATCTATTTTGTATATTCCAAACTTCGCAGTTTTTTTTAATGGGGACAGGGGGAAAGCCGTGTACTTATCTTAGGTTTGAAGAATTCTTAGTATGCAGAATTCAGAGTGGTTGGTTCGGTTCCAGCAATAGCGGACAGGAGGAGGAGAAATTATTATTATTTCCAAAGAAACCAGTCGAAGATGATGTCCTTTTTGTTTGTTCTTTGTAGTGTGTTATTCCTTGATGAATAAAAACATCGTTTTTGAAGCAGGGTGATGTGAGGGTTTTTTGGTTTGTTTTTATTGTTTTGTGCTTACAAAATAAGGAGAAACCAGCTGAGTCAGGGTTGCTGCTGGTTTCATGGGACCTTGTCTACATGATGCAAAATATCAGCTAAAAAGGTAACGGTTCCCCCGCACATTTGTGCAGTTGTGTCCGACTCTAGGGGCTGGTGCTCATCTCCGTTTGTTAGCCAAAGAGCCAGTGCTGTCCGAAGACGCTTCCATGGTCATGTGGCCGGCATGACGCACGCAGAACGCTGTTACCTACCCACCGAAGTGGTACCTATTGATCTACTTGCATTTGCATGCTTTTGAATTGCTAGGTTGGCAAGAGCTGGGGTGAGTGCAGGAGCTCACTCCGCCACACGGCACTCGGGTCTCGAACCTCCGAACTTGCGACCTTCCGATCGACAAGCCTGGCGTCTTACCCGCTGAGCCACCACGGTACTTGGTACTTACCAGCTGGGGGATGCTAATTCTCGCCCAACTCCTCAACAGTGATGTTGAATAATACCACTGTTAATTCTCACCTCATTTGCCTATTTGTGTTTTAGGAATATTCAGAACCACTTAGACCTAGAGAGATCTGTGTTATATGAAGTCACTGGACATCTAAGTTGGCCACAAGAATGGTGAGAACTGTTTTTTCTGTGCCCTCCTAAGGAAGATTTTATAAATGCCCATATGAACCTATCCTGTCTCTGCTCTGTGGATGCCATCAAAGCAATTAATAGCAATTACGGTATCCCCATTTACCTGTCTCTTACACAAGAGCACATCTGCATACCCTTTTTTCCTTGACCCATGAATAAAATAAAAAATAAAATAAAATAAAATAAAGTTTAACGCTTGCCCTGTTATGAAAATTGCTTTCCCCCGAGCGAAGGCAACAGGAAAGAGCTCATGAGAGAAGAGGAAGAAAATACCCTCAGAGCATTGTTTTTGGACACAAACATACACAAGTTATTAGAACATAAGATCAAAGGTGGTGTCCCACTGTTCTCTGTTCAATGCTTCCATTGTGCTTGTATATTGAAGCCTAGTAGAAAGTTAGAATGGGAGGAGGCGGTGGGGGAAGGAAGCGCTTTGTACAAAGATACTTGTCACAAAGAGAAACTCATAAAAGGTGATGTGAGAAAAGGCACCAGGTGGAGTATAAACCACCCTTATTGTTAAGAAATGCAAATAACACCCCCCTCAATATTAAAACTTCTCCCTTGTCATTTCTCTAGATGCTGGAAGATCATTGAAGTCCAGAAACTGCTGATTCCACCCCCCCCCCTTTACCTTCTTTTGTTATTGGAATAAACACCATGCATGATTACTGGTGAAAGTTTTTCTACTTTCTCAGCAAATCTCTGTAAGTTTAGGGGATGAAACTTCATTTCAGAAAAATGCTTCTGGAAGACAAAGAGGTGAAGCTTGGAGAGAAACACTTTTAAAAGGAAAAAAAATGCTCCAAGCTTTGGAGGCATCCTGGCCTAGAAGAGACAATCCAATGCTTCGTGTGATTTAGGGGAAGATCTCCTCTGTCCTTCTTATACATGATCACTGAAGACCAAAAAAGAAACACATTCCCCCTCTATATTTTTTTAGACATTTTCAGCAATGCCGAAAAGGGACACCATCTTTTTCTCCCTAATGATATTTTAGACTATTTACAAGCGTATGTTTACATCACTCTCAATTGTCCTTAGTTCTCCTTAAGTGATGGTGTCATGTTGCCAAATCTGACCACGTAATATAATGACATCATCACTTAGAACTCTACTTAGCCCCCATTGGAAGAGATTATCTATAAGGGAGAGAGGAAAGTAACCAAGGGAAATATGATGCCAAAGAAACAGCACCCAGGAAAAACAGTGAATGGGCCTGATTGTAGGTTTCAATTAAAAATGAACAAGTGTAAATAACTTGTCACAATAAAAATCAGATTAAGCTCTGCCATTTGGTCTGCCTAAAAATACTTCAGTTATACATCTTAATGCAAAATATTAAGTCTGTACCGAGGACTGATAACTGGTTTTTCACTATAGCTTGAAGCTCAAAGATCAAGTATGTCCCAAAATATTGCATACCTCTGCTCTAGATTATAGTTAATCAAATTACTCCCTCTCTCAGATGCTTCAATCAGGTTTTCCTACTTTGCTGGGCCTTTCCACTATGACATTTAATTGTGGTGGTGTTTGTTGTTGTGTGTGGTATTACTAAATTGTTTAAATTCATCTGTGACAACGTGCAACCTGTTATGAAAAACTTCATTTGGACTGTGGTGCTTTGTGATGGGTCAACTCAACTAGCAATATAACACTCTGGACAAGGAGATACGGATCTTGGAGTTCCAAGAAACTAATCCGGTACTTACAGTTGGATTTTGTGACACCAGAGCAGTGTTTCTCATCCTTGACAGCTTGAAGATGTGTGGACTTCAACTCCCAGAATTCCCCAGCCAGTGGACTGGCTGGGGAATTCTGGGAGTTGAAGTCCACACATCTTCAAGCTGCCAAGGTTGAGAAACACTGCACTAGAGGATGGTTCGTTGACTCTGTTGCTGGCTTAATTGGAATTAAACCACATAAGAAGAACCCTCTAAGATCAGATTGAGAGTTCATCTAATCCATAGCCTGTTTCCAGTAATAGTCTGATGGATACTTCTGCGATAGCCACAGCAGAGGATTAAAGGATCAGATAATTTTTATTAGATTAACAATGTCCAAATTGATTTGTGGCCAGGATATTGACTCTTATACTTGTCTCGCTAATGGATCTTTCATGGTATACCCTTTTGGAAGTTCTTAAGTAACCACAGGTTTATTATCCTTAAAAGTTATCTCATCAAATGCTGGGAGTTAATTTAATTGAAACTGAAATTCTTCGTTGACTTATTCAAGGAACTACTAAAGATTTGTTAATCATATGATAGCCTTACCTATGAGAGTATGTTGCTGTATCTTGACGGAATTAGGAAGGTAAAGTACTTGCTGACAATGTTAATAGATGGTTGGAGAACAACTATCCACAATCAGTGGCCTGTGGGCTGTATGTACTACCTGTAGAACCCTCAGTATCCTTCAACACTTGTAGTCTAATTCTGCAACATCAGGAAAGCCACAGGTTTCCCCACCTCAACATATGGGGCCTCAGATGTTTTCTTTCTGCTGTGCATGTATGTATGTATATAGTGAAACTTTATCTATCTATCTCCCCATCTATTTATCTCTTGGACAAAAAGGAAAGATATTTCTGAGACACCTGCTGTAAAGGACAGGGGTATCGGCTTAAAAAAAAGAAAGAAAATCTAAACATTTGTTCCAGAATTACTGCTCTGTTTATGTGCCAGCTTGTGCAACTTTGACTGATTGGTTCAGCAATTAACAAGCTACAACTGACACAATTGATCTATGATGGTTTCTTTAACCAGGAGACAGCTCCAAATAACCAAATCCAGGATCCTCATTTCCTTAACATGGTGATAATCAAGTTCATGCTGCCTATTTTTATTTATTCATTTGGGGTGGTATGGCCTCCCCTCCCTTCTCTTCCCCCATTACAGGAAGAAGGAAGTCATTCCTTGCCTCTTTCAATTTTGTGCAAGCTTTTTCAGCCACAAGTAATGGCTCCCATTTTAATGGGGGTGTAAAACTTTGAAGTGAGATTTTGGAATGGGGGAATGCATTGTTTTAACGTTGGTTTAATGTTTAATTTCAGAACATGGGCTGAGAATGGGTTTGTATCACATATAAGGTTCAAAAAGTTCTTTCTGTGTCAGCTCTCCGCACAAGTTTTAGCCTGCTTGGTTCTAATGAAAGTTGAATGGGGGAGAATTCAACAGCCACCCCACCGTCTGCATCAGAGATCTCAAACCCTTCAAAAAATTCCACTGTGGTCACAGGGTTAAATGAGAGGCCCCCTTAATCATTATTACAGTTTTATGAATGGTGTCCCTTACTCTAATATTTCACTTCTTAACATGTTCCATTGAAGGGAAAAAAAGGGGTGGGTGGGGGGAGAGACAAAAGACTGTGTGTATCTGAAAGACTCTGTGGTTAAAACCTCATTGTAATACTGTGCACGCCTCTCCCACCCGCTCCTCAAATCCTCATAATCGCTTGGGTTTACATCTTGTGGTCCAGATTTCATCAGTGTCTGAAAATGCTTTGGTAAAACGGAGCAAAAGTCTTTGGATTTGAGGGAACTTCAGGTGTTGTTTTGTCAATTGACCAAAGTTGTCTAGATGCTTCCTAGGAGATGGTGCTGTGGCATACAATGCCACCTGGCTGATTTTTGGAACTGTGGTCAGAGGCTGGGTGAATGTGATATGAATGAATGTGAATAGGCCTTTAGATTAGATTGGGGTGGGGCTATATTGATACTACATCTTGCTGAATTTTACCTGCTGGGGAAATCCATTGGAAATGGGCTTCTGGGGAAGATTGAGTTGGCCACCATAGAAACCAGGAAACTATAGTAGTCTTTCTACTTGGTCTCAGCATGTGGGCTGTAAACCCCCACCCCACCCCATGTAAATCTAAATCCCATACCATAGCTGGTATCTGTTCCCAGACTGTCTGTACGTATTTATGGAAGCTCATCATCTCCCTGGTTGTGCTGCCATAGAGGTTTCTGAAAAATACTCTGAGGACCCACCCAACTTGAAGGCCTATGACATTCCTTGGAGACTTTTGAGGAGTTCCACCGGGAGAACTACTAAATATCCAAGAAAGGCAGAGCCTCTGATCTCTTTGGAATACAAGCTGTCCTGTAGCAAGTTCTCTCAGCGGGAGAAAATATTTGGCCAACTTTGACTGGGCTTGGAAGCTAAGCAGCGCTGGGTCTAGTTGTGCTTGGATGGGACACCACCACGGAATCCCAAAAGTATAAGCAAAACACACCTGGCAGGAAGCAAATGGCAAACTACACCATTCAAGAGAACTTCAGGGGGGGCGTGTCCATGAAGTCATCAGAGCAGCTGGACTCAAAGGACTCTTTATAGCAAGATAATTGATCTTTTTAGCTCAGTGATAGACACTTTTGCATGGCCATTTAATAGGGGGAACACTTATCAGGGAGAGCCACATTATATATGTTGGTGAGTGGGTTTGTTCAGGATTTTGTTTTAATTTTGATGATGCTGTATTAGGGTTTCCACTATAGTTTTTATCCGTTCCATAGTTGAAAGTAAGAAGAAAGAAGACTCAAGATTGCTAGTTGCTCTATACTGGTGTTTCTCAAACTTGGCAACTTTAAGATGTGTGGACTTCAACTCCCAGAATACTCCAGCCAGCATGAGAAACACTGCTCTATATCAGTACTGCCTACTCCAGCGATGGTTAACCTATAACCTGGAGAGTTCTGAACTATGAGTCCCAGCATCCCTCACCACTGCCCATTTTGGCTAGGGCTATTGAGAGTTGTAGTTCAGTAACTTCTTCAGGTTTTCAGCTGCCCCCCTTTCCATCTAAATATTTCTTTTGTTGCTCCCTCCTGATACCCCAAATGGAGATGTCTAGCTTTGCTCACTGGGAAGGAAAAAGAAGGGAGGTAGATTGACGGGAGGCCAAATGTCCCAGACACCAAGGAGAGAATTGCAGGATTTCTTGTGGTGGAAAACAAACTCAGTTGTATTTCTTGGCTTGGGATGAACTGCTGGCTGCAAGAGGCTCTTAAAAATGGGAGCAATTGATTGCCTATGATATCATCATCTCTCTTCTGGCTCCAGGTGTGTTCCAGATCCCAAACATTTCAAACTTTCATAGCGCTGGAAAATGGACAGATTGGAATGTCCAGCTTGAACCTGCCTCCACTCTGTACGTGTGACTTGGAGGGAAGCTTGGTAGATACAAAACCCCCCTTCTTCCATTAAAAATATTGCATTGTAACTTCCCTTTAAAGAGGCAGTTGGGTGTAGTGGTTAGGGCACCAGGCTAGAAACTGGGAGACTGAGAGTTCTAGTCCCACTTTAGGCATGAAAGCCGGCTGGGTGACCTTGGGCCAGTCCCTGTCTCTCAACCCTAGGAAGGAACCAATGGCAAACCAGGAGACTGAGAGTTCTAGTCCCGCCTTAGGCATGAAAGCCGGCTGGGTGACCTTGGGCCAGTCCCTGTCTCTCAACCCTAGGAAGGAACCAATGGCAAACCAGGAGACTGAGAGTTCTAGTCCCGCCTTAGGCATGAAAGCCGGCTGGGTGACCTTGGGCCAGTCCCTGTCTCTCAACCCTAGGAAGGAACCAATGGCAAACCAGGAGACTGAGAGTTCTAGTCCCGCCTTAGGCATGAAAGCCGGCTGGGTGACCTTGGGCCAGTCCCTCTCTCTCAGCCCTAGGAATCAGGCAATGGCAAACCACTTCTGAAATCTTGGCAAGAAAACTGCAGGGACTTGTCCAGGCAGTTGCCAGGAGTCAACACCGACTTGAAGGCACACACACACAAACACACACACATAACTTCCTTTTAGCTCTCTTTGCCAAACTCTCCACGCCTCCCATAATATGATTTTCATAAAACAAAACCATCTGACCATCTTACAAGGCCCTTTTTCATTTTAGTTTTTTTAACAGCTAAAATAGACGGATAACTCTCTGCTTTAGCAAACTGTAAAAGAGAGAAAATTACTCTTTTAATCTAGAGTACGCTCACCTACTCAGTGCCCAACAGATGCATTAGGCTCATGTAATCCATGCTGGATGGGGATTATGGGGTGGAAGGCCAACCCTTTTTAGAGCCATGAAATGACGAGAGAAAAAACACGGTGTAGCTGTTCTATATTTATGTGCGGGGTGAATAAATTCTTGTATATATTTATCCTTAGGTTTGTGTTCCATCTTTCCTATAGCTGCTCAAGATCTCCCCTTGTGTTTTCCTCACAACAGTGACCTTGTGAGATTAGATGGACTGGCAGATTGTGCCTGGATTCCAACCCTGTGCTAAACTATAAGCCAGGATTTACAAACCACGTTGTTTGGCTTGTACCCACTGCACTAAATATGTTTTCTTGTGATTCTCCTGTGTTGTGTCAATGGGGGTGAATGGGGACTTGGAGTTGGATTTCCATTGTCCCATCACCATACGAACTACTATAGCACCCTGGCTGTAGGTGTTTACACGGTGGAGGCAAATGCCTTCACTTGACATATCATGGCTTGTACTGACCCTGGCTGGGTTGGCCCAGCATGCTAGGTTGGAATGTGAGTAGCTAGTTGGTGACCCAAGCTGCAGGCACCAAAGCAACTGGGTTCATTCAGTAAATCACGGTTAGCATGGTATGTGAACACAGCTACTGGCTGAAAGGGAAACAGAGTTGTGTGAACACAGCATTTGAAAGGGGAGTTAAAGCAGCTCAGGGGCTTAAGAGCATCTGCTTTGAGGTTAAAAGATGATCTAAGACTTAATTCCGTAACAGGCTGGGGAACTGTGTTTCTTCTGATAGGTTTTGGCAGGACGCAGCTTCCTCCTCCCCATATATGTCCCACAGCAGCACTACTGTGCATTTATTCAATGCATGTTGACAGAGCAAGTATTTTGCTCCTGCTTGGTTCGAGCCAAAATTGCCAGTTTGTGCTCAGGTTAAACTCAGTTATTTTTATGCATCACTCTGTAAGCCACCCTGTTGATGAAAGAGAGAGTGATATATATCCACACACACATGCGCTACACGCCTATGCCCTAAGCTACTTACGTTTTGGTTTAGGTTTCCATGGCTCACTTTTTTGAAACTGATCTCTAATAAACCTGCAGCTCGTACATGCATACACTATTTCCAGAAAAAGGTACCTATATTAATCGTTTGTGGTTTTTTTTTTGGGGGGGGCAACAGAATTTTGTGGCACTTTAAAGATAGCGAAGTTTATTACCATCAAATGTCAATGGATTATGTCCCCATTATGATCAATGAAAACTAAAGAGATGATAAAATTGATGGATCTTTAAGGTGTCACAACAGTATTTGTTGCGCACACGAACATTCAGAAATGGACTGAAACTGGCTGGATTGTGAGCTGCTGAACCATATTTATGGAATAAACCACTATTTGCAGGATTTACAGAATACACTCAGCCAGCCAGGGTGCCCTCTGGATATATGGCCGCTGTTGAGAATTTCTGACTTTGGAAGTCCGTGTGCTTGGAGAATGCTGAAACTGCAGAAAGCCTTTGATTTACAAAGCACAATAGATTCACACAATACTCTGCAAACCACATTAAGGCTTAGCAGGATGTATGTATGTGTACACATCTTAGCAAGGAATTATGCCTTTTTGGGGAGCAATTATATTTCAGCTCTACTAATTACATAATTAAATTCATGTCCCCCTTGTACAAAAAGGAGAACCAAAACTGTGACAAAGGAGGTATTTGTGGTCCTTTGACAAAGCTTTTTAAGCAGCCTTGAGCAAACTGTCAGGAAAATGGAAGAGGACATGGGCTACAATGATGCTAGACCTACTGTTTTCTGGTCCTGCACACTATATTAAGCTGGAACATGATTTGTTTCATCATGGCTTAGTGTGTTGTGTGAATCCAACCTAGGTTGTATACCATGTTTATGCAGCAACGGTCTGAATGCAATCCAGGTGGTTCACAAGCTATGACTGATCGCTCAGCATGCCATGCAAACCCAACCCTTGTGATTTATAAAGCAAGAATTGAGTGCAAGGGGTAGAAATAACGATAACTCTCCTTTGTGACCCAGACAATTCGGGTTTTGCCCTACAAGCTATGCATGCTTGAAGGAACCGTGGCTTCCCCCGTGCGCAAGACCACGGAATTTCCCGTCGGGGCAGCTTTCTCCAAAGTCTGTCGGAGAAGCTCGACCCGGGCAAAGAGAGGGGAGCTGCATTCGCACGACCACATTTGCTCCAGCCCAGCAGGAGCGTGGCAAGTTTCCGAGCCAGCGCGTCGGGCCAAAGAGCAAACGGGGTGCGCCCTGCCTGAGCCCCGGTTCCATGAACCAGAGCTGGCGCGCGAGGAGAAGGAGGCGGCGGCGGCGACGAGAGCGGAGAGGAAAGGAAAAGAAGCCCCGCCGTCTTCCCCGCCCTGCCTGCCTCCACGGCTCTGGGTTCTGCTGCCTGCGCCTGGCTGGAAATGAAACACCTCAAAGCCGCCGCCGCTCCTTTTATTTCAGGAGGGCTGGGTGGTTTCTTTTTTTTTTTGGAGACTCCAAAAGAGCCCTTTCATGTGCCGCCTGCCTCCAATCGGCATCCAGAGGTTGCCTGCAAGTGGTCTAATCTCCATGAGGTGTCAATCACGTCCCCTGGTGGGTGAAGGAAAGTCTTTCGTAACCGCCTCTGTCTTTGGGAAGGGAAAAAAAGCGCGGGGGGGGGGGGGCGAAGGGAGAGAGACTCGAGTGGCAGGAGAGAGAGAGAGAGAGAGAGAGAGAGAGAGAGAGAGAGACGCGCAGCTGCCGCCGCCGCCGCCGCCGCCGCCGCCCGAGCGCTCCGTTCTCCGCGCTGCCGCCGCTGGATGGAAGAAGCGGCGCCCGCTCGCCCCTTCCCACTCCACTCGCCTTTCCCCCTTCGCGCGGATAAGCCCAGGAGGGCGAGGAGGAAGCACGTGGATTTCTAAAAAAAAAAAAGGGGGGGAACGAGAAGAAGAAGAAGAGCCCCCGAAGCTGCAGAGGAGCCGCCGGCTGCCACCGGGACTCGGAGCGAGCTTCCCCGCCGCCTCGGTTAGGGACCCCCTCCCCAAATCCTCGGCGAGGAAGCGAGAAGGCGGGACTCCCAGCGCCGGCCGCAACGCTCTCCAATGCCATCGCGGGCGCAGAGCCGGGCAGAGCGATGGGGAAACTTCACTCCAAACACGGTGAGTTGCAAAGTTGCAGCGGGGCGAAGGGGCGGCGGCGGCGGCGGCGAAGCGCCGGCCCGCTTGCCGGACTGGGGGCGCCGGGAAGATGGGGGCTCTGGCTAAACTAAGCAGAAGGCTGGGATCTAACCATCTTTTTTTGTAACCCCCCTTCCCCTTTTCCCGCCGGATCTCCCCTAGCTGCTGCTTGTAAGCCTCGAGAGAACCCCGAAGGTAAGCGGTCTCGCCTGGGGGCGGGCGGGCCGGGGGGGGGGGGCTTTCGCCCCGCTTTCGGGCCCTCCCCAACTTTTCCCGGCGCCGAGCTGGGCGCGCGCGTCCGCCACCGAAGCGGCTGCGGGGGAAGAAAAGTTTGCGCGCCGCTTTCCCGGGCGCCTGCCTGGCGCTGGCTGATAGGAGCCAGGCTGCGGTCGGTGGGGTCGGGCTTCGGGGGCGAGGGAGGAAGGGGGCTCCCCCCGGTCCGGACGCCCGCCCACTTCTGCCTCGGCTGCTCCTGCCTCTCCAGGTGATAGCTTCGCCGTGAACGCCTCGCTGGCGCGGAAAGGGCTGGAGGAATGGCCGGCGAACCCCAAAGCCTCCGGGGGCGACGGCGACGGCGGCTTGGGAATCCCGCAGGGCTGCCCGCACCGGGCGCTTGGCAAGCTCTCCGGCCCCAGGGTAAGTCCTGCCTTCCCGCTCCTTCGGTTCGGCGGAGCGGGCGAAGCGCTTGCCTTTTCGCCGCGGGCGCCCGCTTGCAGCTGGCCCGGCCGGAGAGTCTTTCGGGCGCGCTGAGGAGAAAGGGGGGGGGGGCGCTTTTTCTCTTCCCGCCTCTTTTTGGGGGCAGGGCGTCGCGGGGCTTCGGGCCAAGGCGCTTTGCCCTGCGAGGCTCCCGGCCCTTTCCGAACGTGGGAAGGTGATGGAGGTGCCCTGGATGGGGGCCCCTTGGGGAGCTCCGGGCCTTGACCCGTCCCGTTTTGTGCTGGGCTTCCCAGGCGGGCGTGGGAGCTCGTGAACTGGTGCCTTGGCTGTTTGTTCCCTCAACTGCCTCCAGCTGTTCTGTCGGGCCTTTCCCTTACTCTGGTGCCCTCCTTCTATGGTGGGCTCCGACTCCCATCACTCCTAGACAGGGGAAGACGGTTTCCGGTGAGCTGCCTGTCCTAATAAAAATTCTTAGCCCAGTGGTTGGCTCACGGGTGCCCTTCTGGGGCTTTTGAACTGAGTTCCACTAGTCCCAGAGAATATGGTCCACCCCAGGAGATTGGGGAAGACGACCTTGCATTTCCCTGTTGTGGCTTGGTTGGTGCCCCCTTCGGTCCCTCACTGCGGCTTGGCTGCCTAAACCTGCCTGCCTGGCACTGCTTCCTGCGGGAGTCCTCCAAGGGTGTTTCGAGGTGGCCAGTTCCATTTTCTTGTTTGGCAGGGACTTCTTTATGGGCCTCTTGAAAGGGGAGTGGAAAGGGAACCATGTCTTCTCTGATCTTCCAGATGTTGCTCTGATGTCCTTCTTGTGTATCCCGCTAGCTCTTAATTTGTTTGCTTGGCCTTGGTATGCTGGGTGATTGAAACCATGACAGCTTGTAAACTGTGTTGAGGGCTTATTATCATGCACAGGGGCAGCCAATGGCTTAACCAACAATGCTTAATTAAACTGTGGCTTAATGTCGTGTGTGAAGGCAGCCACCAGTCGAAGTGCCCTTTTTTGTTCCAGTAGCCGTTAGCCCAACTTTTTTTATTCTGTTCTCTGTTAGATTCACCAAGCCTTCCAGATATGTTGGTTACAGTTCCCATCATTTCCAGTTTCACACTGGCTGAGGATGATGAGAGCTTAATCCTACACAGTGGAGGATATCATGTTGGAGAAGGCTGGGACAGAAGTATTATCAGAATGGTGCCAAGGAAGATGGTCTGCAAAACCACTGTTAAGCTTACAATGAGTTAAGTTCCTTGCTTTGAGTTGGCCCTATTAGAAGTGTGCGAAGTGCAAATATGCCTAAATGTGAGGGGAAAATATGTCTCCTGATCAGGCAGGTACTTGTTGGATGTCTACGCTTTTGCAAATGCGTTTTCCTGAACATCTGGATTTTGATTCTCTTTTCCCCCATCTTCCAAAAGAGTTAGGGAAAAGAGTCTTACAAAGTTTTTTTTTCTTTTTAATTTGGAGGCAGACTTGGACTCTTATGTCAAGATGGGGAAGCTGCTGCCATCCAGATGTTCCAGAATGACAGTTTCTGTCATCCTTTTTCAGAGGTGGTTGCCTGTGACTGTTGGGAATTGAAGTTCATAAACATCTGGAGGGCTACATGTTTCCCACCCTTGCTCTAAGGGACAGCCTTTTATTTCTTATGCTTTAATTTTTGTCTGGTGGTGTTGGTGTCTGTACTCTGTCTAGCCCTTAGAGAAGATAATGTTTTGTTTGTACCCTGATAATTGAAGGCTATGATTTGGTTTTGTCCCTGGCTAAGACATTTTTTCTTTTTTCTTCAATGGGTAGAATGTGTGTGTAAATGATGAATTGGGGATTTTAAAGCAGCTTTATAGATGTCCCTCAACGTTGCTGGCCCATGTCTGTTTTAACAAGCTGATATTTATTATTTGCAGCTGGAAACAATGTTTAACCAAGCTTTCTAGTCATCTGGAGACAGCTCTTACATTGAGCACTCCCCTGTGACCTGTAAGAGATTCCCCTGGCATTTTAAATTTAAATAAAGCACATACACATGAGTGTCTGTCAGGGGGGAGTAGTGAAATTCCATGCCTCTTGATGTCATCATGCAAATGAGGCAAATTATGCAGGTGGCCTCATTTATATGGTGGTGATGTCATCACACACATGAAGCTGTGGAGCTTGTTCTGGACACTTAAATGCATTTGATCTTGTTAAGAGCATAAGTATCTTTAGGAGGGGTGGATTGTGCTGTATATATTTCTTTGATAACTTTAAGGCAGTGTTTCTCAACCTTGGCAACTTTAAGATGCGTGGACTTCAACTCCCAGAATTTCTCAGCCAGCTATGCTGGCTGAGGAATTCTGGGAGTTGAAGTCCACACATCTTAAAGTTGCTAAGGTTGAGAAACACTGCTTTAAGGATACTAGGATCTATTCTACAGTATATGCAAAATTGCAGAGCTGTCACTTACTTTCAGTAGTTTCTTTGCCAAACTATTCAGCTGTGGATTGTTTGCATAAGAGACAGTATGGTTTAGTAGTTCAGGTTTTGGGCTGGATCTGGGGAGACCCAGATGCACATCTTCCCTTAGCCTTGGGCCATGGTTGTGACTTCGTTGCTCTCTTCCAGCCAAACCTACCCTACAGAGTTCTTTTTGCAGGAATAAAATTAGGGGAGGTGCCCGTATGTGTCACATTAAGCAAAAGCAGAACACAAATGCAATAATCTTTCTCTTTTTCTTGGTTGATGTTTGAGCCAAAGTTCGTGTGGGGTTCCCCATCTCCTGTCCTTTCAAGAGACAAAGACAAAAAAGTGGGACAGTCAAGCTGTTGGAGTTTAAATTCCCTCACCCAATAAGTTAATTTAACTTAGTTCCAAATATTTGTTAAAACTTTATGTAGCCATGTGTTTTCCAGTTAGATCCATTCTTTCTCTATTGCCATCAGTCTAATTTCCTTAGACGGGATCTTCTAAAGCATATTGATTCCACTGCCTACAACTTTCAAAAGTCAATGATTTTTTTTAATGCTGGCCTGTTTGTCTACATACAAAGTCCAATGCTCTGTCTTATCTGTTGTGTTGGATGAGAGATGAATAAACTGGCAGGCTCATTAAAAACATACCCACAATGAATTGAGGACAGACTAGATCACTTATGCCTGTTCCCACTGAAATCAGTGCAGAAAGAAAATCATGTAGCTTTAAGTAATGTTTCTGAACTGAGTAAAAGGTAAAGGTTCCCCCCCACACATTTGTGCAGGTGTGTCCGACTCTAGGGGCCGGTGCTCATCTCCGTTTTTTAGCCGAAGAGCCAGCGTTGTCCGAAGACGCTTCCATGGTCATGTGGCCGGCATGATGCATGTGGAATGCTGTTATCTTCCCACCGAAGGAAGTGGTACCTATTCATCTACTTGCATTTGCATGCTTTCAAATTGCTAGGTTGGCAACGCGGGCTAGATCTTTACCTTTACCTTTATTGTGCAAATCTGGGAGGAAGGCTCCTTCCTAAGACAGTATGAGCTAGCTGAGTACTCCCTACTTACGATGTAGCTTTCATAATTCCCAAGTTATCTGGAGGAAGACGCCCTTTTGTTTCTGTTCTGAGAAGCTTCATATTGATGGTGGACCATGCATTTGATAGGAGGAATCAGTGACTGGGTTCACACAACACTCTTAAAGTTGGTTTCTAAATTAATCCAATGATTTTTTTTTTGTGCCTTTGAGACAATGTTGACTCCTGGCAACTGCCTGGACAAGTCTCTGCAGTTTTCTTGGCAAGGTTTTTCTCAAGTGTTTCGCCATTGCCTCCTTCCTAGGGCTGAGAGAGAGACTGGCCCAAGGTCACCCAGCTGGCTTCGTGCCTAAGGTGGGACCAGAACGCACCATCTCCCGGTTTCTAGCCTGGTGCCTCAACCACTGCACCAAACTGGCTTTCCCAGTCCAGTGATGGGATTGGTGTAATACACCAAAAGGGCTGAGGTTGCACAAGGTGGTAAGCTTAAAAAAAGCCCGATCTATCCAAAGTTAATTCTAATCAAGCTTAACATGATGTGCAAGTGGAGGTGTTAGGACTTTATTGACTTGCTAAACTTGTTGAGTGAACCCAGCCTTCAAGTTAGTAGACATTCCACCTTGGGAATGTATAATCCAATTCACTATCTTGCATTTCCCTAAGTAACCCTTTGTGAGGGGAGATGGGCGCTGATATAAGTTGGAAAAAATAAATAAACCCTGATGAGCAAATAAGTTATGTACTTGATTTTGTAACACCGGTCCTTCATAATGGTTGGAAACCATGCCACACCACTGTTTTTCACCATTGTGGCATAGGAGGGTGACCCCAATGATCTCAGGAAAGGATTTTGGTCATCTCTGACCTAAATGATTGATAAATTATGGACTTGTCCTATCTTGTAGTAATGGTATATAACCTAAAGTTCCAAGTTCACAACATGCTTTGAAGGCAGCCTTCTAAGCTTTTCCAAAGCTTGTTACCATTTTCTGTTTTTCAGTGAGACCGATGGGGAAATTCTTAAATGCACAGCTGGTGAATGATCATATTAGCTATTTAGTTCAAGGCAGATTAAATCAAATTTAGCTTATTGGCTTGGCCCCACTTGTGAGCTTTGGGGCAGTGGCTCCTAGCACACTCCATTGAAAGCCAATCATGATCCAAAAGAAGTTGAGAACCCTGGAATTAAAGATATGCAGATTACTGGCGCAAATGTTGCTGATATACATCATGCAGAAGAGAGGAGACCATACGGAATTGGGATTTTAACCCTGACCAGTTTTAAGTCCTGAGAAAAGATTAAGCCTGGATTCCATAACAGGAATCAGGTGGGCCAGACTTCTGTTGCTTGATCTGGGGAAGTGTGGCTTAGTGCTCTGAAGTCTTGTTTTACTAATAATAGCATGAATATTTTTCTCATCCTCCTGGGGGACCAAGGTTTCTTGGTTGATTCAGCTTTTCATTTCCTCTCGCCAAGTCCAGTAGAGCTAACTGTTTTCCAGACTTTGCTTGGTCAATGAAGGGTATATATTGTTGTCTTGGGCAGAATCACCTGATCTTGGTCCATCTAGCAAGACTTCAGGCAATTTCCTCCTTTGCACTCTCCCTAATCCTTTTAACTTGGAAGTAAATGATTCTTTGCAGCTAGGGAAATAAAGCATGCAGACACACAGTGAGAGACAGTGATGCTGCAGAGGTGGAGTTTTATGCCTTTACCGGATGAAAAGGGACTGATGTTTTCAGCCTGATCCCCCCTTCTTTTTAAACATTTGTAGATACTTAATAGCTATGTTTTAATGGTTTCCTGCCCCAAACTGGGTTGCATGATTTTTGGGGCTTCTGTGGCCTGCAAGATGGGACTTGGGTCAGCCTGGTATAATTAAAGGCCCTGAAATTAATTCAAAATGTGAAAGGTACACTGCGTTACCATGCTGTGTCTTCTCTTCGATGCTCTGGGCCTTTGAGGTGGCAGCTAAGAGGGTCATAGGTCAGAAGTGTAACACGTGATATGGATGCATATTAATCCGTGCAGTCTTCAGGCATCTTTGTTAATTGATTCAATTAATTATCTATTTTTTAATCTGTTTATGGTTGGAAGCTGCCAATTCACTCCCTGCACCTCCAATTTATTTATTTATTTATTTATTTTCAAAATATGTTTTTAGTTTGTTGTAAATCCATTTTAGTTTTAAAATATGCTTCAGCTGAAAGGACGGGAATGGTTGTGCGGACAAGTTTTATATGGGAAACTTTGGAGAGCTTGCCAGCCAGAGCAGTCTGTATTGGGGTTAGATAGGATAGAAGTCTAAGCTTCTAAGTCACCCGGGTCTGAAACAGAGTTAGATAGGACTGTAACACGTGCAGTTTTGAGCTATTAGTAAGCCAGTAGAGGAAGCACTGACTGGCAGCAGCATTTCACTTTTTGGCATGTTTTTCCAGCTTTTCATAGGCATCCTGAACATTGTACCCATGAACTTCAGTATTCATAGTAATATAGGAAGCTGCCTTATTCTAAGTCAGACTGTAAGTCCACTGAGCCCAGTATTTTCGAGAGTGGCTGGGTTTCAGACAGCAGTTTTTCCAACCTTGTTTAGAGATGTTGAAGACTGTACTTCAACTCTTGCTGTCAAAGTAGGTGATCTGATACTGAGTTACAGGGTAACACACACACAAGCAGTCTTTGGTTCTAAAATATGGAACCCGATTCTTCTGTCTAAGAGGAGGGGGTATGTTTGTTGAGCTTTATCTTCATTTCTTTCCAAGTTGGTGAATAATTTTTTTAGCAAGCGTGCCGCATCTGATTTGAAAGTAAATGAAGAAAAATGTCTTGAGTTGTGTGTCATACCGAAGAAAACATGTGTATCACAAGGAATGCAGGGTATTGATTTATTCTGCTTTTCACTACTTTCTTGCGATGAAAGTTCATGCAGCTTTTCAGAGCAAAGAGAAACACTTGATTGCTATTTTAGGATGTTGGTTAAAACAAAGATGGCAATACACTATGAGGATTATCTGTTTTCCCCCCAAGCAATTTAGATTTACAAACTTTGCTCTTTTGTTTTGTTTTTTTTGCATATTTACATTGTTATTTATTATGATATCCTGCCCTTCTAGGTCACTCAAGACAGGATTTCTCTCCCTATCCCCAGGGGTGTAATCCTAAGTCTCAAATTCTAGGAAGCAACGGCAAGGAAACTAATGATCTGATTTTGTGACCTACTTCAGCTATCACACAAAACCATAATGCTATTTGTATGGTTTGGCTAAGCCCAAGTGTGAATGTAGCTACTATGGTTTGTAAACCATGGATTTTTGATTTAACATTATAAATGGTCCTAGCCTATATAGAACTGTTTCCTATGCTGATCTCTTTAACTGTCCACAGATTCTTGGTTCTAGATATCTTTCAGAGAATATTAATTTAAAATGGGCATGGAGAAATTCTGATGGAGCAGACCAACATGCTGGTGTTTTTTTTATTTGGTATAAATTGTTTTATTGCCCAGTTGCCATTTCTGGTGTTTGAAGTCTTAGTCATACTGTGGTGATAAGATGAACTGAATTGCCCAATAATCCAACAGAATGCTGAATTCTGTGGTAATTACTCTCAGATAAGAATAGTTCAGTATACAGGTAGTCCTTGATTTACAACCACAGTTGGGACCAGAACTTCCATGGCTAAGCAAGGTGGTCGTTGAATCATGCCCTAATTTTACAAACCTTTTTGCCACAGTTGTTAAGTGAATCACATGGTTGTTAAGTGAATTTGGCTTTCCCCATTGACTTTGCTTGTCAGAAGCTAGCTGGGAAGGTCACAAATGGTGATCAAGAAACCCTGGACTGCTGCAACCATATTAAATACATGCTGTTTGCCAAGTGCCTGAATTTGATCATGTGACCACAGGAATGCTGTGACGGTTGTAAGTGTGAGGACCGGTCACAAGTCACTTTTTTCAGTGCTGTCATAACTTTGAACGGTTGCTAAATGAATGGTTATAAGTCAAGGACTACCTGTAGTTACAAGCCATAACACAGTTAACATGTGGAAAGCTTCCAGCATCTCTGTCCAGTTTTCTGCTGGAGGTTAAATTGTCACAAGGAGTGAGTTGGAGAAGCATGCATTTAAATGCTCTGTGCTACAAAATTTGCAGAGTTGGGTTTAAAGAGGCACCTGATGGAGCTGGTCAAGAAGAGATGATGATCTGTGTTTATTTGGATGTGTTTTCTGGATTGTTCAAATCTGATGGGGCTGCTTGTAAATTTGGATCTTGGCAAGCATACCGGAATGGTTCTTGAATTGACTTTCTAGTTTAAAAGAATAAAATGCTTGCAAGAGCAGCAGAGTGTAAACAATAATAATTGAGACTGATTATAGCTGAGTCAAAAAGGCAAAGTAAAGGTAATGTTTCCTTTGAACTGAACTGAGTTCCTGGTGACTTCACGGTCACATCTGTGTAATTCTCTTGGCAACTATTGTGGAAGTGGATTACCACTCCTTTCATCTAGGATGTTCTTTCAATTTCCAGGTTGGCCTATAACTCTGATATTATTGATGGTCTATCATCCAGGCATTTAGCAGGTCCAATCCTGCTTAGTTTCTGAGGTCAGCTAAGGTCTGCTAAGTTTAGGCACATTTGGTGTGTAAAGAAACTGACGGGAAGGGATATTTGGAACATGACTAGAGGCACACAGACATGAGGGCCAAAGGCTGAAAAGTCAGCTCAGGAGAAACAAGGGCTGGGAAAAATCCTGTTTAATCCCCAGGAGAGCCACTGCCCGTTCCTGTACGCAAAGCTAAATGAGATGGCTGGATGATTGGACTCGGTGCCTAAATTTGTGGTTTCTTGGCATTTGACGGTGTTGTGTAAATTCTAGCAGTAGTGATATAATCAGTAAACCATGGTTTAGATCAGTGTTTCTCAACCTTGGCGACTTTAAGATGTCTGGACTTCAATTCCCAGAATTCCCCAGCCAGCGATCCATGGCTTCGTTTAGTGTCTAAATCTAACCTTAACGCCTCCTTGTGTTTGACTGCAGAAGAGGGTGAAAGCAGATCCTTACTTTAGATCCGTATGTCTTGTTGAACAATGGGATTTCCTTTTAAGAGGGCAAACAGAACGGTTTAAAGCACCTTGGATGGCTTAAAGCCTCATCCTAAAACTTGCTTCTCCAGCAACATGGAGGGTGAGAGAAATCTGTGCAGGCGTTTACTCTCAATCATGTCAACTGGATTTCTATTTTCTCAGTGGAAACGTTTCGCTCCTTATCCAAGGAGCTTCTTCAGTCTGAGCAAAGTTGGCAAGGGAATCCTAAATATGTTTCTAGGTATAGGATTCCCTTACCAACTTTGCTCAGACTGAAGAAGCTTCTTGGATAAGGAGTGAAACGTTTCCACTGAGAAATAGAAATCCAGTTGACATGATTCAAGCTACAGACAATTCCACCTGGATGACTGAGAACCTTCATAGACGTTTACTCTCAAGTTTATTTGTGGCAGCTTTTTTCCGTAACCCTTGGTGGGGATTCTGCAATAAAGAGCGGAGAGCTGCTAAAATAAGGGTTGTTTTTATAGCCTTGTTCTTTCCATACCCAGAGATGTTAGGATGGCTTTTTATGGCTTTCTTTGAACTGGCTTCGAAATGGATGGGAGGGGGGCGGGGAAGAAAGAGAAGCCGCAGCCACTGGAGTATTGAAACTTTGTAAGGGCTGATGCTCGCTTCAGAAGAAGAAAAACATCCATGCAGTGGTGATCTTTTAAAACAAAACAGAGTGTTCACTGGGGCCGCCTCCTGCTGGTCTAGCCACTGGCCTTTATAGAAATTCTGGAAAGGGGACGGGTTAGGTTTCCTGCATGTGCGCTTCAAAACCTGGTTGAAAAGTAAACTGCAGATGTTCAAGGGGGGCTGGTAGAAGATTTTTGTCTGGGTGCGTTTATTTTTCTTTTTTCTTTCAATGTGCTGGCAAACTAGACAGTTCCTGCTGTGGAGGCCTGGGGCACTAGTCTTCGTGGTTCTCATGAAACAGAAGGCTGAAATATAAGATTAAATTTAAATTAAATTAAATTAAAATTAATTAAAATTAAAATTAGAAAGATTAAAATGCAACCTCTGGATCGGCTCACAGACAGGGATGGGACTCTGTTGCTCAAGTTACTAGTCCATTTGGTTGTTTTTACCTACTGTAGGCCCTTTGTGATCAAACCTCTGGTCCCATTTACATGGGAGAAGCTGTTGACTGGTAGCAAGTGGGTAACCATTAACCAGGTTGGTCATGGCCTCTTTTTGTACATACACATTGACAAAATGGAAGCACAGCTACGGCACATTCCATAGTTAAAATTCTCTTGTTTTAAAGTTGTATTTGTTTCTTGGTTTTTACAACATGACTGTCTTAGTGAAACATTATATTGGTTGTTGGATGGATGATTAAATTGTATTTTGGAGATCTGGATGCTACAGAGATCAAGACACTTATTTTCAGCACCTTCTTTCAGCGGTAGGTCTCTCTGTGCTAATGGGAACATGTTGCAGTAGTGGATAAAATGATGAGTTTGGCTTGGGAAGCGCTTCAGGTCTACACTCAATACCATGGTTGGATTTGTGCATTCTCTTAAGCTCTGATGCAGTTTGGTTAGCACAAGGATGGGCCACCCATGGGCTGAAAGCAGAAGCAGCACCCCGTGGCTGGAGGGGGGCGGGTAGTTTGCATAGAGTGGTTGGGAAGTTCTAAGGGTTTGTTTTCTCATTTGGGGGAGAACTTAAGGCAAGCTAAACAGTTTAGCCCTGCCTACTCTTGAGGCATCTTTGGAGCTCCATGAAGATGAAAAAATTAATGAAGCTTATCCCCCAACTGTGAGAAAGTTGTCCATCCCTGCATGTTTGGTCTAGTGATTAAGGCAACGGGCTAGAAACCAGGAGACTGAGAGTTCTAGTCCCGCCTTAGGCATGAAAGCCGGCTGGGTGACCTTGGGGCAGTCCCTGTCTCTCAGCCTAGGAAGGAGCCAATGGCAAACCAGGAGTCTGAGAGTTCCAGTCCCCCCTTAGGCATGAAAGCCGGCTGGGTGACCTTGGGCCAGTCCCTGTCTCTCAGCCCTAGGAAGGAGCCAATGGCAAACCAGGAGATTGAGAGTTCTAGTCCCGCCTTAGGCATGAAAGCCGGCTGGGTGACCTTGGGCCAGTCACACACACTCAGCCCAACTCACCTCCCAGGGTTGTTGTTGGGAAAATAGGAGGAGGAAGGAGTATTAGGTCTGTTATTTATTTATTAAAAAAACAATAAAGGCGGGATAGAAATTTAAAAAAAAACCTAGATATTGTGGTTTGTAAATAATAGTTTATGGCTAGCATGCTATGTGAACATATGCACTGACACTTATTTAACAAGCCAAGATTAAAACAAATGTGTGAATTTAGTCATAGTTGGGGTAGCTTTCCAAATTAGGGAAAGAGTATCAAGATTGGTGATTTTGATTAGGGTAGGGCCTGGAAGTTTCTTTTTATTTCTTTTTATTTCTTAGTTAAATTTATATGACCGCCCAACTCCCCCAACGGGGGACTCTGGGCGCTTTACAATAAAATCAAAGTTAAAATATAAATATAAAATTACAAATTAGTAACATAACATAATAAATACAAAATCCAATCCAGCAAGTATCTCAATAATAGGGAGGACATTATGATATTAACCACCCCTTTCCCCCTTGGGCCCATTTTGTTGGTGCCATCTGGGCAGGGGAAGGGCAGACTGGACTTCTGATTTCAATGGGGCTGCCTAAGTGGATCAATTATGCAACATTGGGTAATCATACTGGATCTCTTTCCCCAAGTAGTGCAGCAGTCGATAAGCTGATCTCCTCCAGATGGTTTGGGTGCCAGTTCTCACCAGCCCTGCATTTCCAGTGGCAAGAGATGATGAAAGTTAATATCCAGATGCTACGCCAGACTGTCTGTCGCTGACACAGTAGATATGCTCTTGCAATGTGGAGGCTTAATCTCTCTCCTGCCTGGTTGGTTTGGCCTAGATTGCACGCATGGTACTTGACGAAGGTGAAATTGAGTTTCTGATGGCTGGCAAAGGATGCAGTTTCTGTTGCTTTTCCATCACATTAGACAGGACATTATTTTACTCAACCCGCCTTGGAAAAGTCAAGTGGAAGTGTCTGATGTCACAGCTATTAAAGCATGCCAGCTTCCTCCAACTTAGATTGGGTAACAGAGTTCCAATACTAAATGTGCTAAAAAAGTAGGAAGCACATGCAGTTTACCTGTAGCTGGTGTCTTTGAAGTCTTCAGAGTGCTATTTCTTGATTTATTCTTTGTTGTTAAAGTGGATGGTTGTGCTGTCCTTCTAAAGCTGTCTTTATACTTGCATCTTTTATCATAAAGGCCATTTGGATTTTAATGGATGCATTAGAGCAGAGCTTTCCAAACTGTGTCGGGACATGTTAGTGCAGAGCTTTCCAAACTGTGTGTCGCTACACGTTAGTGTGTCGGCTGCAGTGTCTGGGTGTGTCGTGGCTGCTGCTGCCTCTGAGCCCTGCCAGGATTCCGCGCAGGTCCTAGTGCCAGCCTTGTGCCTTGCTGTAAGAGTGTGTCGCAAAAGGATGCATGTCTAAAAAGTGTGTCACCAACATGAAAAGTTTGGAAAGCTCTGCATTAGAGAGACCCATACTGTTTGCCCAGTGTGAATCGCATTGGAGCAGTTGCAGCTAAGGCTGGACCCAGTAAAAGAGATAAGCAAAATGTGTGGTGTAGCAAATGGAAAAATTGCAGGGGTGTACTTCACTTTAAAACAGAAATAAGCTTCTGGTCCTCATGGTGGCAAATTAAAAATAATAGGCTTTTTGTTTTTGCGTTAAGGTTAAGAGGCTAGGAAGCACTGCAAAAACAAAACAGAACAAAAAACCTCCAGATACGTTGCATTCTTGCATCTTGTTTTACTTGTAGCTCCATCTCATCATTTTTAGGAGATGTGTAGATTTCTCAGTGACGGTGCTTCAGCTGGCCAAGAGACTTGGCTATGGTGGGTAGGGGCGCTTCCTTTCACGTCAGGAATTTCACTGGAAATGAAATGCCTTTCCGTATGCATCCTTCAATGGTGCATGACCTGCGGAGGCGCCATCATAAAAAAAAGTGTGTCTGACCTTACTAATTCTAAGGAGACCCTGTCCATTGATGAAAGCATTTACAGCAAGCGTGTAAATGAATTCCATTTGATGCCTTTCTGCACTCTGCCCTTGCCTGGAGGGATCAGAGATAGTTTATAACAAACTTAAGACATTGTTGAAAATCTTAAGTGGAAAACTGTGTTCTGCCTTCCTCAAAGGAGAAAAAAAAGAGAGAGTGAAGCTCCCTCTGTTGACTTGATGGACACTTAAGTATTCATACTTGACCACTGTTTCCATCAATGGTTATTCCTGCCTTGGAGAACCTAACCTAAGAATACTGCTGCCAGCCAGAGTAGGAAGCATTAGCATAGATGGATTATATGCCTGGTTTGGTTTAAGATAGTTTTCAAAAATTCTATTCTACTCATATTTAGTTTCTAGCAATTCAACACCAATATTTTTCTATCTGACCCCATAGAGTTTTCTGTCCTTTCATGGAGCTCTAAATCATGGTATGTTGAACAAGCTAGAAACTTGATTCAGACATTGTATAGTCGTGAATCATGATGGTTGGCTTCATACAACTTATGAGCTGTAATATGGAATGCTTTTGGTTTTGGCTAACTGTGTTATGTGAGCCCAGCCAGTTCTGGTTTAGTCAATACACCATGGTTAAGTCAAAAATAGCTTGCATAATTGTATGTACCACTTATGGTTTGGCGGGATGTGGGAATCGGGCTAAAGAGTCTTCCAGACAGGGGAAGTATGCTTTACTGCAAATGCTAATTTCTTTATGAGATGTACTTTACAATTTATAAGGGCAGTTGGATACATACACTGTAACATGGTAGTGTGGTGGGAACCTCAGCCATTGCGCCTTAGTTAAAAAGCTGTGGTTTTAAGATGCGACTTCATGGCTCATCACAATATGCAAACTCAGAAGATAGAAAGACCACCAGAGTTTTGCAGATACAATTGAGTGTAGCTGCTGGAAGCACGACCTTCCATGCCTCCATAAAACTAACTTTACTTTGGCAAGGAAAGGGGTGACTTCCCCTAAGAAAATGGAAGCTGTGGTTCAAGGTCTCAGGTGGTTGGATTTTCTGCCTTGGGCTACACACATTCCTTCCACATCTGCAACTGTGTTAGATCCAAGGGTTTTGACACAGGCCCTGCTGCTGCTTCTCTCCGTGTGTGCATGTGTGTTATCTGTCCAAGAGAGTTTCTTTTTGAGCTGTCGTGGCTATGGTGGAGTAGAATGTGTTTCTGAGCATCTCTGCACCAGCTTTAGAGGATTAGGGCACATTGAGGTTCCCATTAAAGCCTAACTGTGATTTCGAGATCTGTAGAAGGAAAACTCATCCCTGAGTGTTTGATCTCGGGGTGATGCTGTGCACACTGTGAGGTATGCAATGCGGGGATCAGCTCCGGAGGAAAGAGAGAGAACAAAGTGCCATCTTGCAGGAGAAATGGAACTGGGGGAGCAGCTGTGGAGGTCTTTTCATCTGCGGTGTGATGTGTGCAGTGGAGGAAACTTGCACACACTCTGTTTCTTATCTGCCGAGAGGGAGGAGGAAGAGGCGAGGGAGGAGGAAGAGGCGTCTTGGTGCCCTTGGAGGTAACATACCATATCAGCTTCTTCTGTGGAGAACAACAGTGAGTCCAAGGATGGGGCATGTTCTTTGGCCAGGAGAAAAGGCAAAACTAGAGAGTACCATGGAATCAAAAACAGCTGAAGAAAAGCAACTCATGTTATGGAGAGGTGGTCAGTTGGGGAACATCAAGTGGAAAGGGCAAAAATGAAATCGTAGAACAGGGCTTTCCAAAGTTTTCCCGCAGCGACACACCAACCGCCGTTGGTGTGTCGCCGCGGGAAAACCCGGAAGTGCTGCCGTTGCGGCAGCGCACAAAAACCCGGAAGCGCTGCTGCCGCTTTCGGGTTTTTGCGCGCCGCCGTTGGTGTGTCGCCGTGGGAAAACCCGGAAGCGCTGATGATCAGCGCTTCCGGGTTGTGTGGCGACACACCAGACTGTGTGTGGCGACACACTTTTGTGTCGCGACACACAGTTTGGAAAGCTCTGTCGTAGAAGGAAACTGTAAAGCAGATTTTGGCATAGCTTTAATATATAAACAAGAGTATATACCACGGAATTATTACTGGGTTTATATACTGCACTAATCCATAGTCCATGGAATAAACCATCACTGGCTGAGCTTACATTTTCTGCAAAGCTTTTAAGAACACTCTGAGTTCCTAATGGGGTATGAATCATTTCAAAGTGTTTTATGAGGTCCCCTTCAGCCATGATGGCTGCAAACAAATTCCCTGCCCTTTTGAAAAGTGAAAAGTGTAGCGTAAACCCTAACATAGTAAAGGTAAAGGTTTTCCCCTGCACAGTCGTGTCCAACTCTAGGGGCCGGTGCTCATCTCCGTTTGTTAGCCAAAGAGCCAGCGCTGTCCGAAGACGCTTCCACGGTCATGTGGCCGGCATGACGTGTGCATCTATCTACTTGCATTTGCATGCTTTCAAATTGCTAGGTTGGCAAGAGCTGGGGCAAGTGCGGGACATAGGCTTTGCATAATTCAGTCTTAACTATGTCTGGATTAGGCTTTGATCTCAATGAGTTTGCATCCTCTTTCAGTTTGTTTGTTTGTTTATTTTCTATCCCACTTTTATTTTTTTTATAAATAAGTCAAGGCGGGGAACATACCTAATACTCCTTCCTCCTCCTCTTTGCCCCACAACAACAACCCTGTGAGGTGAGTTGGGCTGAGAGAGAGTGACAGGCCCAAGGTCACCCAGCCGGCTTTCATGCCTAAGGCGGGGCTAGAACTCACAGACTCCTGGTTTATAGCCCGTTGCCTTAACCACTAAACCACTATATAGACTGGCTCTATATAGCCTGTGTCATGGGGCCAGGTGGAGAGGAAAAAGTTTTTCAAATCAAGTTCTTGCATCAATATAAATAACACACTTTATATTTTTTTTCCCATGCACCTGGGTTCGGAATGGATCAGTGAAAGGTGTTATTTTATTTTAAGGCTAAATGAGAACAGATCATCTTAGTTTCAACTTTATTTATATAAATAAATAAAGGCTGCTTTAAAATCTTTTGGAATTATTCCTTTAATTTGCAACTGATGGAATTATTCTTCATTTCAAATATTCAGATTGCTAAATACTTTTTTCTCCATTGATGTTCAAATTGCAGGGCAAATACCTGAATGGGACTAAATTGCAGGAGTTAAATTTTTAAACTAAATTTTTTTAAACACAAGAATTGCAGGAATTAACGTTTTGCTGATGAACCTCCTCCAGAACCTGGACAGGCCAATTGAACTATTGTATTTGTGCATTCTCAACTCCTCTCCATCTGAAATAGTATTGGGTTGTATTTGTGGCAGAATAATATAAGCTCTATTCTGGGACGTGCAAAGTTCCCTTTGGGGCATGCAATTCTGTGCAACCATCTCTGGCCTGGTGGACTCCAGAATGGGTTGGACTTCACTTCTTATCACCGTCTACTTTGCATATGACTGAACATGGACAAGGAGGTTCTGATGTATTTGTTTTGTTTCCATAATAATGTTGGAGGCCAGGTTAATTTTGACTAATACGGAAAGAGTGTAAAGAAAGAAGGGCAATGTTTGAGGTATGCCCTGATATTTATGTCTAGTTAAAAGTATTCTGAGGATGTAGAGCAGGGGTGGGCACCACCCGCAAACCCCGCCCCTTCCATGCGATTGGCTCCCGCCTCCAAACCCCACACCCCAGTGCTTGTGATTGGCTCCCGCCCACAAACTCCGGCCCCTAGTCTGCAGAAATCCCAGAAACCCCGCCCCCCACCCCCCAGTTATAAATATCCAAATGGCCCTTGGCAGAAAAAAGGTTCCCCACCCCTGATGTAGAGGAAAAGTGTTGATCAAAATTATCACAAGTGGATGTGTTAGTGATGAAGTGGCCAATGAGCAAGTTCTGATACTTTGTTTTTCAGTGCAGTTCTAATACTTTGTTTTTCAGTGCAGTTATCTGTAGTAATCTGCAGTCTCCTTTAGTTCCCTTGTCTCCATTAAACCCTAAGGGGAAGTAAGAGCAGGAGGAAGGTTCCAGAGTGAAGAAAAAATGTTAAGAGAAACCAACGCTGGCAGCAACTTACGCTATCTCCATCAAGAAAGTCAATTAAAAAAAATACAAGAGATACTTGAAAGAAATTCTCAAGCACACTGAGAATAAGGCACAAAACCTGAAGCCTCTTTTGTGGCGGAAGAAACTTTTTGAGAAACTGCAGGGCAAACTTTGGCACAGCATTCCTTCTTTCATCTCTCTGCAATCTGATAGTGGGGAGAGTCTGGGATCTATGCCAGAGACACAGCAGATTTATATTGTTGCTTATCCTTTGAACATTCAGAAAGCTTGGATTCTCTCCTCTAAAGTCACGCAGAAGTCTCAGGATGGACAGGTGGTTCACCAGCTTTGCAAATGCTTCTTACATTCTGCGCACAGTTCATGAGAAGCTTTATGTCAGCCGATAAATCTTAAGTAATCCCTTGAATGTCTTCTGATACCTGCTAAATAATGTGGAATTCTAAAGGCAACGCCCCCCACCCAAACAAAGGATAATTATTAACACCAATAATCTCCTAACAAATGTGTTTAGGGAAAGCATTCATTAGATCTTAGAGAGACATTCAGAGGGCTTAGCTTAATGTGTGAATCATGTCACCTTCTCTTACAGCCTGACTTCTAGTCTTTGTAGGACCTCTTTTTTGGAGCCCACCAGCCTCCCTGGCCCACTGGACTTTTATTTGGGGGGAAGAGACATCGTTGTTGTCCAGTCGTTTAGTCGTGTCCGACTCTTCATGACCTCATGGACCATAGCACGCCAGGCCTTCCTGTCCTCCACTGTCTCTCGGAGTTTACTCAAATTCATGTTCATTACATCGGTGATGCTATCTAACCATCTCACCCTCTGCCGTCCCCTTCTCCTTTTGCCCTCAGTCTTTCCCAGCATCAGGGTCTTTTCCAGTGAGTCCTCTCTTCGCATTAGCTGGCCAAAGTATTTGAGCTTCAGCTTCAGCATCTGTCCTTCCAATGAGCAGTCAGGGTTGATTTCCTTTAGGATTGACTGATTTGACCTCCTTGCGGTCCAAGGGACTCTTAAGAGTCTTCTCCAGCACCACAGTTCGAAAGCATCAATTCTTCGGCACTCAGCCTTCCTTATGGTCCAACTCTCACAGCGATACATTACTACTGGGAAAACCATAGCTTTAATTATACGGACCTTTGTTGGCAAGGTGATGTCTCTGCTTTTTAATATGCTGTCTAGGTTTGCCATAGCTTTCCTCCCAAGGAGCAAGTGTCTTTTAATTTCATGGCTGCAGTCACTGTCTGTGGTGGGAAGAGACATTGCAAAGAGGCAACTTCTAGCATCATCTTTATTTACCACCCAGAGTCCGTAGACCTTCTAGAAAATGAAAATGCTTCCAGCTTTGTTGAGAAGCATGCCCTCATGCCCAGAAAGGGGAAGGGGAGCTTGCTTGGGGAGGGAATGTGAGCATCAACCTCACAACGTGCTTTGTGGATGTTTTGTGCCTGACTGTGACCCAAAGGCAGCCATCTGGAAATAGCCAAGCCCCCTTTCCCCAAATGATAGTCATTTTGTGTAAATTCCAGGAGATGTTTTCAAAACTCTGAATGTGCCTAAAGTTGACAAATCTTGCAGAGCCCTTCTAATCTTTGGGGGAAAGGCAGAATGTCATGTATCTTGCTCAAGAGCCAAGATGTTATTTGAAATCTGTGTTCAGGCAAATAAGCAATATCTTTCTTAGGTCAGCTCATAAGGCACAAATAAACATTTTGTGACCTATCAGGCAAGGTGTAAAAAAGATCAGGTAGAGCAGCTGTGGGAGAAAAAGGAAATGACCTGACGGTGACGTCTTTTATATTATTATATTATATTATTATATTATATTATATTATATTATATTATATTATATTATATTATATTATATTATATTATATTTGTATATTATAATATATACATATTGGCGTCTATATGTAGATTAGAAAGTAGGGGGTGTCTGTAGATGTTCCAATCAAGACTCAGGAGTAGAATAGCTTCAGGAGACATCTAGGATTGTAGGCATCAAAAAAAAATCAGCCATTGCAGCTTAATTAACATGTCGATGTTGGTTTAGTGTGATGTCTGAAATTACTCATCATGCTCTTGCTTTTAATGACTTTCCAGCTACTTTTCATTGTCTAGAATGACTTTCTGGTTTGCAGAGACATAAGCGTTCTCCCTGCACCCAGGAGTTTTGGAACGGAAAGTATCACGGGTGACCTTTGTTCTCTGTCTTGTGTTTGGGGTGGCAGTTTCTTTTGAGGATGAGGGGTGATGTTGTTGAAGTTACTCAGTGGACAGGCCTCAGGTGATCTTGGAGCAAGTGTTGTTTAAAAGACCTATCCCACACTTTCATGAATGTGTCCTGACTGGAAGATGTTTTGCTAACTTCAAAGGACTTTCCAGGCTGGCTCTGAGCCTCCAGACCTTTTTTGTTCAGCTCGTGAACCGTGTGTGATTTGGTGGAGTATGTGATGTTTTTCTTTAAACAGCTCTTGCCTACGTTGAGATGAACCTGATTTCTCTCACAGTCCAAGCTTCTAAACACAAACGTATATTGTAAGGTCAGGTTTTGTCTGACTTAAACTTTTTAAGAGAAAGGTTTATGATGTACTTCAAACAGAGGAGCAGTTTATAAAAGATAGAAATAGGAAGGGGGGAACTCTCCCCCCTTCCCCAAGCCTCTTTTCACTTCCCACCATGCTAGAGAATTCTTAAGTTGGAGAGCAAATGGAGTTTTCTTTGCCAGCTATTCACAGATGGAATTGTTAATGTTTTGATTTAGTTTCTTTCATCAAGGTTTAAAAACTCCATCTAGACATTGTTTGGAGCAAATTACAGGCAGGGAGTAAAATGGGAAAGTTGTGTGGCTTCTATTCTTCCATTTGATTTGAACAATCAGAGTAGAATTGGAATGAAAATCTAGTCTACATTCAGATTGGGTTATCCAAGGGAAATCTTCTGGTTCTAATTCAATCAAAGCCAGGTCCAAATTTTAAGGAGGACATGAGCATTCAAGAGTAAATCTAGGTTGGTGGGGAGGCTGGTAACCAAGCCATATGAGGAATAGTTGAATGACTTGAATGTAGCACATTTAGCTCAAAGGAGGGAAAAACAAAGGGGAGAGAAGTAAAAGGAGGTATTCAAGTATGGGAGAGGCTGCCAAGCAGATGAAACAGAGTTGTATTCTGTAGCTCCAAAGATCAGGGTTAGCCCCAGTGGTGGGAATTACAAAGAGGCAGATTTGGAGGCAAACTCTTGGAGGAGCTTTGAAATGTCAAGAACTGTTCAGCGATGCTATAGACTGCCTATGTTTGAGGCAGCATTGGTTGAGTTGTCATTCACTGGAAATATTTTAAGTGTAGGATGAATGACTGTGTATCATGGATGTTATAGTAGCCTTCTGGATTTAGTATTTATTGCTTGTATATAGTACCTTTCCTTTGGGAACTCGTGAAGTAGTTTGGGTTGAGATAGCATAACCAACGCAGTCATCCAGAAAGTTCCATGGGCACATGAGGGATTGAGATTCAGGTCTTCCTAATCCTAGATTATCATCTTAACACCAACACCACATTGGTTCCCTGGAATATTCTGCATTAAGCAGTTGGACTCCCTGAAAATCTTGACAGAAGGCAATGGCAAACCATGTCTGCATTATTGCCAAGAAAACAACATGGCCATCGTCATCAGGAAGCAGGCTTGAATTGACTTTTAATGTAAGTGTCTCTGAAGGAGATTGGACTAAAACATTTGACCTTTTTGTTTGTTCTCACATGTTGAGTGAGGTTAAGGAAAATAGGAGCATTGAGCTTAGAGAAAGCTCAGCAGTCCTATTTTTTTCTTCTCTCTCTCTCTCTCTCTCTCTCTCTCTCTTTTATTTCAGCTCCCTCCCTCCCCCCCACAAAATTAGTGTTTTGCTGTGTAGGATGGGGCCTTGGGAGCTCTAAAAAACGGCTACTTAGCAGTAGACTGTCTATGCTGTTTCCCTCTGTATGAAGTGACTCATATAGAGACCCATCTCTTAGCTTTCTCAAAATGTTAGTGGCATATTGTAGTGCAGGATGGGCAAATGATAGATGTGGCCCTAAGTAGTCCACTGCTGTTCCCTCTATATCAGGGGTGGGGAACCTTTTTTCTGCCAAGGGCCATTTTGATATTTATAACATCATTCGCAGACCGGGGTCGGGGTTTGTGGACGGGAGCCAATCGCGTGGAAAGGGGCAGGGTTTGCGGACGGGATCCAATCGCGTGGAAGGGGGCGGAGTTTGCGGGCGGGAGCCAATCACAAGCACCGGGGGTGGGGTTTGCGGGAGGGAGCCAATCGCGTGAAAGGGGGCGGGGTTTCGGGCGGGAGCTCCTAGATTTATTGAATTTTGAGTCCCGCCTGCGGTTGCCTTGGCAGGGCCAGACCAAATGATTCCGCAGCCCGGACGTTCCCCGCCCCTGCTCTGTATGAAGTGACTTCACCTGTATGTAAATCTACATGGCATGCTTTGTCTCTCCATCTGTTTGGCTAGAAACAAAGTACGAAATGGAATATTGGTCTCGTTCATCAAGATTGCTTTTGTATTCTTATCCTGGATGTGTCTGAGCTTGGGTGAAGTGTGGTGGGGAAGTCTCAACACCCAAGTTCCTGGCAAAGATGCTCAAGAGACATTTATCCAGCATCTTTGTTAGGCTGGAAAGCTATTTTAAGAACTCTGAATCTTTGCCGGGCATTTAGTTGACAGCAAAGCCTTAACTGCTCTGAAGAATAAAGTCAGTTAGTAAGACTAAATAGACATTATTCTGTCATGCTTAATAGTACTGTGACTAAGTAGCTGGAAATATTCTATCAGTCTTTATTTCCTTCCTGTTCCCCCCCTTTTTTTCCCCAAGAACAAGCTTCTTTGTAGGGGTACTTCTTTCCGTGGTGTCAGCAAAATGAGCCTTTTTGCAAAATTTAAAGAGAATTTGTAAAGGAGTTTCAGGGTGAATTGGGAACTCTGGAAAGAGCTCCCCCCCATGGAGTTTTTCCTCTTGCTTCCTGCTCTCTTCTTTTATAGTGTATTAAAACTTCATCTTTGTAACACATTTGTACACTAAATACATCCTCTTTCTTATTTTCAGGGTAGTGTTTGATAGTTTTGATCCCCTCCCATACAAATGTTGGCTCATTGTTTTGAGCATAGAACCAACATTCTTCATGGCTGCAGATCTGGGAGTGTGAGATCCTGATTTTGGAATAGCATGAATATTTGTTGCCAGACGTTTTGGCCTTTCCAATGATAGCTCTCTGAGATTGTGGACCTGTCTTCCTCTGGAATAAAGGCACTGTTTGTTCACACTCTTATTCTTTCAGTCTTTTTTTCCTTGTTCGCAAGGATGGGTGATTTTATTCTTCCTGCAGCGCTTTTTATGATATGCTGCTATTTATCTGTTCTGTCTTTCAGTGATAGGCTGACCATATTTCAGGATGGCAAAACGGGACAGGGCCTGCAAACCCCATCCCCCGGTCCGCGCGATTGGCTCCCGCCTGCAAACCCCGCCCCCCGGCCCGCGTTCCGGCTCAGATCCTTCTTCCGCGCCATTCCCGCTGGGTTTGAAAAACAGGACAAAATTGAGTTTTTTATGAAAACGACGGGATGGTTGAAAAATGGTAAAAAAACGGGACTGTCCCATTCAAAACGGGACGTATTGTCAGCCTATTCAGTGATAGATCCAAACTTCAGCCTTGGTCAGATTTGGATTTTGTTGATTTTATGAGGTCTGCCTTCTGTTGTGCTCCTAAAGAATTGCTTGCACTCGCTGTATGTGCCTGACTCAGAAGTCAGGACATTAAAGAAAATGAAAGAAAAGAAAATACAGGATTATAATCATGGTGCTGGACATAAGGGTTTTGAGCATTGGAGTATGTTTTTTGACTTTCTATCGAGAACAGCCTTTCTCAACTTTTTGACCCTGGAGGAACCCTTGTAATATTTTTCAGGTCTCGGGGAACCCCTGCACATTCAGGCTCAAAGATAGGCCAGAAGTTACAAAATTATTCTATTAGTTTCATGTGTAGACCTGTATATATGCACTAATAGTGTTCTTAAACTAAAAATAAAGAATGAAACTTACCTCTTTAATGTGAAGTTGCCCGAATTTGAAATAATTTTTTAAATAAATCGTGATCTCTCAGGGAACCCCTAGTGACCTCTCGCGGAACCCTAGGGTGCCACGGAACCCTGGTTGAGAAACCCTGATCTAGAAAGTTTGCTTGGAGATGGCAGCTAACATGTAAGCTAGGTCTGTAGGAATCATTTGGTGTGTACATTGCTACATATCTGGAGAGTAGGGCAGTTTTGATCATTTTAAACCCAGGATGGGGATGCTGTGATGCTCCTGATGTTGCAAAACTCAGTTTTCACTGTCCTCTGTCACCCAGGCCATTGGTGAGGGATATTGGGAGTTATATTGACCAGCACTGAGGTCAATAGAACTGCAGTTTCTTCACTCTGGATATGTTCCCCTGCTTCAGAAGCTGTTTTACTTCCAGATCCCCCAGTTGCATTTGAGGTCTCCTTCAAAGTTGTGGGACTCTGGTCGTTTGCCCCCAAATCCTGCCCTAAAGGTTAGGGCGCAGAACTGTTAGGTTCCCATGGAACCTAGAAGTTTTAAAACTGTCTTGATATAACCTAGTGACCTTCTCCAGAAAGTTATTCTTGGCAGTGGGGTTTTTAACTTGTTGACTTGCCTTAAGTGAAATGTGTGTCAAAATGTTTACAAAGGAATTCAAATGGGAGGCTCAGGGTGGGTAGCTTTTTGGTGAACTGGGCTTGATAAAGGAGAGCCTTTATAATGAGAACAACTCCTGGGGGGGGGGGGGGCTCAAGGAGGCCTCTGAATAAGAGGTACTTCAGCCTTCTCCAGAGCCTGCAAAATGCCACCACGGTGGGTGAGCCTGAAGGGGCAACTAGTTTGTTTGTTTGTTTGTTTGTTTGTTTATCAATCAATCATATTTATATCCTGCCCATCTCCCTCTCAAGGAGGGACCCTGGGCGGTTATTGGGAAGCCAGTATAAATTCTGCATAGTACCCTATTTGCACTGTGTATTTATTAAATATATTTTGTACTGCCACTTCTAAGCTTAGTTGCAAGCGTAGTAGGTCACTTTTAGGCAACGTTAGCCGTTGCTCTCTCCCACTGAAACTTATGGGAATTGTAAGTTGCTATGGCTAATTTTTGAATTGGTTTCAGCAGTGCTTCTCCCAGTAGCTTAATTAGAATACTGTCCCATAATAAAGGGGGCATGTTAAATTAAGATGGCCTTTTTTGAACTTACACTACAGAGGACCAAAAAGAAAAGAAATCAAATTTGTTCCTTTTCCCCTATCATTACGAAAATCCTAAAAAAAGGAACCATTCCCTTGAAATTAGGAAAACTAGCCTGGGACCACATTTGGAAAGTTTTAACATCCAGGATATAGAAAAAATCTCTCTCTCCCTCCCCCCCCCCCCCCCCCCGTTCCCTCTATTATTTAAAGCTTAAGAGAATTAAGACAGTTTCCTTCTGTCTGAAAAGGAGTTAATAGCATCGTTAAGCCCTTTAAATACATAAATAAAGACAACTTCTCTGATGAATATTGGATTATAGAGATGAAGTTTATATTCCAAGCGTTGTGTGATAGTGCTTCTGCCCCTCAAAGGCCCAAAGAATCTGACTGTAGTAATCAGCTGCTTCTGCTCCCCCTCCCCCTGTGAAGATTAAGCCAGATCTCTCTGCTTATTAAGCGGTGCCAGGGGATTCGTTTTTCTCAGCTTCCTGGATTGTGCCAGATTTTTTGTATTTTTGGACAGTTCCCTCTTTAGCACAAGTATCTTGGAATATAGTCTCGTCTTCTGCATCTGGTCACGTCCCATAGCCTCGCTTGTTCCAGACCTGGTGCCTTTCCAATTGGTGCTGGTTCAGCTCTTCTAATCCTTAGCCAGCAAGGCCAGTGCTGGCTGGGGATTATGAAAGATCAAGACTTGCACATCCTGAAGGCATTAGATGGGGGTGAGTTCATTTAGCCCTTCTAATCCTTGGTGGGAAGGCTGTGGATATGTTTCTTAACATTTGATGGTTTCGTTATACAAATACTGGCTGCTCTTTCCTAGGGCATTCCAGAAATGTAGGATGTGTGCTTCGGTTCCAGGAAATGCTCTAGAGGCATCATAGATAGCAAACTTGCCAGCTTGTTTGGGTTTGGTCTGCCTCTGGATGAGGGAATGTGAAGAAATATGTGTCTACATCATAGCCTTCCAAAGTGTGTGTCGCAACACACTACTGTGTTGCCTGCGGTGTCCTGGTGTGTCGCAGAAAAACCCAGAAGTGCTGATGGGGGAGCCGAAAGCGGCACCCCCGCCAATCAGTGCCGCTGATTGGTGGGAGTGAAGCTTCTTTCGGTTCCCCCCATCAGCGCTTCCGGGTTTTTTGTGCAACAGACCAGGACACCGCAGGCCGCGCCGCCGCCGTTGGTGTGTGTCGCCAATGTGAAAAGTTTGGAAAGCTCTGGTCTACATCATGAATTATGCAACTGTGGAAGGGTTGAGAAGCTAAGGTCCTTCTTTCAAAGGGTTGGCCATTCTCCTTTAATTGTAGGGTGTTTCGTAGGATGGTTCAGTACAATGAGGAAAGGTGTGGCCTAGCCTTTAAAAAGAATTATTATTATTATTATTATTATTATTATTATTTAAATTTATCCCCGCCCATCTCCCGGAATAGGGACTCTGGGCGGGTGTATGGGTAATCTTGGAATCCTACATGGTCCATTAAGGAAAGCCTTGAGAGGAGATGGATTCTGATGAATCAGAGCTTCCTGGCCTGCCTTTAGCAAGCTGGCCTGTTGCTATTTGGTTGCACATGTTGCTGGTGCTATTGTTTTTAGCTTTCCTGCATATCCTATGAAGGAGGGAATACTTCCTTCCAGAATACCTTTGGGTCTGGACATGTGTTGGGCTTTGATCCCTGTAATCACAAAGGCCAAGGTGCCGGGGGATAATGGAAGCCACAGGCCAAAATAGCTGGAAGGCACCAGTGTTGGGAAAGGGTCTTCTTGAAGATTGCTATAGGGTGAGAAGATTGATTGCAACTTCAGATGCAACCAGGAAGAAAAGGGTGGATGATACGCAATTGGTGCAGAGTTCTGTTCATACTTAGTTTATTGGCCTGGGCTTAAAAGCCTTGGAGGTGTTCCTAAATTACAAGTGTCGTTGGCTCTTGCTGTTGTAAGGAAGGATTTCTACAAATACTAGAGTCAAACACTGTCATCTCATGGGTGGGGTTTTATTTTTGGTACAAGAGACAATCCGGCTTTTACAGAGAGGTCACCTATATTTACACACATACAGGGAGAAATCATTTCCGTATCAAACTTATCAGACCGCAGGCTGAGATCATCCATCATAGCAAGAAGAAGATCCTGTCCATCTGTCTTAATAAGTGGTTATTTTGAAATTCCTATTCCTTTATGAACAATTCCCTGGATAGGGAAGAAAAAAAATTGGCCTTGTCTATAGATATGTTCCCATTCTACTCTGAGGATATGCAGTGATGAAAGCACGTGGTGGTACCATGTTGCCATCTCTGTAACATCTCAATTCAAACATGTATTTTCCTGAGCCGATGTGACTACTGTGTGAGCCCAGGAAAAAACACGGGTCCTTTAAGGAGCAGTAGATGGGTACAGAGCGAGTACCCACACCAGGTCAGAGGCACTTTTGCCTGCTTGGAATCCAAATACGGAATATCTGCAATATATAGCTCTTTCTAATGTTCTATGCTTTCTATGAATTCAAAAGGAGGACATCCTGAGAGAAGACCTCCTATTAGGCCTTTCTCATATTGGGCAGTGTGAGAGGCTGGAGAGTGTCAACACCAGTTTTGGCACCCTCCATCGCTTCTAACGATAAATCAAGCCATCACATCATTCCCCAAAGATATTAAATTTTCAAGCTCCCTGAAAACAAGGGAAAGAAAGGTTTTTGAGAAATTGCAAGGCTGATTTTGGAATAATATTATGTTTGAAGAGAGACAGAGAGAGTATATAACTCCTCCTTTGGGCCTTCTGAAATATTTGTAGTGTGCGCATCATGAAGCTGGGATATTTTGAGTCTGGCACTGTGAAATATTGTTTGGCTTCCATTTCCGTGGAGTGTGTGCGTTTAAAGATGATTTTAAACAAAGCTACGGAAATGAGAGATGACACAGAAGGGAGGGGCGCATTGTCTTCCTGGGCTTCTTTGTTCTTGAAATTTGGCAAAAAGTTATTTTGTCCGATGGAACAAGCAATTGCTTTGACCCCAAGAGAGTAACCCTTTCTTCCCCCTACTCTCTCTTTCACAACTCACAAAGGGCCAGAAAAACAGCTGCAGAAACGCTTTGTGTAGCACCCATTAGTGAAATTTTTTTCTCTGATAACAGCAAATCATTACTATGCCTTTTGCTTGAGAGGGTTCCCCCCCCCCATGTTTTTGCACAGGGACGTAATTGTGTGTGTGAGTGCATGCAAACACTTTATTATTCTGTTGCTTTTTTTTTGTAAAATAAGATAGTTTTATCTTGTTTCTTCTGAGAACCATTGAATTGGATGTTTGGAATTACTCCACGTTTTATAAAATGATATCTGCAAATAGAACGCTATCATCTTCCTCTCCACTGCTAAAATTGGTTCTGATCTTCATTAGAATTGAAGGTCATGTAATGTGCTTTAAAAACTAAGCATTGGTAAATTTCATCCTGCAAGCTTATCTTCCTTGTCTTTAGAAGAGCACAGATCTTATACCAGTGCCCTCCAATGCCCCTCCCACATTTCAGTAGCCTAGAAATAAATCAGCACTTAAAAAAAAAACTTTTATGTGATGGTAACAACATGACATTGAGCATTTGTGACTCATGGAGTGGAGGCTTTGATATTTAAATTTTTTCTCAAACTTTGCTTTGGATGTTGAAGCTGTGGGAGACTTTGTTAAGTTGATAGATAATGGGGGCCAGTTTGGTCTAGTGGTTAAGGCAAACAGGCTAGAAACCAGGAGACTGAGAGTTCTAGTCCCGCCTTAGGCATGAAAGCCGGCTGGGTGACCTTGGGCCAGTCTCTGTCTCTCAGCCCTAGGAAGGAGCCAATGGCAAACCAGGAGACTGAGAGTTCTAGTCCCGCCTTAGGCATGAAAGCCGGCTGGGTGACCTTGGGCCAGTCCCTCTCTCTCAGCCCTAGGAAGGAGCCAATGGCAAACCAGGAGACTGAGAGTTCTAGTCCTGCCTTAGGCATGAAAGCCGGCTGGGTGACCTTGGGCCAGTCCCTCTCTCTCAGCCCTAGGAAGTAGCCAGTGGCAAATCAGGAGACTGAGAGTTCTAGTCCCGCCTTAGGCATGAAAGCTGGCTGGGTGACCTTGGGCCAGTCACACTCTCTCAGCCCTAGGAAGGAGCCAATGGCAAACCAGGAGACTGAGAGTTCTAGTCCCGCTTTAGGCATGAAAGCCAGCTGGGTGACCTTGGGCCAGTCCCTCCCTCTCAGCCCAACTCACCTCACAGGGTTGTTGTTGTGGGGCAAAGAGGAGGAGGAAGGAGTATTAGGTATGTTCGCCACCTTAAGTTATTTATAAAAATAATAAAGGTGGGATAGAAAATAATAATAATAATAATAATAATAATAATAATAATAAATTTCATATTCAAAGGAAAAGGGCTGAGAGAGAGATTGTGTGTACCTGCTCATCTACCTACCTACCTACCTAGCTTCTCCATTAGCTATCATCAAAAGATTGTTCAGAGCTTTGACCTCCAAAGCAAAATTACGATATACATAATTCTGTTAACTTGTTTGGGCTCTGGGAGAAGTAATTGCATTGGCTTATCTCTAACACCATCTGTCTGAACCATATTTTCTATGGTTCTTTGTCCACCCTGCCCCATCATGTGGAGGGTGAATATGGTAAACCTTTGGGATGTGGTAGCTGTGTGTATAAACATCGTTGGTGAACTGGTTGTCCATTTCGGTTTCCTCAAGTGGAGAAGGCAGTTTACTAAGCTTTGGGGCTGAGCAAAAGCTGACAGATGATTGGCCAACTGGTGAGAGAGGTGCTCATTTGAAGGACCTTTATAATAGATGATGAGTTGAGATGGGGCAAGTTGGTGGCCTCTTTTTCTCATTGAGTGGACATGTTGGTGCTGCGGCCCAGTCTCACACAGCTGGTTGAGCTTTATCCTTCACAAGTGAAATGGTGGTAATTCAGAGTTAGAATGAGAATAATGTCTTTTTCAGAGAATGGTCCTCTGTTTGAAGGACTGTTGATTTATTTAAATGTAGTACTAGCCCTGGGTTGCTTGTTAGGGATGATTGTAGACCAAAGCTAAGAGTGGAATGAGAATAATCAAGATTGTGCCTTGTGTCTTTGATGCAGACTATATAGGCCTGTGGTGGCTCAGTGGGTAAGATGCCAGACTTGTCAATCGGAAGATTGCAAGTTCAGAGGTTCGAATCCCTAGCCCTGCGTGACGGAGTGATCTCCCGCACTAGCCCCAGCTCTTGCCAACCTAGCAATTTGAAAGCATGCAAATGCAAGTAGATAAATAGGTACGACTTCGGTGGGTAGGTAACAGCGTTCCGCGTGCGTCATGCAGCCACATGACCGTGGAAGCGTCTTCGGACAACGCTGTCTCTTCGGCTAACAAACGGAGATGAGCACCGGCCCCTAGAGTCGGACACGACTGCACGAATGTGCGGGGGGAACCTTAACCTTTTTTTTATATAGGCTTGTAACATACATCTCTGACTCTGCACAAACAGTTTTCCCCAACTTTTAGCTCAGCACTAAAGTTTTTTGTATATTTAAGCTTTTTACTCTTGAAACAAATGGTTTCCATGTGGAGTGTAACTTAAGAACACCCAAGTTTTAAACTTCCTTTTCTCAGAATTTATGGAAGCCAAAGTAATTCTACCCTTTTGCTTTTGGGGGGACATGCTAAGATCTGTTTCAGGATATTTAACAAAAAAAGCAAAGCAAATTTAAAAGCATAAATCCAGAATTTTTCACAGCTTGATTTAATGTAGCTACCATGTGTCTTAAATACAGTACTAACTTCTGAACTCAATTTTTCTTTAGAGAGCAGTAAACTTGTTTCTTCGTGACACCAAGAAGTAGTTTTCTTGCCAAGAGGCATATTCAAAGATTTATTAGATTCTTTATTGCCCTTCTCTTCCCATTTCTCCCACGCCCCACCAAACAACCTTGATTTCAACTTCACGTAAAGTACACATGATTGGAAAATGCATTTTATTATTATGCAGGTGGACCCAAAATAAAATCCACTGAGGGTGCATTACAGCCAAAAGATTTACAAGATTCTCTGGGGCCTTGTTTGAGTCGATAGCTTGCTTGGAGTTGGTGCTTCAGGTTTGGGTTCATGGGTCACTCTTGGAAAAAAAATGTGTGGCATTTAGTACAGTCTTTCTCATCTTTTCACAATTAAGTAAAGGTAAAGGTTCCCCCGCACATTTGTGCAGTCGTGTCCGACTCTAGGGGCCGGTGCTCATCTCCGTTTGTTAGCCGAAGAGCCAGCGTTGTCCAAAGACGCTTCCACGGTCATGTGGCCGGCATGACACACGTGGAACGCTGTTACCTTCCCACTGAAGTGGTACCTATTCGTCTACTTGCATTTGCATGCTTTCGAATTATGGACCATTAAATAAACATTCAGAAAATGTGGAGAATGCCCAATCCAACAAACACTTCTTCCCTACGTTTTTGTCTTTAAGAGCATGGAAGTTTATGTTTTATAGCAAATAAGATAATGATTATAGTTGTATTTGTGTTGGTCTTCCCATCTCTTCTATTTCAAAGGCCTTAAGTATCTATCAGTGGGATCATTTTAGGTACTCATGCCACATAATAGCAACTTCATGACATAATTTGACCAAGTGTTATAACATAAAACAGAGGGGGCTAGGGGTGAGTGGCTCTCTAGCCCTATGAAATCCCATTTATTTAGATATTCACTGTCATATTTCCTTTCACCCCTGGCAGTTGGATTTGGGGTGGCAGGTAGAGCACCGGTGGACTCCAGACCACCATTTGAGAACCTATTACACGTTGTCAGCAGAGCCTTCTAGCAACATGCTTTGAGCATCCTTATTCTAGAAAGCTCCTGAAGGACCCATATTTGTGGGATCCCCCCAATACTAGTGCTGTTACATTGAAAAGCAGGAAGTTGGAGTCCTTGGTGCTCTCTGAGTCTTGTTGTTTTCTTGCAGACGTTTCATTGCCAGGCTAGGCAACATCTTCAGTGCGAAAAGGGAGTGGGACTTAGAAAACCGAGCATATTCATCATGGGAGCACTGTCTTTGGAAGTAGTCTGATATGTAAACATTTGTATAAATAAACTACCCAGGCTGACATTGCTTGAAGAACGTCATCCTCCTGCAGACATCCATACTTTCAGACAGAACAGGACACTTTCAGGAGTACAATTGTATATGTACTGATTCCACATGAGTTAGGACTCTGCCTTTCATTGAAAAGAAAAAAGAAGGAAGTTCTTTGCAATAAACTATTCAGAAGTGGGGGGAATGCTGGAACTTCTTTGAATGATCAGTATAACTGGACATCTAGAACCCAAATTAAATACAGGTAGTCCTCACTTAACGACTGTTTGTTTAATGACGGCCTGGAGTTATGATAGTCTCGGAAAAAGTGCTTTACAACCTGTACTCACACTTATGACCGTCGCAAAATGTCACACTACCCCAGCAGTCATGCGATCGCAATTTGGGCACTTCGCAGCTGGCTCACATTTACAGCCAGTTGCAGCGTCCTATGGTCATGTGATCGCAATTTGCAATCTTTTTTGCCAGTTTCTGGCAAAAAACATCCATTGGGGAAGCTGGATTTGCTTAACGACCCATGATTCACTTAACAGCCATCATAAAAATGGTTGTAAAATTGGGTCTGGTCACGTGGTGACTCATTTGACAACCGCACTGCTTAACAACCAGTTTCCCGGTCCCTATTGTGGTCGTTAAGTGAGGACTACCTATATTGTGATGGAGAAGATGGTCACAAGGAGGAATGATGCCCCTGCTCTTGCAGATCCTTAACTTCCTCCATATCTGAGAGTCGGTCTTAACAAATGAGTTCTTAACACATAAGAACATAAATACTTCCTTTTTTCAAAGAAATAGGAAGGTGCTGAAATGAAGATTTCCAAAAGATAATATAAGCTCTTTTGAGGTGCTCAAGTGTAGTACATTTCTTAGCTTGATTGTTTTGTATGACTGCAGATCCAGGAGAGCATCCAGATTTTTGAACAATGTTCACACGAGTCATTTGATTTTAGAATTTCTGCCTTTCTTGGTCCTTCAAGCAAACACTGAATAAATAGTTTGAGCAGTGACACTCGGATACTGTCAGTCTCTTTGTTATGTTTGCAATCTTGCCGAACCCTTAATATAACTGTTCATGCAGGGATCAAATTCCCAGCAAGCTGGCTCCATTTGTTGCCACTTCTGCTGGCCCATTCAGACATACATTTCTGTCTAATGCAAAGAAGAAAGTGCTTTTTTGCTTCCAAGAACTGGCTCTCACAGATTTCGGAAACCTGCCAGCTCTAAAATGTGTTTATGTATGCCTTTGCTTGTAACGTTTAACATCTGAGCCAAGTTGCTAGTTCAGAAAGCTGTTTCATGCTGCTTCTATTACATTTACATTTTGTTTTCCCCCCCCCTAAATAAATCTTTTATTTAACAATCCCTCCTCCTCCTGTAGGAGTGTTTGGGAAGCTCTGACACTTGCAAAGCCTCTTGCCTCTTGGAAAAACTTACTATTTTTGATTTGAGCATGTGAAGGATTAAATGGCAGTTTGGAAAAACCACCTGGAATAATCAGGCAAAGTATTCGGTGAGGTTGGGCAGAGAGGGGAAAAGGTCAGGTTGGGGGGTGGAGAGAAACAAAACCATGGCCCTTTCTATTTCCCATATTTAACAAAGCAAGAGGCCAGCAGAGAGGGCTGGTTGCAACTTCACCATGTGCAGCGCACAAATCATCCACGTTCAATCTCTGAATCCCTTGTTTTTCTCCAATTATTTTCATTGCCCCAAATCTGTGGATTGGTTCCATGTCATTTTGAGGTGGAAAACACATATGAATTATTATGGGAGTTCTAAAATAGGCTTCACAGTGGATTTCCTTCTTTTAAAAACCCCATTGTGTCCCCTTAGGAAGGTGGAGTTGAGAGAGAACACGTTTTATTACTCTGCCTGGTTCAAAACCTTGACAGGCGTCCATCCGCTGCAGTCTTGGATCACTCTCAACTTTCATATGGTTCCTGGTCACCAAAAGTAGTTGTCTACTGCTCTTGGTCAAGGTAGTCTTCTGCTGCTGTTGGTTTGCTTTTGCCAACCAGGGTACCATCTTAGATATATGGATATGAATCCCAGAATTCTTAGCAATAGCTGTGCTGGCTTGACAGTTTTGGGAGTTAAAATTATGATGCCTGGAGATTACTCAGATTGGAGAAGGTTGTTTTAGGGTGCCTGCTAAAAACATTGGCCTAAAGTGTTAATTTTTATTTATTTTCATTTATTTATTTAATTTATTCCCCGCCCATCTCCCATACAAGGGACTCTGGGCGGGTTACAATAATTAATTTGCTGCCATGGATGAACTGATCAGCCTTTCTCAACCTTTTGACCCTGGAGGAACCCTTGAAATATTTTTCAGGCCTCGGGGAACCCCTGCACATTCAGGCTCAAAGATAGGCCAGAAGTTACAAAATTATTGTATTCGTTTCATGTATAGGCCTGAATATATGCATTAACAGTCGTCTTAAACTAAAAATAAATAATAATTACCTCTTTAATGTGAAGTTGCCCAAATTTGAAATAATTTTTTAAATAACTTGTGATCTCCCAGGGAACCCCTAGTCACCTCTCGCGTAACCCTAGGGTGCCGCGTAACCCTAGGGTGCCACAGAACCCTGGTTAAGAAACTGTCAGGCCCAGCCCAAGAACAATGTAGAGTCAGTCCATTCAAACTCCCGTTCTTTATTTGCTCACACCATACAGACAGAATCTTGCCAGACTAAAGTTACTCTAACTAATCTAAGGGGAAATATCCTGGGAGGCTCTAGGGTGCGGCTATCCTGAACCTCTTCGTTTTCCCACCCTCACTCCCTGGACTGTGTGTCCGCTTATCTCCTTGGAATGTGCTCCCTCCTTCCTGACGACCAGCGGCACCACCGAAATCCACCACAGAAACCCTGGTCTAGATGATGACTAACTTTTTCCTTTGGTTGCCTGTTGGAGGGAGCAATCAGTGGTGGAGGATATATGGTCTTACTGACTTTCTGTTGGAGAAACTGTGGCTATATAGATTGCCCTATAGCAGGGGTACCCAACCTTTTTGGCACGAGGGACCGGTTTTGTGGAAGACAATTTTTCCATGGACCAGGGGCGGGGTTTGCAGGCGGGAGCCAATTGCGCAGATTGGGGGCGGGGTTTGCAGGTGGGAGCCAATCACACGGACTGGGGGGCGGGGTTCGGAGACTGGCATGGCGGCCTGGTTCTGGACAGGCCACGGACCGGTATCGGTCTGGGGCCCAGGGGTTGGGGACCCCTGCCCTATAGAACTGACTTGTTTACTTGGTGTGGGTATTAACTCCATTCTCAGCATTATGACCATTTCTCAAGCTTGAAGGGGGAAGGACTCTAAAATTTCAGATGAAAATTCTCTTTGAGATAGCTTCTTCCTCTGTGTTGATTTGCACCATCTATACTCCTAAGAGAGCAAAACCTGTCTTAATTGTAGATTCATTGCTTCCCCTTCCCGTTGCCTCTTTCAAACCTTGACTATGATTCATTAAAGCATGTGGGATTTGGGTCTCTGTCATCTAGGTTGCTATAATTGGTTAATCTAGCTTTCATGCTTGCTTTGTGTGCAGAATTAATATTATGATTAGGCTGTAGTTCTACAAAGCAGAAAATCTCTCTCTTTCATCAGGCCATTTATCTGAGAGTGAGCTATTGTTTCTGGGAAGGCAGCTTGTCTGTTGCACCAGAAGATAATCCATTTAGCAGATCACTTTTTAACTTTGTGGTGTCTGTTGTACGTAACTCCACTTGCATTCTGCCTTGCATCTGAAGAGGGTGCTTCTCTAATATCTGTGCAGATCTTATTACAAATACTGGACTTCTTTTATGTCAACCTTGGCTTTTTTGTTTCTAGATTCATTTCTATAGGTGGAAGTTATAAAAATATATCCGTTGTAACTTAATTCTTCCACTGCCCCACTCTTTTTAATGAACTAGATCAGCCTTTCCCAGGTTGGTGTTCTCCAGATGTGCCTTGGACCTTGGGAAGTTTCAACCCCAGCACATCTGGAAACACCAGATTGGGGAAAGACAGATTTGGTTCTTGGGTATTTTGATGTGACTCTTTTTTTTTATGTTTGCATTATGTGTTTCTACTTTACACGAAGTGCTTGATTTAGCTCATATGAGTAAGTAAAAGCAAGCAATAATAAAATTTTAAAAACATAGATAATAGCTAATTTTAAAAAAAGCCAAAGAAAGTGGTTGAGCATGTAGAGAACGACTGCCAATTATTGTTGACAAAACTCAAGGACTGCCTGACTCCTGTGTTCCTATTTTTGCATACAAAATATCCTGTTGGATTGCTGGCTTCTCCAAGCAAGGTGGATAAAGATTCCTGCTTGAAACCCTGAGGAGTTGCTGCTGGGGCATTGGATAGACCATTCCCAATCTTTTTTAAACAAAAAATCAAATAACCTGTAATGATGTGAACCTGTTAACATCCTGCAGTGCGAACTAGTATTTTGCTACTGAGTTATCTATGGGTCCCTATCTCTTACTCTTGAAATGGCCGTTTTAAGTATTTTGAGTTAACCATTCCCTTGGAGATGATCCATTCCAAGATTCTAAGTGTTAAAGATGAATTAATTGGTAGATGTTCACATTCTTCATTTGGGATGGTGAATGCCTAGAGGTGCTAGACAATAATCAGCATGGCTATGGCTAAGGAATGCTTGGTGCAGTATTTCAGCAATATTTAGGACCACAGATGTATTGCATCAGTCAGCAATCTGCAACCCTACAGACATTGGATACTGCGACTTTCCTCAATCCTGCCTGTTGGCCAGGTGTTTATCCTGCCCCAGGTTTATCACCTTTTGTGTCTGTTTTATCTTTCTGCTACCACCTTCTGCTGAGCTACAATGAGATAGATTGCTTCTTCCCCAGCATGGGGCATTGCAGACGTGTTGGTTACACATTTCCAGCCAGGAACATTACAGAACAATCCATCTGGAGAGCATCACTGGAAAAAGGTTGTAATGAGCTTAGAAGTATTCTGGTGATGTAGCTTATTTGTAGAATCTACATTCCTGGTGGGTTTCTTTCTCCTTTCTTTCTCCCTCACCTAGACTTTTCCTTTGCCCTGATATTTGAAATGGAAATGTAACTTGAGACTCAACAAGTGCACTCATTTTGAGAGTCCAAGCACTATTTTTTTAAAAAGCAACTTTATTATTGGATGAGCAGTTAGAAACTTATGATAAGGACTGATCCTTTTCTCTTGTTGTTTAAAAGGAATTAGGAAGGAACATATACAAGTATTCCTTGACTTACGACCATTTGTTTAGCGACCGTTTGAAATTACCACGGCACTGATAAAAAGTGACTTATGGCCGGTCCTCACACTTACGACCGTCACAGCATCCCTGTGGTCACATGATCAAAATTCAGGCACTTGGCAACCGGCACATATTTACGACAGTTGCAGCATCCCATCTTCACGTGGATTTTTTTTTGCCATGGTTAAGTGAATTACCGTGGTCGTTAAGAAAAACATGTGGTCGTTAAGTGAACCCGGCTTCCCCCCTTGACTTTGCAACCTTCCCAGTTCTGGGAGTTGAAGTCCACACATATTAAAGTTGCCAAGGTTGAGAAACACTGCCGTAGAGTAAGAGATAATTTTGTAATCGTATTTGCGGCAAAGAAAATCAGAAGCTGCTCTTTTCTTTTTGCACTTTTCTCTTTTCTCTCTTTCCCTTTTCTTTCATTACTTTATACTAGTTTTCGTTGGTTTTTATATTTTTTTAAAAATTAAATACACACACACACACACACACACACACACACACACCGAAATCAGGGCTGGTTTGTCTGCAAACTTTAGTGCCTTCCTTTCATCGGCCCTGCTTGTGTGCACGTGCAGGTTTAAAAGAGCACGGACTTCTCCTGTTGGGTGTCAGAAAGTGGTGGTGGTGCAGTGCCGTCAGATGCCGTATCGGTGCTGTCTAAACTGAGAGGAATCTTGCCCGTCAGGAAAGATCGAAGTTGCCCTCCTTAGCTCCAGTGGTTGTCTTATCAAATCAGTGTATTCGAAAAGGACAGGTTGTCTCTTGCAGTTTCAAAGCGTTGGTTAATTATGTGTTGAATGTAATTTTAGTTAATATGTTCAATCTTTGCCCCAGGGATATTCTCATGCAGGGAAATCCTAGCCCCCCTGCCTATGTGCATCTGTGTGAGTAAGGAGAGGATCTCCATGCATGCAGCAGGCAATATATCTGGCTTTAGGCAGTTCAACATCACAGCCCAGAACATTTGCAGCATTGTAAAACTCTTGTTTTGTTTGTTTATTACTTATTTATTCTATTTGCCTACTATTAAATCAATAAAGACTGTTTTTACCGATACAACCAACATTTTTTTTAATCTGTTCAATCATGTCCAATTCTCAGAGACTGCCTGGACAAGTCCCTGCAGTTTCCTTGGCAAGGTTTTTCAGAAATGGTTTGCCATTGCTTCCTTCCTAGGGCTGGGAGAGAGGGACTGGCCCAAGGTCACCTGGCTGGCTTTGTGCCTAAGGTGGGATTAGAACTCATGGTCTCCTGTTTCTAGCCTGGCGCCTTGTCTGAATGTAAGTAACAGCTCTGCAATTTTGCATATACTATAGAATAGATCCTAGTATCCTTAGAGCAGTTTCTCAACTTTGGCAACTTTAAGATGCATGGACTTCAACTCACAGAATTCCTCCCAGCTATTCTGGGAGTTGAAGTCCACACATCTTAAAGCAGAGCTTTCCAAACTGTGTGTCGCGACACAAAAGTGTGTCACCACACACAGTGTGGTGTGTCGCCACACCACCCGGAAGTGGCGGCGCGTGTGTGCATGGCGGCAGCGGCTGCTGCCGCCACCGTGCACACGCACACCGCCGCACGCCCCCCCGCGCCACCACCGTGCACGCGCGTGCCGCCGCACGCCCCCCCGCACCACCGCCGTGCACGTGCGCCCCCCGTGCTGCCGCCGTGCGTGCGTGCGCCGCCGCCACTCGTGTCGCCAGTGGCGACACTTTGGAAAGCCCTGTCTTAAAGTATTAGAGACAATAGAAAAGCCAGAAGACCAGAATACCACCTTGCCAGCAATCAACAACCAGATAGGACCAGAGAGCACCAAGGACTCCACAGTTCAACCCTGAGCTACAAATATTCTCTTCGAAAGTATTAGAGCTTCCAGTATAATTTTTGTGTATTTCTAGCTTCAGGGCAACAGGGAAATCTGTTTTTTTTTTGGATACTAGGGTAGGTGAGGAGTCTACAGATTCAGAAAGGGGATCTATTGCTCTGGGACATCATGCTATTCACCACCACCACTAAAAATATTGCTGGTTTAATTAAATGTATGTCTGTGTGTTCCAGGAGCCTAGCTAGGTGGCAGTGTTGAGCTGCTTATGGTTGATTTCAGTACCCTTCTGCTGAATCAAATCTGGTTAGTCCTTGAATGGGAGACCACAGAGAAACCCCAGAACTGTAGGTAGGGAAACTGAAGAAAACATTTTGGACAAAGTCAGTGAACAAGCAACGTCTGCATCATTGCCAAGAATGTGTCCACAAAAATCACCAACAATTGAACTGGACTTGAAGAAGATCTTACTTTAACAGAACCTGTAAGAAATACTAGAACTCTGCTTTATTGATATAGGCTATAATAACAGAATCTTGAAAGCCTGAACAAATTTCTCTTTCCTTTCCTCTTTCACCCGAGACAGTCAAGGAGGGGGAATCTTGAGTTTCTTTCTCACACTTTCCCGTTTTCCTGGGCGAGGTGATGTTTACTAATGGTTGCCACCTATCATCTTCCCGGCCATCTCCATACTCCTCAACAATTATATAGGCAATTCTTTCTGTGTTGGTGTGTATGTTTTGTGTATCTCTATTTTGAAACCCTCTCATTCACAAAGACCAGAAATAGAGAACAGCAAAATTCAGTCAATAGCACAGAAAGCCCCAATTCTGATTGCATCTTGCTTTCAGCATGCCTTTGGCCCTGGCTGGCGATGGGTGGCCCTCAGAGAAATTGGCAAGTCCGTTGCTCTCTGGTCTTTCCATTGTTTCTGTCTTACGGTTTTAATTGCCTTGGTCCTTTGCCGTCAGTCGCTCAGAGGACTTCTGGAATGGGGCAGACCACAAATACTGGGAAATAAATAATGTTATATACAGTTTCAGGTTTTTGTTTTCTAAAGCTGCCTTCAAAATAATTTCTTATAGGGAGCATGAAAAAATATTTTAGATACAGGTATTCCTCACTTCACCACCACCATTGGGACCGGAATTTCGGTTGCTAAGAAAAGCAGTCATTAAGCCAGAGCTTTCCAAACTGTGTGTCGCGACACAAAAGTGTGTCGCCACACACAGCGTGGTGTGTCGCCACACCACCTGGAAGCGGCGGCGCGTCCGTGCGCAGCGGCGTTGGATCAGTGCTTCCGTGTTTTAGTGGAGGCTGCTGCCGCCGCCGCCGTACACACACGCGTTGCCGCCACGCTACCGCCGCCGCTGGTGTCGCCAGCGGCGGCACTTTGGAAAGCCCTGCATTAAGCAAATCAACCCGATTTTACGACCTTTTTTTGCAGTGGTCATTAAGTGAATCACTGCAGGCGTTAAGTGAACCATGTGGTTGTTAAGTGAATCATATGGCTCCCCATTGATTTTGCTTGCCAGAAGCCAGCCAGGAAGGTAAAAAATGGCTATCATGTGACCCCAGGACGCTGTGACCGTCATGAATGTGAATCGGTTGCCAGCACCCAAATTGTGATCACATGACCGTGGGGATTCTGCGACGGTCGTAAGTGTGAGAACCAGTTGTAAGTCAATTTTTCCCAGCACCGTCGTAAATCTGAACTGTCACTAAACGAATGGTTGTTAAGTGAGGACTACCTGTATGTAGAAAGATTTATGAAATACATGCATTGCCTGTTGCTCCTGTGGGCAAGAGCTGCTCTGGAGGTTTCAAATTACAAGGAAATAGATGTTAACTGAATTTCAGAAAGAGCTTTCTTATGGTGAAAAAGTTTGCCTTAGAAGGGAGAAACTCCTCTTACCTAGAAACATGTTCAAGCAGAATTTGGATGGGCACCTATCAAAAATGCAAAGCAGCTGGTATTTTGTATGGGCAGGTCGGTAGACTGGATGATTTCTGAGGGACCTACCAAATCTTTGCTTGTATGGTTGTGATATTTTAAGTCTCCTGATGTCAGTAGCATAAAGGCATGGGACAACCAAGACTGTTCACATGGAAAAAAGAAAGGGGTGCGCTGTAAGGGGAATCCAGTCTCAGTAATGATATTAGAAGCAAGACAACAGAGTTGGTTTGTGGAACATGCTGGGATGAAAAAAAATCCTGATTTCCTGAAAAGCTACTTTCCCCAGCCTGTTCTGAGTTAAGCTGCAGAGGGTTGCCTGTTAGTGCAGTGACCTTCTGAACCAGCGCGCCACATGGGTTAAGTCCCAAATATCAGAAAGCTTCTGGGTTTTTTGGTCCCCAAAGTGCATCTTATCTCCCTGGGGGTCCACCAGCCTGAGAGGGTTAGAGGAACAGTATTAATCAAGAAGTCCTTTGGGGAGCCAAAGAATTCATTCTGGGTTTGCTGCCCACATGGAGTCACACAGGAGACTGCTCTGTTGCTTCTGATGCCACAGTCTGCCGAACACGGGCAAAGAGGGATCTCCTTTCCTTGTACTTGACTTCACACGAGATGTTCCCATTTTGCAGCTTTCAGACTGGTCTCTCACACATTTCTGGGCTGTTTTTGAGGGAAGTTCAAAGGCTGCCTTCCAGGAAATTGAAATGTCTTGAAGTCTTAGCCATTTTTTTTTAGTTCAATAGATTGAGCCAGAGATTGCACAACTTGGAACGGAGAGACACAGTTTGTTGCGCAACTTGGAACGGAGAGACACAATTTGTCGCTTCTTTTTCCTCTTGGAACAGAGTAGTTCTGGAGTTGGAAGCCTGGCACCTATGGGTGCCAAGGTGCCTACAGTTACTTCCTTTGTCTATGCTTCCCATGACTTTTTTTTTGATTAAAGAAAATGAGAGGTTGGCATGTTGCAAAACAAAGCAACTTACATGTCTATGAAGGTTCTCAGTCATCCAGGTGGAATTGTCTGTAGCTTGAATCATGTCAACTGGATTTCTATTTTCTCAGTGGAAACGTTTCGCTCCTTATCCAAGGAGCTTCTTCAGTCTGAGCAAAGTTAGTAAGGGAATCCTAAATATGTTTCTAGGTAGCTGTGTGACCTTACACCTGGGGCTAGGTCATGGTTATTTTGAGATGTTATTTCTAAGTCCCTTTATCATCTAAAGGAGGATCGTTAAGATTACCATGCTGCTGTTGAGCTTGCGAAATGGTCTTAATCTTCCTAGGCACAGAAGACAAAGCAGGAAGGAAAATAGGGGAAGGATTGTGCCTGAGGCCCCCACCTCTATTCAAGGAAGGATTTTCCAAGTTGGCATAAATGGACTCCTTGACCCCTCTCTCAAACCACCTATCTTCTCTGTCTAAAATGTGAACATTTTACATTTTAAAATTTCAAGCTACAAAGCAACTTACATTATCAGTAAAATGGGAAGCGGGGGGTTGGTTGCCATAGTGGTCCGAGGGGGACAAGAAACATCCATTTATCTGGTGAGGATGCCTTTCCCAGTCCCTGTTCCTCTATCCAGAATGCCCTTCATTATCACAATTTATCCTTGTCTTTTCCCCCCCCAGGGCAACAGGGCTTGTAAATTTAATTTAATTTAATTACAGCGATGCTTGTGGGTATTAGATAAGATTTGCATTTTAGAAAATAAAAAAATGTGAGTTACTGCAAACGAGTTCTTGCTTTAGTAACATCACTGTATCTTGTTTCTGCTAACTTGCCACCTTAGGCTTCAGGAGGCTTACCAACAGGCGATGAGTGTTCCAGACTGCTGTGTGAATCACCTAAAAAAGAAAAAGAGAATAAATTTGCAATATAAATTATTATTATTGTGTTATAACAAAAGTAGAAACATCAAACTTTGTGCTTTTCAAGCATTAGTGCTTGAAAATTAGTGTGTGGTTTGAATGAATAGCAAAATGGCTAAAATGCTGTATATGACATGAAATTTAGCAAAAAGAAGAAAATGCTTGGAATTGTATAGACAGAGCGGCCGAAGGAAATGTGATGCAAATATTACAATGAGGTTTAAAGTTCTTTCCGTCATAGATGACTGTAAAAGTATTCTTTTAAAATATGCATTGATCGATTAACGGAGGGATTTTGTCAGAAGCTCGCCAATGTGCAGTGCTGAGGAAAGTCTCTAGAACAGAAGTACTGTATTTATTTATTTATTTATTTATTTATTTATTTATTTATTTATTTATTCATTCATTCATTCATTCATTCATTCATTCATTTATTCATTCATTCATTCATTCATTCATTCATTCATTCATTCATTCGATTTATCACTGCCCAACTCCCTCAAAGGGACTCTGGGCGGTTTACAATCTGACATACAGTAAACTCTAATACCATATAAATAGAGTCTAATAAACATTAAAATAAGCAATTTAAAAATACAATAAATATAATAAAATCAAGACGGTAGTATCTTTTTTTTTAAAACATTGGAAAGGGTAATTCAAGGGCCAACCTAATGTATTAGCCATCCCCAAGAGTGTATACTCTTCTTCCCGCCCCAGGCCTGCTGGCAGAGCCAAGTCTTGAGTTTTTTCTGGAAGTCCAGGAGCGAGGGGGACTGTCTTAACTCTGGGGGGAGAATATTCCACAGGGCAGGCGCTACTGCAGAGAAGGCACGCCTCCGTGACCCCGTTAGATGGAATTCTTTAGCCGATGGAGTCCGTAGCATGCCTTCCCTGCATGACCGGATGGGACGGGACGATGTAATGGGGATAAGACGGTCCCTTAGGTAACCTGGCCCCATGCCATGAAGGGCTTTAAAGGTCATAACCAACACCTTGAATTGCACCCGGAAGCAAACTGGAACCCAGTGCAGCTCGCGTAACAAAGGTGTTACATGTGTCCGATAAGGGACTTCCAAGATCGTCCGTGCGGCCGCATTCTGGATCAGCTGAAGCTTCCGGATACTCTTCAAGGGTAGCCCCATGTAGAGCGCATTACAGTAGTCTATATGTGAGATAACCAGGGCATGAGTGACCGTTCGAAGGGCCTCTCATTCCAGGAAAGGTCGTAACTGGCGCACAACACGAAGTTGTGCAAAGGCCCTCCTAGCCACGACTGCCACCTGCTCTTCGAGCAGGAGTCGTGAGTCCAAGAGGACCCCCAAGTTACGCACCGGGTCTGTCTGGGGCAGTGCCAACCCATCCAGAACTAAATATGGGAATTTCCTAGATATCAAGGGGCCATTAATCCACAGCCACTCCGTCTTACTAGGGTTCAGTCGAAGCCTGTTTTTCCCCATCCAGGCCCCTACAGCCCCCAGGCACTTGGACAGGGTAGAAACTGCATCACTTACTTCCCCCGGGATGGAGATGTATAATTGAGTATCATCAGCATACTGATGATATCTCACCCCATGGAGGCGGATGATCTCTCCCAGCGGTTTCATGTAGATGTTAAAAAGGAGCGGAGAGAGTACCGAGCCCTACGGGACCCCACAAGAGAGGGCCCGCGGGCTGGATCTCTCGCTCCCAATCAACACCGACTGGAACTAGCCCTGGAGGAAGGAGGCGAACCAGCGCAACACAACGCCACCCGCCCCCAACTCCCTGAGCCGCTCCAGAAGGATACCATGGTCGATGGTATCGAAAGCCGCTGAGAGGTCAAGAAGAGCAAGAATGGATGCACTGCCTCCATCTCGCTCCCACCAAAGATCATCCATAAGCGCGACCAATGCAGTTTCAGTCCCATGACCAGGCCTGAAACCTGACTGAAAGGGGTCCAGATAATCCGTTTCATCCAGAATCCTCTGGAGCTGCAACACCACCACCTTCTCAACCACCTTCCCCAAAAAGGGAAGGTGGGAGACTGGACGAAAATTATCCAACACAGTAGGGTCCAGCGATGATTCCTTAAAAGCTTCCTTAAAAGCTGCCGGAAACACCCCCTCCCCCAATGATGTATTAACCATCGTCTGGACCCAACTACAAGTCACCTCCCGAGCTGCTTTCACCAGCCAGGAGGGACATGGATCTAATTGACAGGTGGTGGCATTTACAGTCCGGAGAACTCTGTCCACTTCCTCAGGTCCGACAGGCTCAAACCGTTCCCAGTTAACAAAGTAAGTACGTTCCCTGGGTATCTCTCCAGACTCTGACTCACGCTCGGAATCCAACCCAGAGCGAATCCGAGTGATTTTATCCAACAAATGCCCAGAAAATTCTTCCGCACGGCCCTGGAGATGGACTTCCGACTCCCCTTTCCCTACAAGGGATCGGGTAATCTTAAACAGGGCCGTCAGGCGGCATTCCGCGGATGCAATAAGAGCGGAGAAATATTGATGTTTCACCGCTCTTACCGCCACAAGGTAGGCCTTAATAGCGGCTCTAGCTTGTGTTCGGTCGGATTCAGTCTTTGTCTTCCTCCAGTGGCACTCTAGGCGTCTCTTAATCCTCTTCAGAGCCCTCAGCTCCTCCGTAAACCATGGGGAGCTTCGGGCCCGACTGGACAAGAGAGGCCGCATAGGTGCGATCCTGTCCAAGGCCCCAGCCGCCTCTCTATTCCAGGCGGCAGCCAGGGCCTCCGCTGGACCGTGCAGCAGATCTTCGGGTATAACCCCCAGCTCCCTCTGGAACCCTAACGGGTCCATCAGTCGCCGGGGGCAGACCAATCAAATAGGTCCAGCCTCCCTGCGGAGGGGAGTGGCATAGGAGAATCTCAAGGTCACCAGGGTGTGGTCTGACCATGACAAAGGGGAAAGATGTAACTCTCCCCTCAGGTCACATTGCCACCGCTCTGACAAGAAAACTAAGTCCGGGGTGAGGCCACTGTCTCTAGTCGGGTCCCGAATAATCTGGAACAGGCCCATGGCTGCCATGGTAGCCATGAACTCCCGAGCCACCTCCAAGGACCGCCCCAGGGAAGGCAAGTTGAAGTCCCCCAGAACCATAAGACTGGGGAACTCCACCGCCAACCCCGAGACGGCCTCTAGCAGCTCAGGCAGGGAGGTTGCTACGCAGCAGGGAGGCTGGTACAATAGCAACACTCCCAACTGTTCTCGGGAACCCAACTTGAAGAACAGGGTCTCACAACCCGCCACTTGTGGAGCAGGGCCCCTGATGGCCACTAGAGACTCCCTGATGACAACAGCCACTCCTCCTCCCCTGCCCTGAAGTCTTGGCTGGTGCCAGACCTGAAACCCGGCTGGGCATATCTCAGAGAGAGGAACACCTCCCTCCGGGCCCAGCCAGGTATTGCTGTTACATTGTCGAAAATAGATCCTGCTTATGCAACAAAATTATAGTTAAAAAAAAAAGTTTTATTTTTGTTTAGCCGAGGCATGCTTAGATATCTGGAAGCTTCTGTTGATAGCAGCATATTTTCACATCCTGGTTGAAGAGAGGCTCCGTTCTGAAAAAAAAAACACACACACACAAACACACACAGCCCTTGGACCTTGCTTCAAAGTTTTGCTTTTGGACAATTGCCTTTGCAGCATTTTATTTGCAGCCCCCAGGAATAGCGAATACAGTTGATACATTTTTAGATAGAGGTGTGTGGTTGGGGACGGAGAACTCTATATCGAATTTGGAAGGGTGTGGCCCCTAGAGTCGGACCCGACGGCAGGGGAAACCTTTACCTTTACCTTACTAAATTTTGCACTTGTTCCTAAAGTTGCTAAACACAGAAGGAAGGCAACCTCAAATTCTCCACACATAACAGGGCCTGCCGGCACATTTCCTTTTTGCATCCTCTAGGGCAGTGTTTCTCAACCTTGGCAGCTTGAAGATGTGTGGACTTCAACTCCCAGAATTCCCCAGCCAGCCTTGCTGGCTGGGAATTTCTGGGAGTTGAAGTCCATGCATCTTCAAGTTGCCAAGGTTGAGAAACACTGCTCTAGGGAGAGAAGACTTCAAACAGTTTGGAGGGTATTAAAGACTGTGTTTTGTTTTTATGTAGGTATTGAAGCCAAAGCCCAAAGCTACAATTGGTCTTTTCTCCTACAGCCTGGGAGATTTTCTTTTTCCCCCCTGTCCTGCTTCTGTTAACTGTGTTGTTGCTATGTCGAAGTGAAGTGTTGAATAGAATGCCTTAATCCACTTCTGTTGTTTCCTTAAAAGCAAAAACAAAATAACCCATCCACAGTAGGCTTGCAAACAGTATTGGCATGCTCCAAACACCTGCCAAATTTGCATATCATCCTTTCTTGTCTCAAGCCTGCAGGGTAGAGCTGGCACTGGAACGGCGGCAGAGAAACTGGGCTAGTGTTTTGATTGTAAGCCAAAGCCAGATACCAAAATAGGCGTTGGGATCGGATCCAGTAGTTGTTGGCTGACGATCAATGAACACTGTCGTTAGGCTAGTAAATCGTGTGGTATGTGGGCTTAGTTCTATATATCATCTTCAGAATGGTGTCACCCTGACTCCAGGACGAGAACATTATCAACATATCATCAAGTCTTCCAGGAGTTCTTTTATTACTTTTTGCTGCTTTGATTTACATCCGTTCTCTTCTTAAATTTCACACAGGTCAGTTTTGACAGCTCACTGGAGCAGTGTTCCAGGGGGATGTGAGCGGCAAGTGTGTGTGTGTGTGTGTGTGTGTGTGTGTGTGTGTGTATTGGGGGAGCCAGCAGGCTGGATCTTTTCCTTTTAGGCTAAAATAGACTCTGTTGAGATCTATCTGGGAAAGAGGAGAAGACTTAAATTTAGCACTAACAGGCCATATTGGAAGCGAAGGGACCACATTGAATCTGTCTACTCCGAGGGGGATGTCTGGGGTGAATATATGATCTGAGGTATAACCATGGTTTTACATGGGAATAAACGCAGTTTGGCTGGAACCAAGTTGCAAGGAGTTTTTTAAAAAATTAACCGTTTTATACTCCCCTCTCAAGTTTGTTCAAGGGGTTCCACATTTTTGTTCTTAATTTATTGGCAGAAAAACCAAAAAGGACAGGTTAAGCTGAGAATTGATGGCTGGCTCAAGATCCTTCAAAGAGTTTAATAGCTCCCTGGAGATTTGCTGACCTCCTTGGCTATAGTTTGCTTCTGTAGCTAGTAAGATAAACAAGACCTTCTCAGGAATGAGACAATATTTCAGCTTCTCTTGAATGAACGTCAGAAATCAAAGTGCCAAGTTTACAGGTACATGGAGAACTTCTCCAAGCTTTTTATGAAACTCCTTTCCCCGCCTTGGAGTAGTAGACCTAAGTTGTGCTTAGTTGTACATGTAATGCACATAGGCATCTATATCTACATGGAGGTAATCAATAGAGTGAAGGTAGAAATTATTATGAATGTGAGACTCTGAAAAATGGTCCCTATGCATCAAGAGCTCTTCCTCTTCTTCATGACACTGGATGGAATTGACTTCATTGTGTGGTGTCCATGCCATTCATTTTTCCACTCTTAGTCCATTAATTGGCAGGAACTGAGAATTATGAATGAATGAATGAAGTAATGAATGAAGTACCGGAAGTTGTATTAAACAAGATATAAAGGTGTGTGGCTGCCATTTCCAACAGCAATTCTGTGTCTACCAGCATTTCTTACTCTTCCCAAGGGTTTGTGATGTGCTTCAAAGTGAAATATGCCAATAGTGAAATATGCCAATACTTAAGGGCTTTGCTTAAGGATGAGCAGTCAAATTATCCCAAAGATGCAAATTTTGCTGGTCAAGGCTCATAAAAAAAAGTTGAAACTCTTTCCAAAATAAGTAGGCTTCTGTGGAATCCCCTCACTTGCCAAATCCCATGTTTTAAATAAAAGCTTATATTGGAGTTACATGACCACGGAGAAGCATTTCAAACCCAAAAACCACTCAATATGTTTGGAGGCATATGGTTTAAAGAAAAAAGAAAAAGAGGAGAAGCTGATTTAAGGTGCATTGAACTTTTTTCTCTCATTTCTTTTTTTTATAAGAATTTTATTAAGTTTCAAAGCAAAGATAAACGCTATGAAAAAACTACAAAGAAAAAAGAAGAAAAATTAAAAAGATATGAAAAAACAAGAGAATTTTTTTTTCAAAGTTACAAAAAGATGTGACTTCCAACTTTTAACAGCAAGGATATACAAACATTTTCCATAATCAATCTCTTATTCTATATTAAAGCAAAACCACATTATTTCTATTGAAATAAAGAAAAAAATTCATATGAACCTCCTAAACAACTCCCCCTCAAAATATAGCACTTATTTAATTATTCCCTTCCTATTACTATTCTGTACATTTCTGTCTACTATAATAGAAATCAAACTAAAAAGCACATAAATTGTCTGCCATTATACTTAATAGTACAACAATTTTAATAATTTTAATCTTAATAAACCCAAAACCAAAGCATTTTCGCCCTAATAATCTTAATCCAAATCCTTAAAAGACAAATAACATCAACCAAACCCTAAAAACAACCCAGATAAACATTCTTTAACCCTTATTGCACTTTAAAATAAACCAGAGCACTTACATATCCCCACAATGTGCACAGAACTTTTTTCTTTGGACAATCGAACAGCCCAACTGCCCCCCTCAAAAATTCCAACTTCTCTTCAGAAAATCTCCCATACATAATGACCCCTTCTTTTTCATGGCATTCCATCAGAAAAACAATTCCACTTGTTGCTTGCAGATCCCTCTTTCTGTTAAATTTCTCCAACTCCACTATCCAATCTTCATCCAGCAACATCTCAATAGAAATCCTGATCTTACTCTTAGAAGAAATATTTCTATCACTGTTAAATTCCTTAATTTCATCCACTACATCCTCAACCAGATGACACATTTCAGACCTCATATTTTCCACGATGTCCTGAATGTCTTGCATAAAAACTTGATAGGAGTCAGAAAGAATCTGTTTAAAATCTTGGTGGAAGTCAGAAAAAATCTGTTTAAGATCTTCCATGTCTCACCCAGTAGATTATGGCACCCCCTAGGAGCTTAACCAGTGAAAGCCGAAGATATGGAAGAGTTCTGGAATGTGTGTACACAAAGTAAGAATGAGATAAGCAGACAGTTCCCAAGGGAAAGTAGAAACAGAAAGCTGAAGGTTCAAATCAGACGATTCAACCTGTAGGAAAATTTATTTTTATTTATTTATTTATGTTTCAATTTATATACCGCTCCATCTCCCCGCAAGGGAACTCTGGGCGGTTTACAAAACACAAAAATTAAAATCCGACAATTAAAACAACCCAATAAAACACTCTAATATATTAAAATTAAATATAAAAATCCAAGATGCGGTGGTATGATGTTTGGATGTTTAAAAGGGCCCTATGGCACCAGCCATCCCCAAGAGGAACTGTTCCCCCCCTCCCCCCACGCAAGGCGGCAGAACCAGGTCTTTAAGTTCTTTCTGAAGGCTGGGAGCGATGAGGCCTGCCTCACCTCCGGGGGTAGCATATTCCAAAGGGTGGGCGCCGTTATCGAGAAGGCACGCCTCCTAGACCCCGTCAGGTGACATTCCTTTACGGACGGGATCCGTAGCATGCCCTCTCTGAATGACCGAGTGGGACGGTTCAACGTTATGGGGATGAGACGGTCCCTCAGGTAACCTGGCCCCATGCCATGTAGGGCTTTAAAGGTGATAACCAACACCTTGAATTGGACCCGGAAGCACACAGGCACCCAGTGCAGCTGTCGCAACAGAGGTGTCACATGCTAATATTTTCAAATTTAGTACAAAAATAATAGTAGGAAGACAATTGTTTACTCCCAATCCTCCTTAAGGATTAAGGAGGATTGGGATTAAGGAGGATTGTTCTCCTTAAGAAGGAGAACAAAGTCCAAAACTTAAAAAAGAATTTTTAAAAAGTAATCCCAAAAATAATGATAAGCACCAAGAGAACCAGCTTCTCCTCGCTGTAGAAAGCCTGTCTTAGGGTACGCATACTTAAAAAAATAAATAAATGTGATTTAAAAATGGGGTGGCTGGTCTTAATGTCCCTTTAAGGCTACAGAGCGGCTTGGAAAATGATGACGTCCCCGCCTCCTTGCCAGCTCTTACCAGTTGAATGCAAAACGCTGTTTGTGATCTGCTGGCTATAAGCAGCCGTCCGGAGGACAGATGGGGTGATTCCAGGTGCTTTCCTTTATCCGGAGAACATTCCTGGGCTTCAGGAAAACCTGCCTGAGCCCGAAAAAAAATTGCTGCGTTGTCAGCCCCGCCTGCTAAACCCGCGGGCACAGCTGTCCAGTCTGCCATGTCCCCACCGGAAGTCCTTTTCTCTCTTATTTCTCTCTTATTTCTAACTAGATTTTTGTATACTAAAGTTTCCTAAAACACTAGGGTGATCCCTTGGTTCACTTGTGGAAAACTACTCAATCATGTGTGATATCAAGCTTCTGTCTAGAATTGTAATAACCCCATTTTTTATTAGACCAGAAGTTCTACAGATGTATTAGTAGCTTGTTGATAATCGCTCTGTGGTCCATCTCCATAATGTAGATATGCCTGTCTCAGGAGTCTGATGAAGATGATTGTGGGTCTTGAACGCTAAGACAAATGCCTTTGTTAAACCTGAAAATAGGGGTGCAGAAAGTGTGCAACATCTGACTAAATGTGCAGAGCATAACCTTGTCATTACTAACACACTCTTTCGCCAGAAAAATAAATTTAAAACATCATGGAAGCACCTACAGTCGAAGCACTGGCATCTTTTAGATTATGTAATTGTCCGTGCTAGAGATCGCCGTGATGTACTTCTCACCAGAGCCATGACAAGCGCCGATGACTGCTGGACAGACCATCGATTAATTCGATCCACGGTGGCCATAAAGATTGTCCCTCATCGTAGGCTCCAAGGAAGAAAACCAAGGCGTAAAATGAATACACTGGCCCTTCAAGATTCTATTAAACAAGCTTGCTTTCAATCAACTCTCAAGGAACATCTGCCTATGGAACTCCTGAAAATGTTGAGGAACACTGGATTAAATTGAAGACTTCTATTATTTCAGCCTCTGAACAAACTATCGGATACCAAACTAAGAGACATCAGGACTGGTTTGATGAGAACGATAGTGAGATTGAACATATTATTGACAAGAAAAGGAAAGCCTTCCGGATATGGCAAAAAGATATTAACTGTGCCGTTAAGAAAAAAATCTACGCCAGTGCAAAAATCTACACCAGTGCAAAGGCAGAAGTCCAAAGAAGAACTAGAGAACTTAAGAACATATGGTGGATAAAAAAAGCCCAAGAAACCCAACATTTTGCAGATGCTCATGATGCACGGGGCTTTTTTAATGCCATAAAGGCCATCTATGGACCAACAAACCATGGTACAAATCCCTTACGCTCAGTAGATGGTGCTAAACTTCTAAAGGACAAAGAGTCTATTGCACTGTGCTGGAAAGAACATTACTACAATTTCCTTAATCGTCACTCTACTGTGGCTGATGAAGTCTTCTTGCAAATCCCGCAAAAACAAATAAGAGATGAGCTTGCAGTACCCCCTAGTTTGGAGGAAGTCAGTAAAGCCACTAAACAAATGAAAAATAACAAAGCTAGTGGACCTGATGGGATTCCTGCTGAAGTCTTTAAAGAAGGCGGGCCTGAAATTACACAACAACTTCATAAGTTCATCGAAAAAATCGATGAGGGAGGAGATTCCAGCAGACTTTAGGGATGCCATAATTATCACTCTCTTTAAAAAGGGTGATAGAACAGACTGTGGAAACTATCGAGGCATCTCCCTTCTAGCCACAGCAGGCAAAATCCTGGCAAAGATCATCGCAAACCGTCTCCTATCTGTATCAGAAGACATCCTCCCTGAAACGCAAAATGGCTTCCGCCCTTCCAGGGGAACAGTGGATATGATCTTCACTGCATGACAGCTTCAAGAAAAATGCAAGGAGCAAAACCGCCCTCTGTACATGGCGTTTATTGATCTGACTAAAGCTTTTGATACTGTAAATCGTGCTGCTCTCTGGACCATCCTTCTGAAAATCGGATGCCCTGATAAATTTGTGAACATCTTGCGGCTACTCCATGACGACATGATGGCAACAATCCTGAATAACAATGGCTCTCAAAGCGATCCATTTAAAGTGGAATCTGGCGTTAAACAGGGATGTGTTACTGCTCCAACCTTATTCGCTATCTTCATCGCTATGATTATACACCTTGTTGAAGAGAAACTTCCTACTGGTGTAGAAATTATATATCGAACAGATGGAAAGCTTTTTAATCTTAGTAGGCTGAAAGCAAAAAATAAGGTAATTACAACTTCTGTTATAGAACTTCAATATGCTGATGATAACGTAGTCCGTGCACACTCCGAGGAAGATCTTCAAACTATCCTAAACATCTTTGCAGAAGCATATGAAAAGCTCGGCCTCTCTATTAACATTAAAAAAACCAAAGTGCTTTACCAGCAAGTTCGAACCAATTCCTCCGCAGCGCCATCAATTCAGCTTAAAGGTGTGTCACTAGAAAATGTCGACCACTTTTCTTATCTCGGCAGCCATCTATCTACAAAAGCCGACATTGACGCTGAAATTCAGCATCGCCTGAGCTCTGCGAGTGTAGCTTTCTCCCGAATGAAGCGTAGAGTGTTTGAGGATCGGGACATTCGCAGGGAGACCAAAATGCTTGTTTACAAAGCCATTGTACTACCAACCCTTCTGTACGCCTGTGAAACATGGACCCCCTACAAACGCCACCTCCAACTTCTTGAAAGATTCCATCAACGCTGCCTCCGAAAAATTCTGCAAATTACTTGGGAAGATAGGCAGACTAATGTTAGCGTATTAGAAGAAGCGAAAACCACCAGCATTGAAACAATGATCATCCAACATCAACTTCGCTGGACCGGTCATGTTGTTCGAATGCCTGACCATCGTCTTCCAAAGCAGCTACTTTACTCCCAACTTAAGAATGGAAAACGGAATATTGGTGGACAGCAAAAGAGATTCAAAGATACTCTCAAAGCTAATTTAAAAAAATGTAATATCAGCATTGAGAACTGGGAAGCCCTAACTCATGAGCGTTTCAATTGGAGGTCAGCCTTTATTAATGGCGCTATGGACTTTGAAGAAGCACGAGTACAGGGCGAAAGGGAGAAAAGAGCTAAAAGAAAGGCACGTCAGGCAAACCCTCATCATGACCGTCTCCCTCCCGGAAACCTATGCCCTCACTGTGGGAGGTTGTGCGGATCCAGAATTGGCCTTTATAGCCACTTACGGATCCACTGTTAAAATTTTACCTTTGGAAGACAATCTTACTCGGCTACAAGTGATCGCCAATGACGATGAATGAAGTAACATTAACAACAACAATAATAATTAAAAATATAGGCAGTAGTAGAAGATGACAAATAGGTGGAGTTCATGCATTGCATCAAGCCATAATGTGGTTTGTCTGATAGTGGCTTAGTACCAAGCTCTTCCAAACTACAGAGTTTAACCATTTGTGTGTCTTTTTCTGCTTTTGAGTCAGACCATGCAATTTTCTTGGCAATATTTTTAGAAGTTATTTGCCCTTGCCTCCTCCTTCCTAGGTCTGAGGGGGAGGGACTGGCCCAAAGTCACCCAGCTGGCTTTGTGCCTAAGGCAGGACTAGAACTCACGGTCTCCCAGTTCCTAGTCCAGTGCCTTTAACCATCGCACCAAACTGGCTCTCTAACCAATAAATTAGAGTCAAGCAAACTATAATTTAAGGAAAGGCATGAACCTACTGTAGTCCAGGTAGTTTAAGGCAGCATCCTGTGATAACATGTGAGCAAACAGAAATAAGTTTTCATGCAGCTGGGTGGTCATAGCTGATCAAAGCCTCTTAAACCTTTCCTGGTTAGCATCTCCCCTCCCTTCCCTTCCTCCTGATGACATAATCATGATGATGATGATACAAGAAACTTCCCTGTCCCTCCTCTAGCCTTCAGTCAATAGATGGAGGTGACCAATGAACAGAGAAAGAAAGAAAGAAAGAAAAGCACTTGTCCTTCTTTAATGTTAGTTTAATGTTTAGTCTTTGCCCAGCCTGTTGAGTGCTTAATGGCATTCATTAGCTTAATACAAAGCAAACAAGAGGCAAACAGGAGTGCCCTTGTGACTCTGATCACTCAGGCGGTCTTTCCAGTTAGTCTGTGGGAGCAAGAGAACATGTCATTTCATCACCCTGGCCTTGCCCAGGTGTGGCCTCTGCTGATTAGAAGTCCAGATGCCCATGAACGCCAGGAAAGGAAAGTGCTTTTCTAGTTTTGGAGTTTCTGAAGAGGTTGTGGTCTGTGACAAATCCACAAGGCTGAACTATGTACCTCACCAGTTTTTCAGTTTGGTCTACTCTTTGTATCTCACGCTTATCTAAAAGCATAAAAAGGTAAAGGTTCCCCCCGCACATTTGTGCAGTCGTGTCCGACTCTAGGGGCCGGTGCTCATCTCCGTTTGTTAGCCGAAGAGCCAGCGTTGTCTGAAGACGCTTTCGCGGTCATGTGGCCAACATGACGTGCGCAGAACACTGTTACCTTCCCACCGAAGTGGTACCTATTCATCTACTTGCATTTGCATGCTTTCGAATTGCTAGGTTGGCAAGAGCTGGGGCTAGTGCGGGAGCTCACTCCGTCACACGGGGCTAGGGATTCGAACCTCTGAACTTGCGATCTTCCGATCGACAAGCCTGGCGTCTTACCTGCTGAGCCACCACGGCCCTTGTATCTAAAAGCATACCAATAACATAGTTAATATTCTTAAATGCTCTTCAGCAAAGCTTCTGCTCTGTCATTTAGCTACTGTTTGGAGGGTGCCAAGAAGTACGGAGTCCCAGCAATACGTTTTTTGGGTCTCATAGGCCATTACACACAATGTCTACAGAATGAGATCCAAAATAGTCAATTTTCCCCGAGGGGTAATACGGAATATCCACCATATTAAGTGAAGGAATTCCCTTTACTATCAGTAATAAATACTAATGTTTAAATTGGATTGAACTAAGCACCGGAACATAATATGGTAATGCTTAATTCAACAGTCTGAGTTTAGGGATGGGAAAGTATGGAAATGTTTGGAGAAAAACAATGGCGAATTGGAGAAAAATGTGTGCCCCCCCCCCCCCGCTTTAATGTGTTTAGGATCAGATATCTAGTGGTGCTTTACCTACCATATCCCACCCTCAGGTCAGAGTTGTTATTTCCCATGTATGCTGTAGAAACACAGAAACTCCTGGTTACAGAATGAAGAATCTCCACCAATTTTTGTTGGTTTTTTGAGGGGCCAAACTCTGCCTTCCCCAAAAGTCATGACCATTAAGCCTGGAGAGTCCGCTCTTTCGCTCTGCCTTCTGAATCGGTACATTAGGCAAACACCCTGCTCTCAAAGTCCCCTACAGTGGTAAAATGCAATATATTTCCGTTTCAGCGATAATTTAAGTATAAATGTCATCAACAAAAGAAGCACCGAAATGCTGTATCTCACTCACAAGAATGGCTCCAAAATTCTCTTCTCCTTTTAGAGAAATGTTGGAAGGATCAAACTGAATGAGAAGTGGTGTTGGTGGGAAGAGAAGCAAGATAATTTGTCTGCCTGGTATAATATATATATATATATATATTAACCATTGCTTCGAACCAGTGTTGATTCTTGGCAACTGCTTGGACAAGGCCCTGCAGTTTTCTTGGCAAGATTTTTGGAAGTGGTTTGCCATTGCCTCCTCCTTAGGGCTGAGAGAGAGGGGCTGGCTCAAGGTCACCCTTGGCTTCATACCTAAGGCAGGACTAGAACTCACGGTCTCCCAGTTTCTAGCCTGGCGTCTTAACCACTACACCAAACTGGCTCCCTTAATGGTTAATGTAGCCAAGAAGATAATTTTCCTTCTTACTAACTAACTTTAACTCTCTACTTTCTTGTTCGTTTGTTTTGCTCTGCTCTGTGGTCATCCTTCTCCCCTCCCCATAGCATCAGTGGATCTGCTCCTTCCCCCTAGATCCACCTATTGCTGGCTACATATGGAACGCCCCATTTTTAGCTTCAGTTGGAAGAAGCTCAGCTGACAGCTTCTGCAACAGCAAACAGTTCCAAAGATCTGAAAATCTGAACCATCAACAGAGTTGGGAAAGAAACCCACTTGGGTTGTGCAGCTTTGCTTACTGCTACAGCTCCCTGCTGGGTAGCAAAGCAATCCAGTTATAACAAATCCTTAAGAGCAAAGTCATTAGGGTAAAAGGAAAAACAAAAGCTGGTTTATGCAAACTGATTGAAGTTAGGCTCTTCCCCCCCCTTTTTTTTTTTAACTTCCCATTGAAAAAGGGAGTGCAGGCGCCAGTTTCCTTCGGTAATTTTTGAAAGGAAATTGCTTTCTTTCATCTTCTTTTTAAAGGGGTGGGTCTGTTGATGCTGTGTTTGTACAAGATCTGGAAGACTTTTCAAGTGAAGTGAGATGTTGCCCCTTTGATGTCAGAAGACTTGGTGCCCTATTTAGCACACAGTGGGTGTTTGGAGGAGAAGCACTGGAGATTCTTCCAATTATGTGGATTTGTGTCCTAGCCTTTAAATTCTCGTTCATTCTGTCTGTATAAATAATATGCAAGTCAGCAGATGGAAGTGAAGATGACTTTATCTGGCCTTGGAAGATAAGTATGGTTTGGACCTGGTTGGTATTTGGATGGGAGAACCAGGAAACCCTACAACTAGTAAGGTAAAGGTTCCCCTCGCACATTTGTGCAGTCGTGTCCGACTCTGGGGGCAGTGCTCATCTCCATTTCTTAGCCGAAGAGCCAGTGTTGTCCGAAGACGCTTCCGCGGTCATGTGGCTGCCACGACGCACGCGGGACGCTGTTACCTACCCACCGAAGTGGTACCTATTCATCTACTTGCATTTGCATGCTTTCGAATTGCTAGGTTGGCAAGAGCTGGGGCTAGTGCGGGAGCTCACCCCGTCACACGGGGCTAGAGATTCAAACCTCCGAACTTGCAATATTCTGATTGACAAGCCTGGCGTCTTGCCCGCTGAGCCACCATTAAAAGAAAAAAAAAAAACTGTTTTAGGATTTACTCCTATCCATGGTAGTAGGAAGTCATAGCAAACAGAACATGCACTGCTCAGGGCTATCAAGGGTAGGCAATGTGATGCCCTCCAAATCTGTTGAAGTAGGACTTCCACAAGCCCCAGCCAGCATAGAGATAAGTCAGGACTTCAGGGAATCTTAGTCCAAAACATTTGGTAGGTTTAGAGTCATCTGTCCTTAAACTACACATAATAGAACATCTGCTTTGCCAAAGGTTTCAGTTTCAGTGTTCGGGATCTTCAGATAAGGCTGGAAATGTCTGTGATCTGAAACTCTAGTGCTTTCCTGATTATCAGTTTTGGTAATGCCGAACCGGATTGGCCAGTGACTTGATGTGAGGAAGCTTCAACGTTCTCCTACGTCAAGGGTGTGCCCCCCTTTTTTTTGAACCGAGGGCCTCATTCAGGGCATTTGTGAAGTTGCTGCATATCTCTAGAGCTGTGCATGTCTGCAGAGCAAGGTAGAGTAGAGTGATCAAGGTAAACTAATTATTAGGCCTGGGCAAGTTTTACAGGATCCACCCCACACAGGTGTGCAAGTGCAGATGTTACTCTTATTGACTCAAAGTGAACAAAGGTGGCTATTTTGACTTTTAGGGCACTGCTTCATGATATTGTTTTGAATGGAAATTTTGGTGACTCACACACCAAGGTGCTTAGTCTCTCTCTAATTACATCTATGTAATTCCAGTCTTCTTTGGAGTTTAATCAGATAGCCACCCAGACCTATACTGCATCCTGTGACTCAGAGATTTGTCCATCTCGCAATGTCTCCTTTGTCCTGATAGAACAATAGACCTTCTGGGCACTTCCTGGTTGCCAGTCTTTACTGTTGTGTTCCTAAGCTTTAAAGACCTTATTTGGGGAAAAAACCCAGTGATTATTAATTGAGGGATTTCATGTGATAGGTTGAAATGCAAAGCTGCTGCCCTGCTGCCCTTAGGGGGGCGGAAAAGAGACAGAGTGAGAGGAATAAATCTTAAGCATGAATAAATGAGTTTTATTTTCTACCTCATTTTTTTTTCTTGGCCCTGCCATAGTGCATTTTTTAAACTCTGCATAAAACCCAGCTGGACTCTGGAGCCAGACCTTGGAAACTGTATTTGATGTGTTGTATCTGTAAGATTTGTATTCATATAAAGGTAAATTGGATGATGTTTATCTGTTACTTGAATAATAATGTTCTATGGGTAAAATGAGTACTTCTAATAGTACAGAACATTTTTTTTAAAAAAAGCAGGACTTTGCTGTTTAATTTTCTTGAAGAATTACTCTTCCACTTGTTATATGTTAGCGTCTACCGAGTGCAGATGTAGAAGACAAAGAGTGGGCTGTAGTTTCTCTTTTTCAGTGCCTTAGATTTGAGAAATGCTTCATCCAACTTGAGCTGTCTTGTTCTGAAGTGGTGTAGAATAAGGCAGATGGGGTACCATGTGGCCTGCTGAATTCTTAAAAGGCAACCAACACTTTTTCCTCCATCCCCCCCAAGCCAAATTCGGATGCCATGCACTCAGACAAGATTTTTACAGTCTCATGTGAAATCGGATGAGATTTCAGAGATTTTGCATGAAATCTTTTTGAAATCTCTGTAGACCTGAGGAAAGTAACTTGGACATCACTAACTGGCATTAGTCTCTTAGCTCTAAAAGACGGCCTACTTGCAATTCTCCCTATTCCTATTCCCTTGCTGTTGTCCACTTAGTTACAATTTCCTTCTTTCTCTCTGTCCTGCTGGAAAGTTACATAAACGATTAAGCAGCAGCAGCAGTTCTGGGTTAGTGAGGAAACAATCGGGGAACAATAGCACAACGCCCTGTCAACAGTGAAAGTCACTCTGGGACCCCAGGCTTAGTCCTCTGTTGGAATGTGACGGTGCCAATCTTGGTGCCAGTTTGGAGGAAAGAGTTGAGCTACATCTAGACCATAGCTTTCCAAAGTGTGTGTCATGACACACTACTGTGTCGCCTGCGGTGTCCTGGTGTGTCGCACGCAAACCCAGAAGCGCTGATGGGGGGAATGGTGGTGGCGGCACTGATTGGCGGGGGTGCCGCTCCTTACGGTTGCCCCCATCAGCGCTTCCGGGTTTGCGTGTGACACACTAGGACACCGCAGGCCCCGCTGCAGCTGCTGCCACCGTTGGTGTGTGTTGCCAACATGAAAAGTTTGGAAAGCTCTGGTCTAGATGTCTACACCTGCTAAGGCATCTTCCTTCCAAAGCCCTGCTTTACTACACAGGGTTGCTTTCTCCTAGTAGTAACTGATGCAGGAGCAGCAAGTGGCTGGCAAGAGAGTGCTGCGAATTAGCCAGTTTTGGATTGACTGACATTTAGATGCCTTTCAGCTGTCTGTATCTTTGATCAAGGCCTTGTGGTTGCCCTAAAATGCAAGGTAGAGACTCGAGGTTCAGGGAGAGGTTTCAGTTGAACAATGCATTGTACCCAGTTTCATCCTTTTCCTCCCCCACCTCCTTTTCCACAACAGTTATTTGGGGGGTGGGGGAAGGAAGAAGAGTCTTTTACTGTATATGCCTCCAAATGTAGGGCAGGCTCCAAGTCTGAAGGATGATGCTGATTGAGGTCATGTGTGATGCTGAACCCTGCTCTCTGAATGTCTGTGATGAGAAATGTGTTGATCCTGCAGCCCTTATGCAGGGAGCTCCCACTGATTTCAAGGGGAGATTGACCAGCATCAGGACAGGAAACAAGGAAGGTAACTGAAGCTGAAACCCTCCTACTGGGACACTGATGTAATCTTACTGTTATTTTTCTCCCCTCATTCTCTAAAGCATGATCAGTAACTCCTGGTTGGTTTGGGGATCTTTGGGCCCAACTGGAGGAAAAACACTTTCATGGCACATCTGAGAAGCATGGATACACTTTGTGCATCTTAGTCTTTCAACCAAAGAACAAGGTCTGCTAGTGTAAGGTCCCTGGCTTACACTTTTTACCCAAGTTTCTGAGGTTGCCAAAAAGAGACTTGAGTCGAGGCTTGGAGGCTAAAATAACAGCGTTTATTTGGCCAAGTAAAGCTGGGTGGAATCTCTACAGACACTATGGCAGTTGAGTGTCTGGGAAGAGATCCACACCCCATATTGCAGCTTCAACAATTATATAGGGCTCCCAAGTTCAGTAAGAAAGCATAAACGAACTCTCTCCTAGTGAGACAGCGTGCAAGGTCTCTGTATTTGCATTTCCAGAGCTCAGCAGTCTCTGTGTCTCCTGGTATTCTAAACAACCTTGTCGTGCGTTATCTAGTTCCCTAGTTCCCTTTCACCTCATTCTTTTTCACAAGCATTTTCCAGAAGCATAATGGTGTTGGTCATGCTAACTCCTACACTAACATTGGTTATCAGTGGTATGAAGGCTGCAGAGAATTTAGTGGGGTGGGAGACCATGTGCCATCTTTTTAATATACATTATTGTCATTGTCACTTATATTATTGTTCTATATGTAATTTGCCCAAGAAATAAAGCTTTTCTGGGCAGATTACAATATTGCTTCAAACATTAAAAGTTCTAAAAGCATCAAAATGGTAAAAAATCCAGTAGAATAAAACGTGACTGATAAAAAGCATAGGAAGAAATATAAATTCCATTATTCCAGGCTAAAGCTTGTATAGCAGTTTGGGGGAATGGGGTTGGGATGGAAATAGAAATGGGAATGCTGGGTGTTGGGGACATGCAATGGGGAATTTGAATCTTAGGAACATAGATTTGCATTCATGGATTATACTAAACCATGGTTTCTTGAAGAAGCTGCAACTGGCTGCCTTTACTTATGCTAAGTTATGAGCTGTTGTTTCCTCACTGTGATAGTCACAGGTTCATGAAACCTGCTAAGTCAAGGATAAACAAATCATTTTTTGTTAAGGAAATTTATAAGATCATAAAGCCATTCTTACTTTTAGAAGTAAAAGGAAGGAATATAAAGTTGGTTTGTTTGACCAAGGTTACAATAAGACATGTTGCTATAAAGCTCTGGTAACCCTTTAGGACTTTTTGCTGCCACCAGGACTGAGAGGTTGATGATTTATAGATTTGCATATACAGGCAGTCCTCAACTTACGACCATTCATTTAATGACAGTTGGAAGTTATGATGGCACTAAAAAAGTGACTTGTGACTGGTCCTCGCACTTACAACCGTTGCAGCATCCCCTCAGTCATGATCAGGAAGCCCTCCGTACAGTCACTCATGCCCTGGTCATCTCCCATATAGACTATTGCAACGCGCTCTACATGGGGCTACCCTTGAGGAGTATCCGGAAGCTTCAATTGGTCCAGAATGCGGCTGCTCGCGCAGTTATTGGTGCGCCTAGATCAGCGCATGTGACACCTCTGTTGCGACAGCTGCACTGGGTGCCTGTGTGCTTCCGGGTCCAATTCAAGGTGTTGGTTATCACCTTTAAAGCCCTACATGGCATGGGGCCAGGTTACCTGAGGGACCGTCTCATCCCCATAACGTCGAACCGTCCCACTCGGTCATTCAGAGAGGGCATGCTACGGATCCCGTCCGTAAAGGAATGTCACCTGACGGGGTCTAGGAGGCGTGCCTTCTCGATAACGGCGCCCACCCTTTGGAATATGCTACCCCCGGAGGTGAGGCAGGCCTCATCGCTCCCAGCCTTCAGAAAGAACTTAAAGACCTGGTTCTGCCGCCTTGCGTGGGGGGAGGGGGGGAATAGTTCCTCTTGGGGATGGCTGGTGCCATAGGGCCCTTTTAAACATCCAAACATCATACCACCGCATCTTGGATTTTTATATTTAATTTTAATATATTAGAGTGTTTTATTGGGTTGTTTTAATTGTCGGATTTTAATTTTTGTGTTTTGTAAACCGCCCAGAGTTCCCTTGCGGGGAGATGGAGCGGTATATAAATTGAAACATAAATAAATAAATAAATAAAATGTGATAAAAATTCCGGTGTTTGGCAACCGGCATCTATTTATGACGGTTCCAGCATCCCGGGGGTCATGTAATTGCCATTTATGACCTTCCTAGGGGGCTTCTGACAAGTAAAGTCAATGGGGGAAGCCACATTCACTTAATGACACCATGATTCGCTTAACGACAATGGCAAAAAAGGTAAAATCGTGTGTGACTCATCTAGCCATCGTATCGCTTAGCGATGGGAGTTCCAGTCCCAATTGTAGCTCAGTGGTTAAGACGCCAATTCTAAATTGAGTCGGACACTAGTAATAAAACTTTTCAATAAAAATTATAAAGCAGAAAAAAAATAAAAATGAAGTCATACTGCCCATTCCTTTCCCCAGTGCAAGGAAGGACAATCTGTCGTCCTGGGTTCTGTTTATGTGGCCCTCCGTATATCCTCCAGCCAGGATTGCTGAAGAGTAATGGCACATTTTTTGGCCATTTGGAGGGGGAATCACATGGAAATAAACGTGTTCCTTGGGCACCCAAAGGGTCGCCCACCCAGGAATTACATGGCACAATTGGAAGGGAACTGCAAGACCTGGTTGAGGAACTGCTGGTTGTTCTCCCCTGGTGTATATGTTATGCAGAGCAAACTATTTACATTCTTTCAGAATGTATTCTGAGCAAATATTGGGCCTTTTCTCTTGCTCTCTCTCTCTCACTTCTCTCTCCCCTCCCTCCCCGCCCCCCCATCAGACCTCCAGTGATTCCTGAATTACAAGAATTCTTGGAATATGTTAGCTTTAATGAGTTATGCAGGCACAATTTTCCCCCTTCATGGCATTAACATCTGTTAGCTTTTAAGAGAACAGAGTTTCAGACAAAAAGGCTGTTGGGGGAAAAATACACGGAGTAGGGAGAATGAGCAAAGATATTAAATTTTCTAGTAGGAAGCCTTGGTTTTAAAGTTGGAGAATGGGGGAATTGGGATTGGCAAAGTCCTGGAGCTTTGATGTGGTTACTTTTAACGAAATTCACATAGAAAATTGGTCCCTGGTAGCATTTGTGAACGTGTGTGTGCTGCGCTTATGAGTGTGTATTTTGGATTCTTGGCTTAAAAGAACTGTTGTGAAGACATTGCCTGACATAGCACTGGTACTACAGAAATACTCTAATGGAAACTTCCCAAAAGTTGACAGGGAAGGGGGTGTTCACTTAAATCCACCCCACACACACACACAATAACAACCTTCTGAGACAGGTTGTAGTGGTCCAAAGTCATTTAGTGAACTTCTACATATGAAGGTGGATCTAAACCTGGGTCTCCCCTGGTCTTTATTCAATACGTTATGCCATTCTGGCCCTGAGAATCAAACTCTTGGTTTCTTCTAGGATTGTTGACTGACAGCATCTTTTCAGGGTGACAGACAGGAGTTTTCTAGTTCTATGTGGAGATACAAAGTGGAGTCCTTGGTGCTCTCTGAGCCTTGTTGTTTTCTTGCAGACGTTTCATTGCCAGGCTAGGCAACATCTTCAGCGCGAAAAGGGAGTGGGACTTGCTCTCTGTTTATATACCCTGGCTTGTCCTGCCTGTGTTGGTGGGGGTGTTGTACTCTCCTTACTAGTACCTTGGTTGGGTTGTTGTGTGCTGCTTGGTTGATTGACTGAGTTAATAGTTCCTTGATTAGGGTATATTGTGTTGTTTGATTGCTCCTCTGCTGCAAAGGAGCAAAGAGGTGTTCGGCCAGCAATCAACAACAAGATATGCAAAGATTAACAGCAAGATTAGCAGCAGAGGAGCAATCAAACAACACAATAGACCCTAATCAAGGAACTATTAACTCAGTCAATCACCCAAACAGCACACAACAACCCAATCAAGGTACTACTAAGGAGTGTACAACACCCCCTCCAACACAGGCAGGACAAGCCAGGGTATATAAACAGAGAGCAAGTTCCACTCCCTTTTCGCACTGAAGATGTTGCCTAGCTTGGCAATGAAACGTCTGCAAGAAAACAACAAGGCTCAGAGAGCACCAAGGACTCCACAGTTCAACCCTGAGCTACAATAATAATAATAATAATAATAATAATAATAATAATAATAATAATAATAATAATTTATTTAATTTATATAACCGCCCATCTCCCCCAATGGGAGAAAATATTCTCTTCAACTGGAGATACAAAGGTTTGAGACTTTCTGCATGCAGACGGTATGCTCTATCCATGCCTTTGTAATGGAGGTAGCACATGTTGGTTATAGTCTCATAATCTGTTCCTCTGTCCTGGTGGCATTTCTTTAACATCGGAGAGCTGCTCTTTTACATGTTCCACAGCTTCCCTTGTTCTAGCACCATTTTTCTAGGGTTTGAAACAGGACTCAGTGACATCATCAGTGGGATGCCTTGTGAGAAAGATGTGCTGAAAATCGGCCCCAGGAATGTCATTCCACACACACTCACATGGGTCTGTCCACTTTGCCTTACAAAGAGCCCTGAAGCAGCTGTATGTTTATTGGGCCATCTGATGAATTCCTGAGACCCCATGAGAAGCCATGGTGTTTCTTAGAAAAAAACCTATGGTAGATAGCAGAACCGATCTTCATGGCTAAGTTCTTTAGCTCTTCATTTAGCTCTTTTGGAATGGTGTGTCGGGCACTTTTGTCTTCCCCACCTATTTCATCTCAGCTTTCTCTCTACTGGCTCATGGCAGATAGTTTGAATATTTTTCAGTGCAGGAGGGGAGGGTGAAGAATACCCTGTGTCTTTCAAGTTATTGATGTCCCTGTTCACACTGGGCTCACTCTGGCTGGGAGGCTGAACAAATACCGATGAGAGTAGACCTCTCCTCTCCTCTCCTCTCCTCTCCTCTCCTCTCCTCTCCTCTCCTCTCCTCTCCTCTTCCCCCGGTCTTGGGCATTTCCTCCTTCCCATTTTAAGTTTCTGATTCTCTAAAATCTGGGATGCTATTAAAGAAAGAAAAAAGAGTTGACATACCTGCCGTTCTGGGTGGGGAAGGAGACACAGAGAAGCCAAGCATCAGTGCTTGGGCAATGCAAACCATCTGTTCTTCCCACATCTTCTGCTGACAGATTTATAGAGTTGCATTAGTTCTGTAACAAAGGTCCTACACCTGTGTTTTGGTTTTGGGGTAAACGCGATTTCTCATTTGCCAGCGGAAGGTTTATTTGCAGTGACAATTTACCAGGATAAAATCACAGCCTTCTAATGGTATAGCACCTGTTGGGAGGCAAGCTGGATTAGGACTGACAGATCTGGAATAGGGTGGGGCTCTGGAGCTTGAAGGCTGCCCAGGAAAGGCTTAAAACAGTTGTGCTGTTCTCTCAAGTTCCAGTGGCGCACCTCCCATCTGAACATCCCATCTGTTCTTCACAGGCGGACTAAGTCGTAAAAAAGACGCAGTCTTTGCCAGAGAGGAGCCATATTCCTGCCATTTCTCTTTGGTGCTAACCCCAGACCAAGCAAACCCCATTATAGGTTAACAGGACGGATAAGCCACTTATTAGTTCTAACATAACCTGCCTCATAGTGGTGTTACCAGGATAGAACACGGGTCAGCGAAACCATGCTTCCAGTCTTGAGATCTCTGGAGTAAAGGCTGAGTGCCAATTAAAATAAGGAGCATCCACCACAACCCATAGCTGTTGATGACCTTAGGTTCGTCGAGGCCCTTTCAGCTATATAAATCTTAGTTTTCTTTGGGGAATTTCATCTGTGCACTGTGGAAGAAATACTTTTCTTTGTCTTTCATGAACAAATGGCCACTTTAACTGGGCCACTTCAGGTTCAGTTAGGAAAAGTGGGAAGAAAAGAACAAACAAACCCTTTTCTCTGTACGGTGATGTCAGGCTTATGTTTCACATTGCTGACACCTCCTTCCTTAGCTGTCACCTTTTCTAAAATAAAAATCCCCAAGGTTTAGCTGATTTTTTTTTAGGAAGGATGCTCTACCCCCCGTTGATAGCATAGGGAAAACGGGGCCTTCTCACAATGACTGTTCTCTTAGGCCAAGCAGGTTCAGGGTGGAATAGATGTATTTGGAGTAGATGTATTCTACCTTTAAAATAAATGAACTGCAGTGCATTCTTTTTCCAAATTAGGATGACTGTCTGGTTATTGGCGTATGGAGTTTTCCCTTTCCGGTTATTCTCCAGGTGTACTGGATGACAACTTCCAGAATTCCAGAAATGCTACCTCGAAATTTGGCAAGTTGTAGTCCAACACCCTTAGAGAGGACCTGGGATGACAACTACTATCACTTTTGTCCCTCCTTCAGAACTGATCCACGGCTTCCTAAAGGGACCTTGATCCAGAGATAGATTATTCTTAAGACCTTCATTTGATTTCAGTGGAAATCTGTGTGATTAATTTCTCCTTGGAGACTGATCCTGGGGTATCTTTGCGAGGAGGGCAGTGATTTCTTTCTAGGGGTGATTTAAAAGCAGCAGTAACAGTGTAGCTCTGTGCAATGTCCATTTGCATGGATAAGTGAATATTTCTTCCTTGGTTCTTAGAATAATAATAATAATCAATACAGTCTGTCTGCACACACAGTTCTATTAAATAAATGCCTGCCTATCTGAGATAATGCATGGCATAATCAGACAGGCACGACAGAGCAAAATTTTAATTGACAGCTGATGCACTCTACTACCCAGCAGTGTCTCTGAAATGCACGAAGATGAGCATGGTCTGTTTTAGAAAAGAACATTTGGTTAATAGGCTATTAATAAGCGTATTGATGCTGTGGCAGAAATCAACAAAACAGCTATTTGGAAGTTCTCATTATAATAACTAGCCCGAGGAGAGGAAATTTAAGAACCGAAGCCTGAATTGTCAATAATTATGAGCCCAGTTAAACAAATAACTAACGAGTAGAGAATGGAGAATGATAAATATAAGCTTGGGCTGGAAGGCTGGGGGAGCATATGCTAAAAAAAACAAACGGGGGGATAGGGAAAATACATTTTTATTCCCCTATAGAAGCTCTTTCTCCATACTGAACACTATTACCAATACTGTAGTTATTTTAAAGTGAGCAAATGAGTTATTTGCATTTTTAAAAGATAATAGTCTTATAAAAATGTACAGTAAATCTGTAGAAAGAAACTCTAGGGCTGATTTTAAGTCCCCCCAGCTCAATTTTGGGACTGTATTGCCAAAATGTGGTTGTAAAGCCACTAATTTTTCAAACTACAGTTTCACTGTAAAATGGTGTAGGGGGTTCAGAGCTATTACTCTAGAGATCCAGGCTGAATCTCCCTTCAACCTTGGAAACCCACTGGATGACTTTGGGCCAGACATGTATCTACCTCACAGGGTGGTTGTGGGGAAAAAATAGGAAGGAGTCCATTGGAGTTGGGCGGCCAATAAATAAAAATAATAATAATTCTCCTCCTCCTCCTCCTCCTTCCTCATCTATTGTGCCTGGGAACTCCTGGAGAAATGGAGGGGTGTAAATCCAACAAATAAATATTTTGTACCTTAAACTTTCTGATACCAAAAAACAACATTTTTTCCTGCTTCTGGTGACCTGTATTATGTTCAGTGTGTTGTTGCTGTTGTTGCTGCTCCTCCTCCTCCTCCGGCACAAATTTACTTGTCCTCTAGTTAAATAAGAAAAGGCAATTTACATAATTTGATAATCCATTTCCCATCTAGCTCTTCTTCTTTGGAATTGACTTCCCCTCAAATTACGTTTGGAGGCTGATCTCATGAGGTTCAAAAAGGCCTTAAAATGCCGCTTTTTGCAGGTCCTTTATGAAGCTGGAAGAATAATTATTTTGGTCGTAGTCCCCCAAAACAGTAAAGCTTATGGTAGCACATGGGGTTTTATATATATAAATATATATATTTATAATTTATAAATATATAAATATATAAATTATATATTTATATTTATATATGTATATGTATATGTATATGTATAATTAATTATTTAAATGTTTGCAAGTTCCTATGGCCACCCACCTCAAACAGTGCGACTCTGGGCAGCTTACAAAAACCACTGAATAAAGACAACATATGCAGTAAAATCCCTAATAGGTTTGTTTGTTAAATTGATCAGATATATATTTGTGTTTGTGTATGTGTGCATACACACACACAATGTTGACATTTTATTGTGTCCTTGTCTTGTTCTTAGGGATACGTGCATACCAAATAAAATATTACCTACCAGTGTCTTAAGATAACATGCTAACAGACATCTTTTTTTTTTTAATACAGGAGGCAGCTGGTGAAATTTTCAGGGAGGCGCTTGAGAACGAACATTTTCATCTCGAAGGTGATTTTATTTTTCTTTAAAAAAATGATCACTGTGTCTTTTACATCTTTTTTAAAGCATAAAGATGTACATCTGTGAACAAGTCTGGGGGAGAAAGGCAACGAAAAAAACCTGGTTGTTGTTTGGTCCCACCTTGCAATGGTACTGATCGAATATGGATTCGAAGCCTGTTCAATCTTAATAATTTTTTAAACAACCATTTATTTATAGTTATTTGTTTGTATTGGTCTTTCTGTCTCTCCAATTCCTATGGGCTTCCTGGTGGTTTACATGGGGGGCTTTTAAGAAAACGTTGTGGTAATTCTGGTCTCTTGAAAGCAAGCCACCTCTTGAAGGTTGCAGCTTCATCTTTCCATCTGTGTGTTTCACTCTTCTCCCTGTTTTGCTTTTTTTAAAATTTTCTTATTTACAGTATTTCACTACTTGTTAAATTTATATCCTGCTTTTTATGCCAGGCGGCATATAGAGAACTCCCTTCTCCTCTGTTTCCCAAAACAACCACCCATTCAGGTGGGTTGGGCTGAGAGAGAGCGTCAGGCCCAAAGTCACTTGCGGAGATTCCATTGATGGGAGCGGACCAGAATCTGGCTTCTCCTGGATCAGGTCCACCTTCTCAACCACACTGACCCTCTCTTAAAGGTTGTAGATGCATCCTTCAGTCTCTGGGTTCCACTCTTTCTTCTCCCTGCTTTCGTTTACTTGCCCAGTTGTCTTGCATTGGGTGGGCGGTGAGCATAATCGGTGCTCTCTGTGTTGTGTTGGGATGGGAGAAAGAAACAGAAAGGTTTGCTTGTTTGTTTATTTATTTATATTTCAAATTTAGCCACCACCCATCTCACTCAAAAAGCAACTCTGGTTCCTAGGTTTTCTGTTTTTTTTATTTATTTTATTTTATTCATCTGCAAACTTCAGTTTCCCCCCAGGCATCCTGACAATGCCTCCTTTTTCAGTAGACCCATTTTATATGCAATCCTGCGGCTCATTATCTGAGTTGGCTTATTAGACAGCATGCTTCTCTGCAGTCATGTCGTCTTTCTGCAAGGTTTGTCTTCCTAATCTTTGAGAAGTGTCTGTTTTCATTATCTTTCAGGCGCCTTTCTAAAACCTGTTTCTTTACTAGGCAAATGTTTCTCAACCGTGGCAACTTTAAGATGTGTGGACTTCAACTCCCAGAATGGGGAATTCTGGGAGTTGAAGTCCACATACCTTAAAGTTGCCACGGTTGAGAAAAACTGACCTAGGCTTTTGCTGTGTCAATGCAACGGATGGTTGCTTTTCCCACCGCCTCTCCCTTTCCAAGTATACATTTAATAACAAATGTTTTTAATTTATTGTAATTTTATATTGTTGCATTTTAGTCATTTGTCTTTCTCTTGCATTTTACCTGAGTGCGCTACTTTGAGATGTCTTACTGTAGGGCTGGGGCGTAGAATACATTAAATCAGTTATATATGCAGACATCACTTAAAAAAGTTGAAAGAACGTTTCAAGAGTGGATGTTTCCTTTTAAAAATACTCATGTAATGCCTAATGACAGATTGATGGGTCAAAGTCACTGTATTGGCTTGAACAATATAGTGACCTTTAATTCTTTTTATTTTTTTCACTGTTTCTTTTAATTCAAATGCAGCAGTCTTTTTGTATTACCATTTTCTTTTCTTTTCTTTGCATTTCAACATTCACTTTTTTCTATTTTCTCTGTATATCAGTATTTTAACAATAAATCTATAGATGAAAAGAGAAATACTGCGACCTTTTGAAACCTGGCCCACAAAGTTCCCGTTAAAACTAGCATAACTTTCTTTATCTATCTTTATTTCTTTATTTCTGTATCTTTAGCAGCAGTAATGCTATTTCTTATGCATTAGAATACTCTTCGTTTGATACTCTTTCTTTATGTACACAGAAGAGTTTTAGTGGAGGCCGCTGCGCACGCCCCCCCCGCACCACCGCCACTGCCGCCGTTGGTGTGTCGCCAATGGCGGCACTTTGGAAAGCCCTGCATTAAACCATAGATAAGACAGCTGTCATTAGTCCATGTTGAAATGTAAAGTGAAAGTTTTAATCACTTTGAAGTAATGTTACCTTCAAGTCAAGATTGATTCCTGATGACTTAGAGGAGAGCTTTCCAAACTGTGTGTCGGGACTGCAGTGTCTGGGTGTGTCTCAGTTCCTGCTGCCTCCAAGCCCTGCCAGGATTCCACGCAGGTCCTAGTGCCTGCCTTGTGCCTTCAAACCTGCTGTGATTCCACGTAGGTCCTAGTGCTTGCCTTGTGCCCTGCTGTAAGAGTGTGTCGCGAAATGATGCATGTCTAAAAAGTGTGTCACCAACCTGAAAAGTTTGGAAAGCTCTGACTTAGAGGGACACATCCATGTAGCAGATTTCTGGACACACTACAGAAGATGGTAGCTTGCCATTGTCTTATAGGGTGTTTTTTTTTCTGACCCCAGTCTGGCCTGCAATTCTAGATTTCCCAAGTGGTTTTCTATCCAAGTGTTGCCAGTGGCCAACCCACCTTAGTTTTCTAAATCAAAGGTTGGGCTTATAGCTGTGCTGTAGGGAAGTGGGGAGCACATTTTCATAACATGGAACCTGAGTTCACATATCTTGCTGACCATAATGTAATTTCTTAGTTTTGGCTTGGTGTGCTGTGTGAATCTGGCCATTGTGGTTTATGGGCAAGTTTACAACCACTGTAGCTTATTCAACAAATCACGATTCAAATAAACTGGCGTATCACATTACATTAGTTCTTTCTTGTGAACCAATAATCTATGAGATTTCCTTTGTGATGTTCTGGCTTTCTCTGATATTAGTGGACGATGTAGCCTCTCTTGATTAACTTGTGTATTTCTTGTTTGATGGTCAACCCCCAAAGTATTTTTTGGATTTGTTGCTTCCCAGACTTTTTGAGCATCTGCTGACCTACTAACACTTCACCGGAGAAGATGTATTGTAGCAGAACCACAGTGATCAGACAAAGCACCCATTAGATAAGTGGTAGAATTCTGTGATTGTGTTTCGTATTGGGACTGTTACTTCCCACACTTTATGGAGTTACCCGCAATAAGCACCAGCAGCCAAGATAAAAAAAAAACCCTCTGCTTAGTCCAGGAAAGATGCTGGATTTAATTTCTAGGGTTGCAATGCAAAGCTTAATCAAATCCTTTTCTTCTTAACTGGCTTAACCGGTCAACAGCAAAAGGCTCTGGATTCTGGGATTAAAATTGTATTTGGTAAAAGGACTGTTGCACGACTCCTTGAGTCCTTCTCTTTTAAACGGTGGAAAGAACAAAATCAACATCAAAGCTCTAAGCCACAAGAACAGGTTGCTGACTCAGTTTTGAGATTTGACGAGAGGCTCAGCTGCAGGGGAGTTATTTTGTTTATCATGCAGCAGGAAGATAGAAACACTCTGACTACCATTGCCTAATTTAACTTGTGCCTGGTTTGATTTTTTAGCTTTGGAAATCCTAGCACTTTTTGGGACAACTGGATTTTTTGGGTGGTGGTGCTCTTCTCTTATCCCACATACTGAAGTTAAGGCTCTTGTAGGGATTAATGATGGAGCGGCTCACTTTTTAAATCAATTTCATAATGATTACGTTCTCAGAATTAGAAGTATAGCCTTCAGTAAGGAGTTTCAATGGAAGAATTTGGAAACTGTAATAGGAACCTCCATCCTTCATTGGTTGGTGAGTTCATTAAGGTGGCACGTTTTGAATCTCTTTTTCTGGGCCTTTTGCAGCATGGACTGAGCTAACATTTATAAGATAAACTAATGAACCCCCCTCTTATCTGTTGTTGGTTTATGTCTAATGTTTCTCCCATTACTTTCTCAGCCTTTCCACCAAAGGGGTGTCACGTAGCAATAGGCCGAGACCTATTTTCTGTTCTCTGGAGTACAAGACACAGAGGAGTGGATTTAAGTTCGAGAAAGGCAAATTCTGGTGCAGTGTTAGAAGAAACTTCCTAAGGGTGAGAGTAATTTGACAGTGAGGTCAGTTAGCAAAGGAGGTGATGGAATTCCTTTCTCCTGGATATGTAGAAAGCCCTGTGTTAAGGATGCTTTAATTTGGAGTCCTGAGCAAAGCAGGGAATGGAACTCAATTCGTCCATCTCTGTTTCTATGAGAATGACAACAGAAACCCGCCAGTTTCTCTATTCTGAGGGGCAGTGAGCTTTTTAAAGTCTAAGCTAAGTATCTATGAAAGGAGGGTGGCATATGTGCACCCATGAGTGTGCATTTATAGAACACTCTTTTCTGTCTCAGAAGGAAGATAGCAAGAATTAATTGACGGAGGGACTTTGCAAGCTGTCTTTTTATAACGTTGGTATGGCTGGTTAAATTCTGGAAGCCGTTGGGGGCTGAATGTTTTCAGACACAACAACCCCATTGTTCTTGGAAAAACTGTAACAAATAACACTAACAGCAAGTGTGGGGCAGGAGAGGCAGGGAGGAGAAAAGGAAATCACTTCAGCCAGCTTGGTGTCCTAGCCTGAAGAGCACAAAGCTGTCAGGGGCCTTTTGTGTGTTTCAACTTTACTTTTCTCAGGGTAGCTGCAGAAAACCCAAAGTTTTACTCAGCTGGCAGAGAATAAGGTAGCCTTTGTTACCTAGACAGATTATAGCTTCCCCCCCCTTCCCCTTAAAATCTGCTCTTCATAAAAGCTCAGCATGAACGGTGGAATTTCTGACTTGCTTCAGATACTGAGGTGACTTTTATAGTTCTCAAGTAGCTTCAGGGATTTCATCACATGTTTTAAGTTTGAGGAGAAGGGGTGGGAAATAGAGATGTATTTTTAGTGGGGGGAAATGGTTTTTTTCCCCCCATTCTCCTTTAACAGATGTTTCATCTCAATCATATCCAGACCTCAAAGCAGTTGCACCAGTCAGCTTTATTCTCCTATGGAGAAAAAAAAATGACTAAATGGCATTTATTTGGAGTCAATCTTCTCTCTTTCCTGTATTTCCCTCCCCCACATTTTAATGGGACCGTTATTAGTCTGTGAGTTAAAAGAAAATAGTAAATTTAAAGCAATCAGGTAAACCTGAAGGATTAATTCTCATTATAGACAACCCGGGAACCAGCTGGCCTGTTTTAGGTGAGTGGTCTTATGACTTGAGCTTGACAGTGCTGGTGGGGATTCTGGAAGTTGGTCCCCCACATCTGGAGAGATCCAGATCGAGGAAAACTGGTTTAGACCAATCTGTAGCTTGAATCATGTCAACTGGATTTCTATTTTCTCAGTGGAAACGTTTCGCTCCTTATCCAAGGAGCTTCTTCAGTCTGAGCAAAGTTAGTAAGGGAATCCTTAAATATGTTTCTAGGTGGCTGTGTGACCTTACACCTGGGGCTAGGTCATGGTTATTTTGAGATGTTATTTCTAAGTCCCTTTATCATCTCAAGGAGGATCGTTAAGATCACCATGCTGCTGTTGAGCTTGTTAAGACCATTTCACAAGCTCAACAGCAGCATGGTGATCTTAACGATCCTCCTTTGGATGATAAAGGGACTTAGAAATAACATCTCAAAATAACCATGGCCTAGCCCCAGGTGTAAGGTCACACAGCTACCTAGAAACATATTTAGGATTCCCTTACTAACTTTGCTCAGACTGAAGAAGCTCCTTGGATAAGGAGCGAAACGTTTCCACTGAGAAAATAGAAATCCAGTTGACATGATTCAAGCTACAGACAATTCCACCTGGATGACTGAGAACCTTCATAGACATATGGTTTAGACCAAATATTTCCTAACTACCTCAACATACTTTTGTGGGAGAAGAGGAATGGCATTGAAATCCTGAACATAATCAGGATTTCCCCCCCTTGTTTTAGTAAGGACGATCCAGGAAGGCAAGAAACATTCCAGTCTATGAAAATGATGTAGCCTAAAGTACATAATGAAGACTGAAATTTAGCTTGCTCCAAAAGAGTGGTTCTTTTAAAATTAATAGCCAAAGAGATCATGGATGGGTCACACTTGGAGAAGATTTTTTTCAGGTGTCTAAGAAAGAACAGTAAGACTTCTTATCTTCACCCTTGGCATGATCAATGATTCTTCCTTTCAATGAAAACTGATGATGGGGATGATGATATAAAAATAAATGATAATGATTTTCAGGTTGTGTGTAGAGCAGTGTTTCTCAGCCTTAGCAACTTTAAGATGTGTGGACTTCAACTCCCAGAATTCCCCAGCCAGCCATGCTGTCTCACTGGTGTAAAGTGAGACAGCACATCAATATTTTTTTCATAATTACATGATGACAAATAGCCAAATACAAAAATAGCAAGGTGGTTTTGTTGTCCAGCGCATATATTGATAGAGTGAGGAGTGAAGGACATCATATAGTCCCACTGAATATGATGATAAGATTCTCTACAGTATATGTGAAATTTGGGCTGCATTTTTTAGAAAGTACATGCCCAAGGGATAGAGATGTCTGGAGGACCAGTCTAGGACAATATGTTTAAAATGTGTTTAAACTGTTTGCAGGAACACGGATTGCATGGTTGGTTCACAGCAACCAGAAGGACATTCAAAATTGGTCTCCACAGCATTATTTCTTTACGATTAGCTATGTGAGGATCACAGTGACAGCTCTCCCCATGGGAAGCAATTTTGATGAAAAGGGTGATATGATTATTCCATCATCTTGGCATTTTCAGAGCTCTTGTTATCACAGCCAATGTGGGAGAAACACAGCTTTTTTGTGGCACATCTAAGTTAGCCGAGAGATTGGTTGGGGATCAAAGTCTGCATTATTAATATTACCTACACACAACCTTCATTTAAATTAGGGTTGTGTAGGCTTTCCTTAGGAACTTCAAAATAAAACAACCCTAAAGGGATCACCAGACAACCTCCCTCCAAAAATAAAAATGAAATAAAAAACCATGATGACGGAAACATAAATATGTAAAAATTGGGCTTGTGTGAGAGAAAGGAGTTGTAACGGTAAACTGCAGCTGCCAACCCATATACAGTAAGCACTGAGCAACTCTGGGGGAAAAAAGGCAATTTGTGTTATTCTGAGGGGGGGGGGTTGGGTTTCCCCTCCCCACTGCACTTTTCTTGTCCCCCTTTTGTTAACAGTAGGAGTTTGAGCCACTGGATGGGGCCAGGCAGGCTAAACAGGCAAAGGTGTGATGGGCCCAGGTAAGCCACAAGGAAATTCATTGCTCATGCCCTAATGCAGAGCTTTCCAAACTGTGTGCCACGACACAAAAGTGTGTCGCCACACACAGTCTGGTGTGTCGCCGCGGGAAAACCCGGAAGCGCTGATGATGATCAGCGCTTCTGGGTTTTCCCGCGGCGACACACCAACGGCGGCGCGCAAAAACCCGAAAGCGGCAGCAGCGCTTCCGGGTTTTTGCACGCTGCCACAACGGCGGCACTTCCGGGTTTTCCCGCGGCGACACACCAACGGTGGCTGGTGTGTCGCCGCGGGAAAACCTTGGAAAGCCCTGCCCTTATGTATGGTAGTCCTTCGGGTTCGAAGAAGACACGCTGTTGTGCAGTTCATCCGTGGACACGGGGGTGGCCCTGCGGTCCCAGTCTGGAAGTGTAGAGTCTTACACAATGGGGGCACTGGAAGTCCATTGTTGTAGTCAATGAATTAGGTTTGGACTGAGATAATTTGCAGATGAGTTGTAGATGAAGATGAATTGCACAACAGAAACCTGTGCGTGATGGAGCTTTAAGCAGAACAGCCGTTGCACAGGGGCAGTCCCACTCTGTCGGCATAAGAGACCTTAATCCAGCAGCATGGAGAACCGTTACGGCTGGAGACCTCTCCTGCTGCAGTGGATGACCAGGACGTCTAAGTGTCTTGTGCTCTTAGCACTCCACAACGCCTGCTGGGCCTGCCTTCTTGACCGTTGGACGGTTGATCAGTCTCCTCCGCTCAATCTGCCGGGGCCAGACTTCACATGCTGGGATAGACAAATCCCCTACCTCACTGAGAGTCAAAGACTCATCGGCTACCCTTACCTGGTTTGGCCCGTCTGCTGAGACGGTTTACTGGGTGTGGCCGCTGCGCGTGTTACAGCTACCTGACTCTGCAGGTGAGAGTTGAGTGCCAGGTGGGGACCAAAGGTGAATGAATGGACCTAGAAAGGGTACGGCAGGCCCCTCCACCAGAGGTGCTACCCCTCCCTGGACACTCCATACATCCCTCATGCCCTGATAGGCTATCACAATCACACAGAGCTGAATATGGACCCTGCTGTGTTTCTTTTGTAGGCTGGTGTGAGCCATTTCTCTATTGGTGAATGAACTGATTAAATGAGGGACCATCTTGGAAAAATTAAGCAAGAAAAGTCTTGCAGAAATTCATGGAGTGATGGGACTACTCTGGTTTAATCAGATTTCTTTAAGGACCTATTGGCCAGTGCCATTGTTGCCACTGTCACCTTCTGGACTCCTCCTTTGAGTTGCTTCCTTTTTCTTTTCATGCTTTCCCCATCGCCAACAGTCATTTCTAAAGGATGGGAGGAAGTTGTTGCATGAGTTTGCTCTGTGTTGCTCTGATTGTGCCTCCCAGCACTTTTAGTGGCCAGAAGAAGCTACTGGTAGCGCTTCTCTGAAGCTTTTGGTAGCTCTTAGGGACCCCCTAGACAAGGAAGAGGGGGGAGTGCCTCAGAATGCCGGACAAAAGATGATTGACTCTCCATGCAGATCACCTCATTGAGCCAAATTGTAGCCATCTCAATTGGGCCTAGTATTTAATTCAGATGGATTTATTTCTCTTTAAAAGTTGGCTCTGGATAGTAATGATAGTGATTTCTACCAATGGGGAGGTGGAACAGGAGTATTGTTGCATTCTGTCACCATCCATGACTATTCAGTTTCACTGAGTCTGTGAAAACTAGCTTTTGATTTGCTGATATGTACGTCTATTCATGTAGGTATTATAGATGTTTATATTTTTCTTGTGGAAAGAACATCTAAGCCAGGGGTGGCAACATGGTAGTTGTGGGCACCTTGTCACTCAGAACACTTCTCCCCTATTGGTGTCTTCAGGATCCCCCAAAAAGAAAGAAAGAAAATTCTTTTAAAAAAAAAATTCTTGTGAGATTTTCAGAGCAAATAAGGTGAATTCATGCTAGGTCTCAGGGCAAATACATTGAAATCTCACGTGACTTGGTGACCTTGCAAGATTTGGTTATTTTTATATGCTGCCCCTTGACAGCTATCTTTAAGTAAGTTGTCTTACTGTGTGAGTCGCTGAGAGTCCTGTAATTGTAACGGGACACAAATTTGATTAATAAACAAATGAATGGGGTTTTGCCTCTGTTATAGGAGATCTTTCAGTCCAAAGCTAGGCTACTTATTACACATCTTCATAAACAGATATCTGGGACCAAAGGTTTTCCCCAGAGCCACATAAGTATGGAACCCACTCCTACCCTAAATCCTTGAGTGCCACTTCTGTAGCACTTCCAATTTTTAAGATGATTGCAAGGGAAGATTGCCAAAGACCTGGGAAGTAACCATGTTAACTGTCATTAATTTAAGCTTAAATGCCTACAAAACTAAATTAAATTTAGGTTTTGCCCTGGTCCACCTGTTTCTTCAACCTGCCTATTTTTGGGATTGTTTTTCTGGGATTCTTCTCAAAAATCTTCCAGTCTCAAGGCATTTACCATCTGCTACTCAAGCTAATGTTCCATATCCTATTTCTGTTTTGCACCTCCATCGGATGATCTACAAAAACTGCTCCCCCCGCCATCTGCTGATCTCCCAGAGTTTTTGTTTCGTATCCGGGAGTCCTTTGCACCATTAATAGTGATCTGCTGCACAAGTCATAAGACCCAACACAAGCTGTGTGTCTTCTTTTATGAGACAGTAATTTGGAACCATGTGGGTTTTTTGAAAAGGCTTTTCTGTACATAGCAGTATAACATTTTCATCTTCTCTTCCTTCTAAACTGAACTTGCTAACTCTGGAAGGAGGAGGATGAGTGGGGAGGGGAAGGATAGGGGGGAAATATAGATATCCTTTGATCTCAGCAGAGATGGGAAAAGGCTGTTCTGTTGAGGCTTTTGGCTAACAGAACAAACAGTGTTTAGAATTTAACTTTGCTTAATTAATTAGTAATTCTGTTTAATGCTGTCTGATCTTCATCCAAAAGGTATTCTGAAGCTTGGAAAAGTGAACATCAAAGTACGTTGGGTGAAGATGGTCAAGTATGGCATTTAATCTAACTGCTGCTGCTGATGAAACGTTACCAGCCAGGCCACTAATTAGAAAGAGAAATTATTGTCTGGTATATAAATTCATCAAGCCATTTAGTGCAAAGAATTAAGTTAGGTACCTGGGCTAGTATTGAAGTGATATAATTGCTAACTAATAGCAGTTTAGAACTGCCATGTTTTGGCAATATCTGTAAATTTTCTTGTCCTGTGTGTGTGTGTGTGTGTTTGTGTGTGTGTGTGTTTTTAAAGAAGAAAAGATACTTATGGGTTCTAAAGTTAATAAATGGGCTACTGTGTCCTAAAATCTTTGGTTCAATTAATGATTGGTGCAGAGAAAAAGCTATTATATCTTGTCTATATGATCCGCTTGTCTTCTTCTAACTGTCCTGTCAAATAAATTATTCAGATTGAGAAAGTTGAGGGTCAGAGATTGGCCAGTTAGGATCAGCTGACAGAACACTCAGACAGACAGATACCATGTTGTTGTTGAAGTATAGTATGCTATTAGCTAAGTAGATCTCATGGGAGCTGGTAGCCATATTTGTCTAGGTAGAATGGAGATTAGTAAAGAGACAGTAGTCTTGCAAGATGTCTTATAGAGGCATAATTCTTAATCGTGGTTTCTTTTCCATAGTTCAACATTGGCTGTGTTCACGTAACACTAAGCCATAGTTTGCTTAACTGTGTGTAACCACACTTTACAAAATAACTCACAGTTGGGTTCATACAGCATGCTAAGGCACAAAGAAGAAAATCACATTTTGGTTTAGGATGTTGTGAGGGAAAATCAAGCCGCCTCAACTTCCCATATCCCCATTTAAATCCCAAGGCTAACTTCTCCAAAGGACAGAAGTAACGATACTGTCACCTTTATGGAGACATCCTTCCCTCGGGAAATGATTGGAGACGTTCTCCTTTCTTGGAGAAATTGAAAGAAACTGTCCATACAGTTGGAGAATTTCAGAAGATCATTTGTGCCAGGTGTAACAAGACTAGTCCACAAAGAGCCGATTTGTGAAAAGCTTGCTATATTTTTGTCATATGCCACCATGGTGGTAGGCCTGAAATAATTTTTTTCCCACTCTCTCCTGCTCGAACCTTGAGAGAAAATTCAGCTCCATTGAATTGACTAATCTTGGATGTAACGTTCTACAAAAGTTGGTGGGCTTATTGCTTTGGGGCAACTCAATAATACGGAATGCAGATTGACAGTAATGGAACCACCTCTCTCTGTACACATCCTTTTGTTGTCTCTTGTTCTCTAATAACAAGTAAAGGTAAAGGTAAAGGTTCCCCCCGCACATTTGTGCAGTCGTGTCCGACTCTAGGGGCCGGTGCTCATCTCAGTTTGTTAGCCGAAGAGCCAGCGTTGTCCGAAGACGCTTCCATGGTCATGTGGCCGCATGACGTGCGCGGAACGCTGTTACCTTCCCACCACTAATAACAAATAGATTTTATTAATTAACTGACCTCAGCCACAGATATCTGTAAGTATTCTTGTACCAATTAGTTTCTTGAATGCAAGAGTACCATTTCACAGCGTTTGAAATGTAATATTTCTCTCCCTTCCCCCCCCCCCCTTGTTGTATTTCCAGTTTCAGATAGAAAAGAAACATTGTACTGTGGCGTTTGAGGCACATACTTTCTAATTAGCAGGAAAGAAAAGGAGAAAAGAGACTCTGTGAAGAAGCAAATGAGATGTATTTTCAAAGATGTAATCCTCATTCAACGGAAAATGAGAAAAGAAGCCTTGATTTTTAGATAGTACGCTAGTTTCCCCCCCGCCTTTCTGGACTAAGAAGGGAAAACTGTCCACTGACTGGGTTTGCCTGTACTGGTTTCAGGAAATTCAGAGATACCCCCACCTCCTCAAAAGCAGGGCTCTTAAGCGGGAATTGATGGCTGGGTAATATGCACATTGACCTAACTCTCCCTCAAATTAAATATCTCAAGCAGGCCAGCATTTGCATTCCAAAATCATCCTTCCAAAAAAAAAAAAAAAAAACCCAACTTGATGGAACAAGCTAATTCATCTTCAAACTTACAGTACTTCATCTTCAAACTTACCTTCATGTAACAAAAAGGCAGCTTCAGAATCTGATTGTAGATACAGTGGACCTCCTTCCCGTCACTTTCCCCACCTCCATTAAAGTTCCAGGGCAAGGACTGCAAAAACCAAAAAACCACAACCCAACTTCCCTGTTCTGTGGCTATCAGGAAAGAAGAGTGTTAGCCTGAGTGTTCTCATGATGAGGCAATGTCTCTTTGAGGAACATGGATCTGATTTGCATCTTTTCTTGTGGTTGACTTGTCTGAAATAGAGGGAGTAGAGTCTCAAGTGGGCCTTGGGAAAAGACCCCTCCTCGACTCCCCCCACGACCTGATTCCTTCTGTTCCCGCTGCTATTGTAGGGTGGGAAGACACTGAGCAGTAGCAAAACTCAGGAGAACCAGATGGCCAAGTCCTCCACATATTACAAGTTTGGAGAAGGTTGACAGTTTGTTTGGGTTTCTGCACAGGATGGCGGCCTTGGGAGTGGGCACAATTGACTTGCTAAGCATGGCTACTCCCAGAAAGCAAACAGGTGTGATTTCTCTAGCATCCGATCTGGATGCTTTTGAGCACGCCCATCCAGCTCACTGGTTTTTCTAGACAGGAGGGACCGCCTTACAGTTAAGAAGAAGAAATTGCATAGCATTCCACCTTGCTAGAAAGTCTTCCCTGCCAACGTTTATAGAGGCAGGACCTAGGAAATGTCGTCAGCTGTCAAACCTTGTATTTCCCAGAAACAGCCTCCACTTGCAGGTAACAGACTCCTGTTGAAACAAAAGGGAAAGTTTGCAAAGCACTTTATAATATAGCTTCATGGTCAGAGCAGGGAGGGGACAAACGTTCTCTTTGGCATGCCCATGAAAATTCACTGAAAGCTGCATACCAAGCGCCTCTTCCTGAACATTGAAGCAGCTTTGTCTTTTTGCAGGCGCAGACAATTGCTTCAGAAACTGACACTGTCTCTGCATCTGTGTACATGCACAAAGATGCCAAGCGAATAGACCAGTGTTTCTCAGCCTTGGGAACTTTAAGATGTGTGGACTTCAACTCCCAGAATTCCCCAGCCAGCTGGCTGGGGAGTTCTGGGAGTTGAAGTCCACACATCTTAAAGTTCCCAAGGCTGAGAAACACTGGAATAGACTGTGCAGGCATGTGCATATGGACATGCAGTGGATTCCAAAGGGTGAAATAAGACAGCAGTCCAAGTGATCCAGAAAGAGTTGTTTTGAGGGCACCTTTAACATGTTCTGAAACAACTCTTGCAAAGGATTTGTATAGCTCTAAAACCCAGGATTTAGGGCAACTTTAAAATAACTTAATCTAATACATAGTTATTCCCATAAGAAATCAAATTATGTCTTTTTGCCATTGCAAATCTGAGGTTTTAGTCTCCCCAATGCATTTGTGTTTGTTGTGTGCCTGTGACTCTTTGACATCTGAAAAAGATGCATATTTTTCCAGAAGCGATCTTGCCCATGGACCTGTTTTGAACTGCTTTGAGATGGAAACTAGGATCCTTGTTGGCCTCCCTTTTATTTAAGATAGCAATCTAGTCTGGACAAATTTAAAACTGTGGGCAAGGATTTTGGTGGAAGTTCACATGGTGCGCAGCTGAACTCTAGCAGTTTGCTCTGTGGTGTTTCTCGGGTTATAGCATGGCCAGTTTTAACTCTTCCATGCCATTGGTCACATTTTTCTTTATAGGTGCTTTCAGCGCATTGTTTTCTGTTGTGTGTGTGAGATGCGAACAAATCTCTTTAATTGTCCTGTCCTGTTTCGTATGCATAGAGATAGACAGCTGAAGGGCAAATAGCCTAAAAGTACTCAAATTTTCCATATTTCAGTTAAACGCATGTTAAAATAGAATTTGTTTGCCTTAAGCCAAGAATGCACTGCTTTGATCCCCCCCCCCCCATACTATCTATTCCAATGACTGAGCAGATTGATTGATTCAGTGATCTTTTCATCCTGGGCAGCCCTTTTGAAGAGGGCTGCTATTAGTGACATTAAAAAAAATCCCAATAGGTCTAAATGAATTAATTGCAAATTATGATGCCTTTTTCATTTCTGGAAAAGAGGTATCTGTAGATGTGAACAGCATATGCAATTAATAGAGATGACTTAGTGTGCAATCATAGAGATAATATGTATTATGGAAAGTTTCTATATTGGTTTATATTTGTTACTGAAGATATTTCAGAAGCCAACGTCAGGGTTTCTTGCATTTACTGCATAGGATGCTATTTTGTTACTCTTTCTCCCCATGTGTCATAAACTTTAATAATAACTATGCAACCTTATATCTACAGCACAATACAATATCTTCATTTCAGTCTTGGACTGGCATAACATAAAAACTAGAGACTATGAGATTAACAGCCACAATCTTAAAACAGTCTGTTTCTAAATATTGTAAGGCAGAGCTTTCCAAACTGTGTGTCGTGACACAAAAGTGTGTCGCCACACACAGTCTGATGTGTCACCACACAACCCGGAAGCGCTGATCATCAGAGCACCAACGGTGTTCAATCATCCATCCATCCATCCATCCATCCATCCATCCATCCATCCATCCATCCATCCATCTATCCATCTATCTATCTGTCTAGTTTATAAGCTGTTTTAATTGTAACCAACTCAAAATGGCATATAGTCTACCTATCACAAGGTTTAAAACACTACATTAATATTTTTTTAATCCATTCAATCATGTCCAATTCTCGGCAAGGTTTTTCAGAAGTGGTTTGCGATTGCCTGCTTCCTAGGGTTGAGAGAGAGTAACAGGACCAAAGTCACCCAGCCGGCTTTAATGCCTAAGGCAGGACTAGAACTCCCGGTCTCCCGGTTTCTAGCCTGATGCCTTAATCACTACACCAAACTGGCTCTCACAATACTTCATCTTTAAACCTCTTATCCTGAGGAACGCTCTGCAGCATAGACAGTCACAAGCTACAGGGGGAACACACCTGTTTAAATCTCCAAAGGCTTCCTGGAAGGTCTTAACGGCCTTCCCAAATTCCAAAAGGATTGGAGATGTTCTAATCTGGGGAGGGGGATGAGATGCTGTTCCATAGGAGAGGAGTTACAGTATGAGGGTTAGAGTCAGAGAGCAGCAGAGAGATGTTAAATTGGTTTGTACTGCCTGGTAACATGGCGAATAGTGGAAGAATAAAGGTACGGTGGAGGTCTTAAAATGGGCAGGAGAGGAGGATGTGCTCAGTGGTTTTGATCTGCCTTGTGTTGCGGAGTCACAGTTTGGTCCTAATACAGTCAAGAGAGGGTGGAGTTGCAGTGGGCCATAGCAGAGGCCCATCTCTTGTGGTCTTCTAGCTGCATAAGAATGGAAAAAGCTGTGTACCTTTGTATGTATGTATGTATGTATGTATGTATGTATGTATGTGTGTGTATGTATATATATATATATATATATATATATATATATATATATATATATATATATATATATATATATTGGATTTATCACCGCCCAACTCCCCCAAGGGAGTTTAGCTTTAGCTTTTGGAGATAAGGATATCTCGCCTAGGTTGGTTAGATAGTTTGGGTCCATTAAACGCTGTCATTGTTGAGATAAACATTTTTTTTAATATAAATGTTTATGTAAATCAAGTAAAGAAAATACTGGCCTGCTTGGAATCCAGGGAGAGTAGGTGGGAAGGGGGAGAGGCAAAGTGGTGAGAGTTGAGCCAGGAGAGTTTAGACTTCCATCAGACCAACTTCACTCTGCCCGGTGGGACTTAAGGTTGGTCCATAACCTCAAACGAAGGACAGTTGGTTGCTATAATGAAGAGTTGATTTAGAAAAGATATTAAAAGCAGATTGAGGCATTGTGTACTTGGGATTGCATTTATGAATAGAAGATGAAAGGTGGTGGCTCCAAACGTTATATGGAGATGAATGGGTTTCCTCCCCCCCCCCCCCAGGTCTACAGATGGAAGGGGAAGAAGGAGTTGGATGTAGACTGGATCTCATTGCAGGTGAAATAGAAAGTCCACCTTTCCCCAAGTGGAGCTTAATGCTTTCCTGGATATGTCAATTTAGTTTCCTTGGCAAGAAGATAGCCGTGGTTTGCCTTTGCCTTCTTCAGGAATGTTTTCTTGGATCAGAGTCTAGTCTAGCAATTTGGTATTCCCTGGATGTCTCCCAACCAAGGCTTTTCCAACCCAGACACAGCTGGACAGGTACTGCCACCCACATTTAAATAAAGGGCCTTTTAAGAAATAGGAGTTCTCCCTGAAATTAGAACACAAAGTGATAGGAGGAGAGCTGTAGAGGGGAATCATATCACTTTGCCGGGCTGTTATTTGTATTTCAAAGTACAGTACTTAATCTAGAGCAGTGTTTCTTAAAGTGTGGTCCTAGGACCCCTGGGGGTCCCCCGAAACCCTCTCAGGGGTCCGCAAAATCAAAATCATTTGCCAGATATTGAAGATACTTGCAAAAAATTTAAAACAATGTCACTCTTCTCATTATTATCTTTTATTTGTTGAAAAATAGGTTTTTTCATGAAAAATATTAGATATTTTAGATAAATAAATAGATATTTAGATAGATAAAATATTTTCATGAAAAATAAAAATATACATATCAGAATATGTATTGAAGCATGTAAAAACAACAATATTAAACCCAGTAGATGTTATTTTTACATGATTCAGTACATATTCTACGAATGCGTCCATTTAAATTTTAATACGGCAAATATTGATAAATATAACCCATACAAACAAAAGCTCTTTTGTGGTCCTCCATAAAAGTAGGAAGTGGTCCTGAGAGAAAAAAGTTTAAGAAACTGCATAGGAATAATCATAGGTTGTTTTTTTTTAGCCAAGTAAAGAGTAACTCATCCTTGGCTTGATTTCTTGTAAGGGATTGTATTATTTATTTGTGATTATATATCTGTCTGTGGGCAATTTTTATTAGACATTTGACTAGTCATGGTGCTGCTTCTTTCTAAAACTTGGTTTGGGGGTACATGAGAGACAGAAAGGGGATAATTAATTGGAAAAAATTACAGTGTGCTGCATCTTCAAATACAGACGTTAAAAGTAGCAGTCCGTTGAGCAACAAGATTGCAGGCCAAATGAACAAGAAATCTTTCCCTGCATACCGTATTAAAACATATGTCCAAGACATTTATATGGCAAGCTTCTCCTTTTCCATCATCTTTCCGATATTCTTTACTTTTATATTTGAAGGATCTAATTTGTCACAGCACAGTTTTTACCTGCCAGAAAGTGTTACTTTAATGTTTTATTTATCTCTCTGAATATGGAGAAAGATTAAACTGTAGTGCTTAAAGCCAAGAGCATTTATTCTCTGTTGGATTTGTTCTCTGCTTGCCCATACCTTGCCTGCACATAGAAACTTAATTTAAGGTGGATGAAGGATGAAATATCGCCTGCATTAATGCATAACGCTAACCCAGAGCTTTCCAAACTTTTCATGTTGGTGACACACTTTTTAGACATGCATCATTTCGCGACACACTCTTACAGCAAGGCACAAGGCAGGCACTAGGACCTGCGTGGAATCACAGCAGGTTTGGAGGCAGCAGGGCACAAGGCAGGCACTAGGACCTGTGTGGAATCCTGGCAGGGCTTGGAGGCAGCAGCAGCCGGGACATACTCAGACACTGCAGCCGACACAATTTGGAAAGCTCTGCACTAACCCATAAAGCAGCTTGTTTGTTTTGGGGGTTTACTGCAATGTCTGAAGCTAGCCATCATGGCTTTTAGTTCTACGTGCAAACCAAAGTGCTGTGGTTTGTTTAAAAAACCCATTACATTAAAAAAAATCTGATTTAGCCTTATGTGCAAACTAGGCTATTGGCGTCTGTGCGTTTTTAATGAGAAATGAATGTGTGCCTGCAAGTTGTAACAAGTGTATTCTCTTAGTAGAAATGTCTCAGGTTTTGGTACTTCTTTTTTTCTTTTTAAAATTTCACTTTTGTATTTCCTTTGAGTGTAATTTTTCTAAAGCTCATTTTCCTTCATCCAGATGGCATTTCAGTAAAGGATGGAGTTCTATCAATATTGTATCCTGTTAAATCAAATTAGAATTTTGATATTAAAGTTATGATTCTGTAAGCTAATTTTTTAAGTAGAACCTCACGTAAAATTATTTTTATACAAAGTATACACAAAGTACTTTGTATAAAAATTAAGCAGAAATTTAAAATGATTGAAAAACATGGATTTTACAATGAGGTTCCTGGCATATCAGGTAATTAGGCATGAAACCACAGATACGTTTTATTTCACGTTCAGAACAAAGCTTTCAATACAGCTATTTTGAGGCAGAAACAGTTTGCACTGAAAAATATGTCTCTCAATAGAGCTAAACTGGGTTTCATGCTGGGAAAATGCACCCTGGGCCACACTTAGAACAAAACCCTAAAAACTCAACATGTCTCCTTTGCACTCAGAACATTTTATGGTTGAAACATTTTGCGCATCCCTACAGCTAACTGAGAGCAACTTGTAGAACGTTCTCCTTAATTCTGTCTCTCTTTTTCACACCCAGTTGCTCTGCCTCCAGAAAAGACAGAGGGAGCTTACAGTGTTGATGAAAAGAAAACAGAAAAGGAAACTGATACACGCACAAATGCCAAGAAGCAGCTAAAATTTGAGGTAAGAATGTTGTCCTTTATTAGGGCAGTCTGTTACCGTTACATCTTTACAGATGTGATTTCCACCCAATTGGACTCCTCATCAGCTCAATGTTAGTGGTTGCAATACAAGCATAGTTCAAAACAGCAATTCGGATTTGGTTTCAAACATCCTGGGAGTGTTCTGAGGTCAAAACAGCTCTGGTTCATGCTTGGAACTCTTCCAGAAGGATTGGAACAACATCAGAAAACATCCAGAAAGGATGAAATAACCCATTTTGAACTTGAAAACAGCATTTGGAGTCTTGAAATGTTTTGTCTTTAAAATATTTCACAAGCCCACTAAATGCATGCCCTGTTCTCCCGGCAGATAGAAGAACTTTCAAAAGTTCAGAGAACCCTTAGCTTTGTGCCCAGTCTGGGAGTGCATAATAAAGATTGGGTAGGGTTACATTTTGCATCTATGATTGCAGAGTAGTTGTCTATGTCTGTGTCCTGGCAAAAGGACAGATTTGGAAAGAATTGGAGGTGACCCCAATGAATGCTTTCTTACTCCATCCCCTGCTGTACATACAAAAGGCCACCATACTAGCAGTTGAATCTTGCTTCAAAACTGACAGTGAGGCAGCAACTACTACCACACCTGAAAGGGAGTGCTTCGCTTCAGATGAAGGGCAGATGTATCCATTCACAAGTATGTCTAATCATCATCTCTCAGTCTGCTTCTTGAGGGTGGTTGATTGACTTCGCTTAATTATAGGGCCAGACCTTTGAAGAATGCAAGTTGACCCATGGTGCAAGCAGAGTTTTCTCTCAAGTACAAAGACTTTGCAAATCCCCGGAGGATTATTCCAGCTTTTCTGTTTACTGAAGCATTTTGAGCAACTGAAAGAAGCTTCACTTGTTCATTATGAGATGGCTCTGTTGCTTTTGGGTACAGCTTCAGGGAGTCTCATCAACTTCAAGGAAGGGGGCTTTCTGGAATGAGTTTCACTTGGGTGTTCTGCACTGTGGCAAGTCTCTCCATGCTTACCATGTTCCAGGCAGAGACAAGCCAACCAGCAAAGGAACTCAGGGCAAGGGATAGGTTGGCAGTCAAGATATCTAGGAAGCAATCAAGGAGTATACTGTTGTGGCATCAGGTATTCCATAAAGTAATGACTTGCCTGTAATTCTGGCAAAAGGCATGCCTAGTGGCATCCAGGATAGAAACCAGCCAAAACATCTGCTTTAACTATAGTGGGGTGTGTGTGTTTGTGTAGAGTTTCCTCAGCGATGTCCCATGGAATAATTACAATTGTAAATTAAGCTCTAGATTCATGCCCAGCTGGATGGCAGCACTTAGCTGACCTTAGCTGATCCTGAAAAGCAACTAATTGAATTGGAAAAAAACAACTAATTGAAGAAACGCTGCATGGCTTGTTCCAGGAATCACCAGGAATCAAACTTGACTCAAGGGAGACTTTTTATTTGGTTTGTGCTTGTGCCTGCATTAGTTGGAGACTCCTATGAGCTCATATGATGAGAACTTCCTCCAATGCCCACCAAGCCACATCGATCTCAACTGTGGCAAAATTTAAATATATTACCTATTTTCTTAAGCATCATGAACTAACATTAACTAATTTTCTCTGCTGGCTATCATCACGCTTCTTTCACTGTGCTGTTTTATCTGTGTTCTGTTTTCTTGCTTGCTTGCAGAAGGCGATGAGTATGTGGTTGCTGTAGAAATCATAGATAATGCTGGGAGTAAACAGAGCCAGTTACAAGTACATAAGTGATGTAATTCTCCTCCTTGAGTATAAATTAAGCTAAGTAGACAGATTAAGAGTCCTCAGAGGATGGCTGTGATCTTGCCAAAATTGTTCTAGGACTTGATACCTGGGGTTGGAAAATAATGGGCTTTCATCTTTCCCTTGTTTTTCTAAGCCTCGTGGATTGCTCTTTCAAGATATAGTCAGTCAGTCAAACAGAGAGACATCCTTAAGAAAATAAGGACCTTTCATATAGCTTCATTGATATCTAACACAGTCACGAAACTCCTATCATCTGAGTGGCTTTAAGATTCCCTTCCTTCCTTCCTTCCTTCCTTCCTTCCTTCCTTCCTTCCTTCCTTCCTTCCTTCCTTCCTTCCTTCCTTCCTTCCTTCCTTCCCATTTGTAATGTGCCTCATTTAAAAGTTTTTATCTTAAGCATTATCTTAATAATTGTTATGACTATGTTGTTATTAGTTACAATAACAACATTATCCTTAGTGCTTTTTCTCTTTGGAAATCTTTGCAATAGCTTTTCCATATCTAGTGGCCTTCAGATGGGATGAGGATATAACTCCTGGAATTTCCAGCCAATGTGCCCTTTGGCTGAGCCATGTTGGTGAGGAATTCTGGGAATTCTGCAGCATTTTCTAAGTTGTCACCGCCTTTTTTAAAAAAAATTACTGGTAGCACTATTTCCATCTATGTAACTTTCACTTTACCAATTTACTGTATACTATATTTGCATGCCAACAACTCTTACTAATAATAATTTAAATAAGAATAAGCATTAAAAGTAATTTCAGTTAGTTTAATCCACTGCACATTTATCCTAAAGTCAGTTCCTCTTGGTTAAATGAGTCTCCGTTTCACATATAGGATTGCTAAAAATGAATATTAGCAGTTACCAAGTCAAGGTAGACTTCAGATCTGGCAGTGGCTTTATAGCCATTTTGAGTGACTCTGTGATGACATTGCTAGAGGTGAATGTGAACAATGTACAAGAAGGAGATAACATTTGTTCACAATAAATATTGAAAGACTGCAGAAGAGAAGTGATTGTCTGTCTGTCTCTCTATCTGTGTTTGCGGGGGGAATGGAAGAATAGTTAATAATTTCTTTCATTTAAGCAGAATTTTTTTTAATTTGCTGTGCATGTTAGGATTGCCTCTAGAAAGACTTAGGCATTCTGTAGTTGAAAGAGCCAAAAAGAGCATGTGGTCAAGCATAAGCAGATGCTTAGGCTGCAAGCACACATCATGCCTGGGAAAAACAAGTTCAGAAATCTCTAGAGCACCCACTTCTTCTACTGTTTGATGGGAGGACCTAGCCTGAAGTAACCAAGATCCTCTTGGTTCACATGATCTGGTTGCATGGACAAACCCCAGTACTCCTTTCTGGTGGTACAATGTAGTGAAGAGTACATCAACCGTTGTCTCAGCCTGAGAGCTATCTTGATGGGACAGGACTCCATTCTTCTCTGCTGAGTGCAGGAGTTCTAATTAAAGCATCCCTTTAGTTGGAACTCTATGTCAGTAAAAATCCTGGGTGTGCATGCATGTCTCCATTTTCCCTGATACCCATGGGCGCTCTACAGAAGGGAGTCCTAGACGTAGAATTCCATGTTGAGTAATAATACCTATTACTGATTTGTCTCTCGGGCTGTGCAAGACAGAGACACCTCCTCCTGTGGGTCAGAGAGTCGAGTGTAGGGATAGGCACATGCATGTACCCACCTGCATTTCAAATCAGAGCTTTTCAGTGGTGCAAGCGAGGGGCTAAGCACACAGCAGACTCTTTCATTTTATGACAGGGTACAGAGGAATCTGAAATACGACAGCCAAGAGGTCTAAATCTGAGGTGGTGGATGTGCCTTCGCTTTTAAAGATGCTGGGAATGTTTGTGTAATCTGAAACTCCACTTCCATGACTGTGTAGGAGTATTTTGGCAGCTTTCAACCAGGGCCTGTTACAAGTAAGAGGCGGCTGCCTTTGAACTCAGCAGGGAACTGGGGGCTTTACCGTTAACTGCTGTAGGGAATTGGTTTCAAGTCAGCAGATCAAGCAGGTATTTCAGAGCTCCCATCATGCCAAAGCTATTTGGAAATGTTTATTTTACTTGAGTGCAACAGCTTTTCTTTTAATTGTCCCCATGGCTTGCATTGCTCTCCTTGACTCTGATCACGCAAGCTTCCACAGAAGGAGGGTGAAGGTCTTGTAAAGTTGAGGTGGGGCACTGGATTGAAAATAGTTGATTGTGCAAACATTTTCCCCCCCCCCTTGGAAGCTAAGGACTGAACTGCAAAGTCCCTAGTTTAATTCTTACCTTAGCCAGGTAAATACGCCAGGCATCCTTACATTAACCCCTGCAGTGGATCCTTGTCTTCTTGAATACAGGATTGAGGTTACGTTTTAGCTGCTCTCAGTGATCCCCAAACTGTGATCCCAAAAGGGGGCCTGATGTTGCTGTCAAAATACAAACTAAAAAACGTTCTCATGAGATTTCTGAGACTTCACCCTTTTTTATTTTTTAAATGTATTTTTTATTTAATGTTGGGCTCCAATGACTCCGTCAGGGGAATCTTTGGATGTTCCATTGCCAATCCATGGCAATACATGGTGGTCTGCAAAAATTATTGTTGAGGGTGTAGCAATCCATTAAAAAGGGGGGAAATGGAAACTGCTGTATTAGCAGGTAATATACAAATGCTAGGTTTATTTATTATTTATTTATTTGTAAAATTTATATCACCGCCCATCTCCCTCTGTTGGAGGGACTCTGGGCGGTTTACAATAAAATAGTAAAAACAAAAACATAAAATATACATAAAATCTAAAATAAAAATTATAAAACAAGATTAGAATCCAGAGGCAAAGGTGGTAAAATGATCTTACTTAATCTAATGTAAAAGAGGAGCTCTCTAGGGTATTAGCCATCCCCACGAATGACTATCCCTTCCTTGGTCCCACGCAAGGCGGCAGAGCCAGGTTTTCAGGTTCTTCCGGAAGGTCAGGAGCAAAGGAGCTAATCTTACCACCGGGGGCAAGTTGTTCCACAGGGCGGGAGCTACTGCAGAGAAGGCACGCCTCCTGGACCCCGCCAGATGGAACTCTCTTATAGATGGGGTCCGAAGCATTCCCTCTCTGCATGATCGGGTGGGACGGGTAGATATATTTGGGACGAGGCGGTCCCTCAGGTAACCTGGTCCCATGCCATGTAGGGCTTTAAAGGTGATAACCAACACCTTGAATTGGACCCAGAAGCAAACTGGTACCCAATGCAGCTCACGCAACAACGGTGTTACTGTATATGTGCCGATCTAGGGGCACCAGCAATGGCCCGTGCAGCTGCATTCTGGACCAGTTGAAGCTTCCGGATACTCTTCAAGGGTAGCCCCATGTACAGCGCATTACAGTAGTCTATATGCGAGATAACAAGGGCATGAGTGACTGTTCGAAGGGCTTCCCGATCCAGGAACGGGCATAACTGGCGCACAACATGAAGTTGTGCAAAAGCCCTTCTGGCCACGACTGCCACCTGCTCTTCGAGCAGGAGTCGTGAGTCCAGAAGGACCCCCAGATTCCGCACCGGGTCTGTCTGGGGCAGTGCAACCCCATCCAGAACCAAAGATGATAATGTCCCAGATGGGGAAGAGCCATTAATCCACAGCCACTCTGTCTTACCAGGGTTCAGTTGAAGCCTGTTGGACCCCATCCAGGCCCCTGCAGCCCCCAGGCACCGAGAAAGAGCAGTCCCAGCATCACTTACCTCACCCGGGACAGAAATATTAAATTAAATTAAATTAAACAAATAATAAATATATAACTCAGTATCATCAGCATATTGATGGTATCTTATCCCGTGGTGGCGGATGATCTCACCCAGTGGTTTCATGTAAATGTTAAACAGGAGTGGAGAGAGAACCGAACCCTGTGGCACCCCACAAAGGAGGGGTCGAGGGTCGGATCTCTCACTCCCGATCACCACCGATTGGGACCGGCCCTGAAGGAAGGAGGTGAACCAGCGCAAAACCATGCTGCCCACCCCCAACTCCCTGAGCCGACCCAAAAGGATGCCATGGTCGATGGTATCGAAAGCCGCTGAGAGGTCAAGGAGAGCTAGGATGGATGCACTGCCACCATCCCGCTCCCGCCAGAGATCATCCATAAGTGCGACCAATGCTGTTTCTGTTCCATGTCCAGGCCTGAAACCTGACTGAAAGGGGTCTAGATAATCCGTTTCATTCAGGATCCTCTGGAGCTGCAACGCCACCACTTTCTCAACCACCTTCCCCAAAAAGGGAAGGTGGGAGACTGCGCGGAAATTATCCAGCACCATAGGGTCCAGCGATGGTTTCTTGAGGAGGGGGTGCACCAATGCCTCCTTAAAGGCAGTTGGAAACACCCCCTCTCCCAAGGATGCATTGACCATCGCCTGGACCCAACCACATGTCACCCCCCTAGCTGCTTTCACCAGCCAGAAGGGACATGGATCTAGATGACAAGTGGTGGCGTTTGCTGCTCAAAGGATCCTGTCCACTTCCTCAGGTCCAACAGGGTCAAACCGTTCCCAGATAACTGGGTAAATACGCTCCCCCGGTATCTCGCCAGACTCTGTCTCACGTCTGGAGTCCAACTTGGAACGGATCCGAGCGATTTTGTCCTGCAGATGCATAGCAAATTCCTCTGCCCGGACCTGAAGGTGGGTCTCAGGACCCATCTTGCCCAAAAGGGACTGAGTGATCTTAAAGAGGGCCGTTGGGTGGCATTCTGCAGACGCAATAAGAGCGGAGAAATATTGACGTTTCGCCGCTCTTACCGCCACAAGGTAGGCCTTAACAGCGGCTCTAGCTTGTGTTCGGTCGGGTTCGGACCTTGTTTTCCTCCAGCGACGCTCTAGACGTCTCTTAATCCTCTTCAAGACCCTCAACTCCTCCGTGAACCATGGGGAGTGTCGGGTCTGATGGGCCAAGAGAGGTCGCATAGGCGCGATCCTGTCCAAGGCACCGGTCACTTCCCTATTCCAGGTAGCGACTAGTGCCTCCGCTGGACCGTGCAGCAGATCCTTGGGTATAACCCCCATAGGTTACCTATAGGGCCGTAATAGCATTTCTGCATGACGTATGAAACAATTGGCAAGGTTGCTTACCAACGTCGCATCTACTAGTGCCCTTCCTTTATCTGATCATGCTTAACTTTTTTTTTCTGGACAAGATTTCAACCATCCCCCTTTTTTACCTCCTGAAAGTATTTGGGGGCTCTGATATGGCCTGATAGTATTTTTGGAAAGAGAGATGCTGGAGGCTGGCATTTTGCCTTGTAACATACCAGTTTCCCATTAATTTTTTTAAATGAAAATGATCTAAAGCTGTGGTTTTTAACTTTTTTGTGTCATAGTCTGGAAAGTCTGGTGAAGCCTACAGACCCCTTCTCAGAAAAGCATGTTTAAATGCAAAAAATAAAATACATATGTTTAGATTGAATTACGAACTATGAAATTATGCATTATGCTCAATTACAGTTATTTGAATATTAAAAAAGCAACCAATATGTAATATACTGTAGTAGTATATGTGCTTTAATCCATTAAACCAATAACAATACCCTTTTTTAGTGTATAATAATTTTAGATAATAAGATGAATGGAAGTGAATAAACACTGTTGGAATCTAGCAGCCATAAATTAATTGGTTGCCCACTTAAATCATTGAATGAAAAGCTAATTTTCAATTAGAGTTTATTGAAAAGAAAGCTATATTTTTCCCCATACAAGTTCACAGACCTCTGAAATATATCCATAGGTCCCCGAGAGGTCCATGGACCCCAGATTAAGACCCCGTGATCTGGAGGAACACAATAAAAGTTGAGTCAAGTTGGGGGCCTGGTTGGTATCAAGGAAAAGGGTCTGGCATTACCATGTTTGGCTGTGTATACTAAATTGAAGCTTGAAAGGGAAAGGTGGTTAGTCTTATTAACCAACCTGGTTGCAAAGAATCACTGAATATCTCGGGATGCAAGCAGTTTTCATCATCTGGAGAGGCAACTCTGCTAACACAAGTAATTCCAAACCTCAACTGGAAATCCAGTTTGCTCACTGAGATGGAAAAAGTTGGTTCCTCTGATTCCTGATGCTTACAGCGGCTGAAACAATATTGGAGGCATAACTGCTCCGCTCAAGAATGTTGACTGGCTTTTATCATGTCAAGCATTGTTTTTAAACAACCTTTCGCTGTAGTTGCTGGCCTGTAAAAAAGATGATTGGTTGGCGCACTAAAATTCCTTGGTTTTGCATAAACTGTTTGTATAAACGGTATTCTATTAACATCCTTGATTTACAGACTTTGTACCATCAGGCCTTATTCTGGTTGCTGGGCCCTAAAACCTTTTAATGTTTTTACAATAAATCAGCTTGTGCAGAATTAGATAAAGCAGCTCTGGCTTGGCCAGAGGGCTGTTGTTGCTTGGATTCAGCAGCCGTGATGTTTTAATAGGTTAGAAGGGAGAATGAGAATAAATGCTACATTTAAAATCTGTGTGGTGAAAACAGTTTTTCCAGATAATGGATTTGTGTGACTAGTTTGGAGTAACTTCTACTTCTATTGTCCACTGTTTCGTGCTGTAAATCTTTTCCCTTTTCTCCTTGAATTAATTGGCTTGTTCTTTCTCTCTCAAATTGGAAGAACTCACTTCCTCTTTCTATGCATTTTTATAAGCAGCTTTCACAGAGTTTCTTCTTATTGCTTAAGGAAACTGAAAATGTTTCCAACCCTGCAGGAAACTTAGGCCAAGGGAATTAGGTAAAAAGCTCTATTGGACATCTTCTTCTGCCCAAGAAGAGAATAGTTGACACATAGCCCCTAAATATTATTACGGTTTTGGAGAGGAAAAAGGAACAAGCTGACACATCTTATTTGGGGTTGTAATATTTTTTAATATCTGTAAGACAGTTTCTGGAATTTTCTGGTATAAAAACCAGAGGTCATTGCCTACATGCCCTGGTTGGTGGTTTTGACTAGCCACTTCAGGAAATGGGATGTTGTATTAGATGCGGAAGGGGGGGTAACTTACCACCTAGGTTTAAATGCCACATCTCCCTATCTTCTTTGCTTATAGCTGCTGGAAATGGGTGCTGTTCATTGCGAGATGAAGCATGGACCAGGAGACTGAGAGTTCTAGTCTCGCCTTAGGCATGAAAGCCAGCTGGGTGACCCTGGGCCAGTCACTCTCTCTCAGCTCTAGGAAGGAGCCAATGGCAAACCAGGAGCCTGAGAGTTCTAGTCCCGCCTTAGGCATGAAAGCCGGCTGGGTGACCTTGGGCCAGTCACTCTCAGCGCAACTCACCTCACAGGGTGGTTGTTGTGGGGAAAATGGGAGGAGGGAGGAGTATTAGGTATGTTCGCCACCTTAAGTGGATATAAAATAATAAATAAATCTGTTTCCTCCAGAGCCCTTTGAAGTCACAGCCTAACCACTTTCTCAACAATCTCCCCTCAAAAGGGAAGGTTACAGACTTTTCCCTTGAAAAAGCATCTTCAATCCTAAAGTATATTTTTAGACAAGTCAGCCTCCTCTGCAAGTAGGACTTTTGCTCTAGGTAATCTTTGTATGTTCCTTAGGAACTGCAGTGTGATGTGTCTGTTGAGGAAGACAACAGGCAAGAATGGACGTTCACACTGTATGATTTCGACAACAATGGCAGAGTCACCCGCGAGGTAAGTGAAGTTACACCTTCCTGGTCTATGTATGGTGCTTGTTTACATTCACAAATACAAGGTATTTTCTGCACTGTACTGCGTCTTGGATTCAGAAACCTCTACTGCTGATGGGTTAAAGTGCCATAATGCTGTGGAATTCAGGGATTTGGAACAGGATGGGAGTTACATGGAAAAAGGGCAAGAAAGAAACTTTTTACTACTCAAGGTCAGAAAATACAGGTAGTCCTTGTTTAGCGACTGCCTTGTTTAGCAACCATTTGCAGTTACAACGGTGATGAAAAAGTAACTTTATGACCAATCCTCACATTTACAACCTTGCAGGTCTGTAAAGCAAAGGAAAGTTGAAGTAAGATAGTAAAATCGTGATGTTTCACTTAGCGACTGCTTCGCTTAATGACCAAGTTGCTGGTCCCAATTGTGATCACTAAATGAGGACTACCTGTATAGGGATGGGAAGTGAGAGGTACTAAGTAGTCTAGCTAAGGGCCTAAAGGAGGCAGTTTTGAAAAGTGGAGACTTGAAAAGCAAGGTGAAGAAATAGATTTGGGCTATATATGTCACCTTGACTTAATAATAATAATTTATTTAATTTATATGCTGCCCGACTCCCAGCAACTTTGGGAGGTTTACAGTTGTTAAAACATTTAAAAACAAAGAACAATACAAAAACCACAAAAAAGCACAAGACAAAAGAACAACGATGGCAAAGAAAATAGAGAAAAGGTAGGCTATAAATGCGACAAATAAATATATTTATATGTCAGGAGAGAATGAATTTTACATACTGATTTTCTTTAGACCCACTGATTCATTTGCTGCAGGTTTTCAAATAAATCTATGCAGCTCACTCATCCATTATGGAATGCTTTTGAGATACATATTTGGAACATTTTTCATAGGTACTGAAAGTGACCTGCATTCAACAATGCTGTGGGTCCAAAGATCTTTTTCTCCTCGGCTAACCTAAGCAGGAGACTTCCTTCTCAAATGCATTTGTATACCAGATGGCAACAGTTTGATATCTGGATGCTTATCATATGGATGGACTCGGTTCGAATAGCATTGCACTGGGGGTGAACTGGAAGGTCTGTCTGTAGCATTAATTTGATCTGTGGATCAAACCCTCCTCCACAGAATTGGTGCACGCGTGTTGAAGGACTTGCCTGAATTTGCAACCTTGGATGGATGTGAACCAACTTTTTTTGTTGTCCTGGTTTTAGAATCTTTGCAGTTTCTTTGCTGGTTTTGCTTTTTCACTCAGCATTGTTTAATGTCAGGGATTAGCGCTCTGTAGTGTGTGTTTAAGAGACATTTTAAAAGTGTATGTTTGGAAAGGGATAAACATCTGAAACGAATTACTCTTTAAACAGAGTGTCAAGACCACACTTTGCAAATAGAAAATCCTTTTTGGCTCCTCAATTGCTGTTAGAACCAAACCAATAAAATAGCAAGTGTGGTCTTTGAAAGTCTTTTCAGCTGGATTGACTGATAATCATATTTATCGGCATGGAGGAGAGATCTGGACTGCCATCTTGGTTGAATTATATGCTCTTTACCATCATCTTAAATTAGAAATCTGCAAAATATACCCAGTGCCTTTCAGTACAACGGATGAGGGCAACATTTACTTATTATCTATTTATTGAACACATTGATAACACCATCCAGTTATAGCATGTGCTAAAGAGCCTTGAGTATCAATAAAGTATCAAAATGCAGCAATCAGCTATTAAATTGATTTAAATAGAATGTAAAAGATTAGTGATGCCCCATTAACAATGCTACTTTAAATGTGCCCAATTGCCCTCAAACTAAGCCCATATAAAGATTTAACAAATGTATTATGACATAAATGTTTAAAAGCTCAATATATAATAAAATTGTAAGTCATTAAGGCAGAGCTTTCCAAACTTTTCATGTTGGTGACACACTTTTTAGACATGCATCATTTCGTGACACACTCTTACAGCAGGGCACAAGGCAGGCACTAGGACCTGCGCGGAATCCTGGCAGGGCAGGTTTGGAGGCAGCCGGGCACAAGGCAGGCACTAGGACCTGCGCGGAATCACAGCCGGTTTGGAGGCAGCCAGGCACAAGGCAGGCACTAGGACCTGCGCGGAATCCTGGCAGGCAGGTTTGGAGGCAGCAAGGCACAAGGCAGGCACTAGGACTTGCGCGGAATCACAGCCAGTTTGGAGGCAGCAAAGCACAAGGCAGGCACTAGGACTTGCGCGGAATCACAGCAGGTTTGGAGGCAGCCAGGCACAACGCAGGCACTAGGACCTGCGCGGAATCCTGGCAGGGCAGGTTTGGAGGCAGGAGGGCACAACGCAGGCACTAGGACCTGCGTGGAATCCTGGCAGGGCTCGGAGGCAGCAGCAGCCATGACACACCCAGACACTGCAGCCCACACACTAACAGACTAACACAGTCTGGAACGCTCTGCATTAAGGTGACATAAGAGTATTTGTTGCAAAATTGTCTTTCCTTTCTGCATTTAGTCCAAGCTACTTTGGGCTACTTTCCTAAGGACTCTTATATGGGAGAAAATCCTGTTGAGAATAGTATTACAGGTAGACCTTGCTTAACGACTGCCCTGTTTAGCAACCATTCAAAGTTACAACAGCACTGAAAAAGTAACTTTACGACTGGCCCTCACACTTAGGGCTGTCACAGGATCCCTGCGGTCATGTGACTGCCATTTGCGCGCTTCACAACCAGCTTCTGACAAGCAGAGTCAATGGAGAAGCTGGCAATGAAAGTTGCAGTCATGATATCTCGCTTAACAACCACAGCGAAAGTGAGGTCGTAAGTGTCACTTAACAACGGTGGGTGATTTGCTTAATGACTGCAGCAGAAGTGAGGGCGTTGCTTAGTGACCGAGTTGCTGGTCCCAATTGTAGTTGTTAAGCGAGGACTACCTGTATTTTTGGGTTGTACTTTTAATTGCTGGTGGGTTATTCCCATGCCCCCATCTTTTTGCATGCAGCCTCTCAAAGTTTTGGGAACAGAGAAATCATGCCTAGATCTGGGTTTGAGCCCTAATCTATAGCACTATAGCCTTAGTAGCTTTTTCAAATGCAGCAAGATTTCTTGACGACCTCTGCCTTTACAGTAAAAATGACATTAAAAAGGTAAAGGTTGTGCAGTCGTGTCCGACTCTAGGGGCCGGTGCTCATCTCCGTTTGTTAGCCGAAGAGCCAGTGTTGTCTGAAGACGCCTCCACAGTCATGTGGCTGCATGACGCGCGTGGAACGCTGTTACCTTCCCACCGAAGTGGTACCTATTCATCTACTTGCATTTGCATGCTTTTGAATTGCTAGGCTGGCAAGAGCTGGGGCGAGTGTGGGAGCTCACTCCGTCACGCGGGGCTAGGGATTTGAACCTCCGAACTTGCGATCTTCCTATCAACAAGCCTGGCGTCTTACCTGCTGAGCCACCACGCCCTCTTAAAAATGACAGTGTAATATAATTATTATATGTGTTGCAAGATTAGGGAAATCCTTATAAACATGGTGCAGTAAGGGTCAGAGAATGGTTTCCACCATAAAATACAATTCGTAAGACCTTGAAAGGAGCTGTAGGATTAGTTTTAATGAGTCAAATTATGGTTGAAGGCCTGGGTACAGCACCTTACAGTTTGAGAACCATTGTAGGCCTCTCTTTGTTGACAGTATGACATGGTTGGGTGTATGGTTGCGAAAGTAGAATGAGCCACACTCAAACATATTCACTCCATACGCCATAAAAAAAATTTTTTTGAGTTATGATGGTAATATGAAGCTCATTTCAATTTCCAGTCATGCTTTAGAAAGGCCACTAAATTGGAAACTAGTACATAGCAGCTAGCAATATAAGATGCGAGGCATACGACTATGCAAAGTGTAAGACTTTGCTGAAGCTTATATGCTATTACAGATTTAGAAGTGGCACTCCCACCAGCCACTGAATGCATTAATCTTTCAGGCCAACCTCTGGGGATATGCTCAATATTTTCAGGTGGTTCCATTAGTCTGGACTTAACCTTGCATTTGAAACAACAAACGTATTCTATTCTTGGAGTTGCTTCTCTACCTCTGTTGTGCCTTGTCTGTAGGGTGTTTCATTTTGGTAGTGTGTTATACAGACAATCGTGTGTCTAGATTAGTTTCACACAATGACAAGGTGAGAACACAGAATACCTGTGGATTCAGCAAGACCCACCGGGAACAGAAATTTCCTCTGCTTGGAGAGCAGCAAAGCTTAGCCAAGTGTGAAGTGTGTTATTTCTGATGTGGTGACTTAGAAAGCAAACTGGTATTTCAGAGAGAAATGTGTTGCCCATGGGTGGTTAGGAATCCTGAGTGTTGTTCTTTGTGAATAACTTAGTGGGATGTCCTGTAGCTTTAAGGCCTTTCTTGAAGAGGTTTGTGTTAATAGAGCTTCTGAGAGGTGAAGAGATGTACCAAGAGGATATGAGAGAAAGAAGAAGTGAGTACAGAAATATAGCCCCTGCTCCAAGCACTAATAGGTTTCCTTTCCCCCACGTATATTCAAGATTTTTATTTTTATGGGTTTAAGCTATCAAAAGACTTTGGATAAGAAAGAGGGAGAAAATCCAGCTGTTGTGTTCGAAGTTAAGACTGAAGAAAGATGTCTCTGGAATAGATGAATACTAATGTTATAGAAAAACTATAATTATATGAGATGGGAATTCATGTATATCTGGAATTACTTTTCACTTCAGTTACAATTCACAGCATTTTGAAACATGGGGAGGCTTTTAATTAGCCTGCCTTATTAAGCTTGAAGGTTTTACATCTTAAAAAGCCATTTGCTTTTTAAATGTTAAAGGTTGGTATTTTTCAGGTAGGTTTATGCTGAACTATTATGGCGGTTAGATTGGATTTTTACCGGTTTTTAAAATTTACCAGGATTTCTTAGGACGTCAAACATAACAAGCTCATTCAAATACAGCATTTGGTACAGGGGCAGCCAATATTCAGGAGGTAGGGCCTTGAATTTTCTGTTTGGAGGGGTTGGGGTAGAGTTTGGGCTTTTTTTTTCTTTATAAAATATGCTACGTTAGGGATTGCAGTGTATTTCTGAACATCTCCTACCTCAAGCCATGAAACCAATTTTAGCAGTTGTGAAGCGAGAGAACCCACCCTGATTTAATGCTGATGAAACTTGGGGTTATTTATATACCTCTTCCATGGACAAACTTCTCTGCAACAACTTGCTACTCGTTAAAATTATATGGATAATGTATTGAACATGCTTTTTTCAATTGCTGTGTTACAGCAATAATACTATTTCTTTCTTTCTTTCTTTCTTTCTTTCTTTCTTTCTTTCTTTCTTTCTTTCTTTCTTTCTTTCTTTCTTTCTTTCTTTCTTTCTTTCTCACATTTCTTCACCACCCATCTCGCCAAGTGACTCTGGGCGGTTTACAATTCAATTAAAATAACAAGAGATTAAAATCATGAAAACAAGTGCATCATAAAGATATAAATATAAAATATATTAAAAACTATATAGGTATAATATAGGTACTGCCTTCCTGCAATGCACTAAGATTTGAAAAGAATGGCTTGCAATGTGGCTGAATTCACACCTCCATCAAAGCCATGGTTGGCTTGACCATGATTTGCTGACTCATGCATCATTAGCTGGGCTTCCACATGACACTGAAGTATGACCCAGGACTTATAAGTGATAGTAACTACCACCTGCTAAGCCAGAATTGTTGTATGATCCCAGCCAAAAAGAAGAAGAAGGGTGAATAGACACATTCTGGTTTGCACAATTTGGGGATGAGAGACACAGCCACCAGAAATCATTCATTTCATTGGCGATCACTCGTAGCCGAGTAAGATTGTCTTCCAAAGGTAAAATTTTAACGGTGGATCCGTAAGTGGCTGTAAAGGCCAATTCTGGATCCGCACAACCTCCCACAGTGGGGGCATAGGTTTCCGGGTGGGAGACGGTCATGATGAGGGTTTGCCTGACGTGCCTTTCTTTTAGCTCTTTTCTCCCTTTCGCCCTGTACTCGTGCTTCTTCAAAGTCCATAGCGCCATTAATAAAGGCTGACCTCCAATTGAAACGCTCATGAGTTAGGGCTTCCCAGTTCTCAATGCTGATATTACATTTTTTAAAATTAGCTTTGAGAGTATCTTTGAATCTCTTTTGCTGTCCACCAATATTCCATTTTCCATTCTTAAGTTATAGGAGTGTGTTGACAGGCTGGTCATCTTGTCGTTCCCTCTGCAAACTAGTTAGTTAGCTATTTAGCTGATGCAGACTAAGTGAATAGAGTAGAGTGGAATTTTGGAAAATATTTAAAATAAACTTGCAAGTGCCTGATTTTGTAACAAATTTTGTTGTTGTTGTTGGTTGATTGTTCCATAGTTTAGTAAAACAAGTTCTCATGAGTGCATCAACAGGTATGATTGGTGCTTTTAAGGAGGCAAATGTATATTGGGGATATAAATATGGTTCCTTTGCTTGAGAATTGTCTTATATCCTGATACCTGGAACAGTTTGGGTGCAAATTAACCGATCACAAAATTGCTCAGCAATAGTAATTTTACAACAATTGGCTATATTCTGCCTTCTTGGAAATCCACCTTTGTTTGAGCTGCTGTGATATTACGCAATACTTATAGCTCTTTGAACTGTATGTGTGGGACTTTAGAGTGTTGGTAAGAAGTACTGTTTCTAAAAAGGAAATAAGGGTTGAATTCTGGCAGATAGAGAGAACACATCCTTACTGGTGTTTACACATTTATTTTCTTCTGCCTCTAGGATATTACAAGCCTGCTTCATACCATCTATGAAGTCGTTGATGCTTCAGTAAATCATTCACCCAACTCTAGTAAAACCTTGAGGGTTAAGCTCACTGTGGCTCCAGATGGGAGCCAGAAGAAGAAAAGTATCATGCTGAATCATGCTGGTAAGGTTTGATTTAGGCATTTCTTCCTCCCCCAAATAACGTATCAGTGAACATAGGATGTTCCTTATACCAGGTGAGACTTTTCAGCCCAGTTTGCACACAACACTAAGCCATAGTATGATTTGTTCGTTTTGGGTTTCGCCTGATAGGTCCTGTTACAGCTTATTGCAAGGCAGGACAGTACAGGTAATCCTCGCTTAACAAGCACAATTGGGACTGGCATTTTGATTGCTAAGCGAGGCGGTCGTTAACCAAATCGACCTGAATTTACGACCGTTTTTGCGGCGGTCATTAAGCAAATCAGCAGTTCCCCCCTGATTTTGCTTGCCAGAAGCTGGCTGGGAATGTCGAAAATGGCAATCACGTGACCGCGGGATGCTGCACAGTCGTAAATGCAAACCAGTTGCCAAGTGCCCAAATCGCAATCACATGACTGCGGGGATGCTGCAACAGTTATAAGTACGAGGGCCAGTCATAGGTCGTTTTTCCCCAGCACCGTCGTAAGTCTAAATAATCACTAAATGAATGGTCATTAAGCGAGGACTACCTGTGGTTTGTTGAACAATCTAAGCAATCCTGGCTTAGTATTATGTGGAAATTGGGTTAATACAAGTACATTGAAAAGTTTCCTTAGTGAAATGGACTGAGTTCTCCACTCCAATCTATCCCATTGAAAATATTTGCACAATTAAGCTTTTGCTTTCCTTATTTTCTCTTGCCAAGGTTTCTTTTAACACCTCTTTCCTGCTTGCACTTCTTAACTTCAGTCAATCCTTTTTCCTCCTCTAAAATTGGGGAACATTTCTAAAATGTATGCTGGATCTTTCCTTTCCTTCAAAGGTAGATAGATGCAAAGAAATGCAGCTATCTATTTTTCACCAAGAGTAGATGTGCCCTGTTTAGTTGGACTGTGCCAGAAAATCAACAAGAAGAGAGGAAATAACCATTTCTCTCTCTCTCTCTCTCTCTCTCTCTCTCTCTCTCTCTCTCTCTCTCTCTCTCTCCCCCCCCCCTCCTCTGTGTGTGTGTGTGTGTGTGTTGTGGAAGCAGATTTTCAAAGCTCAAGGCATCGAACAGAGAGCAAAGCTGGGGAAGAAGCAAGAAGTTGTGACAAGAAGCCAAGGGGTTCCCTCAGGTAAATTAGAGCAAATGTTTTATCTCTCTCTGAGGCAATAACATGCTAGATAGCCTTGGATTTAAGAATTCAGTTTAGCATTTCTGGAAACAGTGGGTCCTTTCAAACAATGCAGTGCCCAAGATCTGTTTCCCTGTAGGGTGGTCCCACATTAACGTGGTAAAGTTCAGAAGCTTGGGACCATGAGGGTTGGACCTGTCAAATGGGGGCTTCAAATTGGAGTATTCTCCTCCTGGCTAGGTGAAAAATGGGTAAGGTGCAACAAGAACAACAATAAGAACAACAACGAAACAGCTGAATTAAAAAAACTTTATTTCCGCTGCACTAAAACTACGTATTATTAAGAGTATGTTGCATGTGCCTGTATTCTTCATCTCTTGCTTCAAAAGCCCCATTACTAGCTTGTGAACTCTTACCAAAAGCAAAACTGATACTCTTTTTATAACTGGTGATGGCTCTGCTTTAATTGCATTACTCCCCTGTTAGCCATTTTGGTAGCTAAGAGTACCATATTTATTTGTATGGTGTTCAACAGTGTAATAACAGATTGGGTAAATGAGAACTTTCAGGTGGTGGGATGGGAAAGGGCCAGTCTCCCTTTTCTCATCATTAAGGTCCCAAGCCATATCATGGTCCTCTCGTTTCCTGGTGGCTCCATTTGCCTTAAAACACACACTTGCACCCAGACCAAAGATCTAAACCTGAAACTGACCACTACCTTGCCATGTTCATGTGTGTACTTAAAGTAGGCTAAGAAACGATCCTTTATTATCCTGACTAATCATCTTACAGTCACAAAAAATGAAATGGGATTGAGTGGACAAACAACAATAATATTTGAGGACCAATCTTCAGTGATGTCAGGATCCTAGTTTCTCCGTATGCCACAATTTGACAGAAGGTTGTTGGGGAAGAGGCAAATGATGATGAATTCCACTTCTTAGGAATACTAAAATGCTAATCTTTTTGCCTTCAAACCAGCAGAAAGGCTCACAAACCTGCAACATGAGTCTTCTTAGGCAAAAATTGGTATGTCATGAGGATAAAATGGCCATCCTCTCTAACCATTTGAAGAATATCAAAAATTTCAATTTTGAAAGTGTTTTTTTTAAAATGTTGCTTGGGATTCCTTTCCTCCCTAGGGAAACTCAGGAGTACATCCATTTCCAATATTGTAGACAGCAGTGGTCTCTTTTATACCCAGCTGCAAGTATCACTCTGCAGCCTTGGATATGTGAGATAAAACGGGGCTATTTGAAATTGTGTCTCCCAGAAGGATTGTGTCATATTATTTAGGAGGATCTTGTCTCTCCTTGTTCCCCCCAAAGAACCCACATCTTGTCATGTCATCTGCAAGGGCTAGCAAAAAGCAGAGTCTGGCTAAGATTTGACTCAGAATCTTGTCTTTTGATCTGACTTATTGATGTACATTGAAGTTGATCTCTGTGTTAGTCTTAGCAGACTTTATGAAAAATAAAACTGCCCCCCCCCAAAAAAAAACAAGGAACAGTGAACATCACAGCTAAACTTCCCTCTTGCTACCGATAGGTGTGAAATGAATTGAAATGTTAGGATTTTAATTAAAAGAAGAGCAGCAAACACAAACACAAATGATTACCAAGCTTCTGCAAAATAGCCAGGCTGCAAAGATTTTGCAGTGAAGAACCTCTCTAGGTCCAGCATGGTATAGAGCTAGGATGACCATTTTTCCTTGAGACAAAAACGGGACAAGAGGAACCAAAAGCCGGAAGTAGCTGGAACGGCGCGAAAGAGCCAGAGCAGCTGATTGGAGGGAACCCAGAAGAGGAATCGCCTCCGCCTATCAGCGCGCGGCAAAGGAGGTAGGAGTTGGAGGGAACCCGGAAGAGGAATCGCCTCCGCCTATTGCGCTGCTCGGCCCGCCTCTCCCACCTCCTTTGCCGCGCGCTGATAGGTGGAGGCGATTCCTCTTCCAGGTTCCCTCCAACTCCCACCTCCTTTGCCGTGCGCTGATAGGCAGAGGCGATTCCTCTTCCGGGTTCCCTCCAATCAGCTGCTCTGGCTCTTTCGCGCCGCTCCAGCTACTTCTGGCTCTCGGTTCCAGCTGGCGGCAGGGACAGGCTAGTTCCTGACAGGTTTTTAAAAAAACAGGACAAAATTGACTTTTATATTAAAACGATGGTCCGGAAATGTTAAAAAAACGGGACTGTCCCGTTCAAAACGGGATGTATGGTCAGCCTATACAGAGCAAGGTAATAATTTGGTAGTTCTGAGCTGGAAAGAGAGCTAGATATAGGGATCCAGCAGTTGTGCTGGCTTTAAAAAAAAATTGCTACTCCATCACCACCATAAAATTAGGAGTGTGTTCTAATGGCCATGTTTGGAGTGGCTGGTCACAAAACACCCCTTTACCAAGCTGATGGGTGAGATTGCTCCTGTAGAGAGTAAAGGGGGTAATTTTGACAGAAATATGCAAGAACTGTTACCTAGCAAAGAGGGCTGGAACATTAGTTAAGTTCTGGGAAGCAAGATAGTATTCAGAAGCAACTCAGGCTGGGGTATAAAAAAGAGGGGAGGGATACATTATCAGACCTGCAAGATTCTGTTGTTAGAGCCCATCTCATTAAGTAAAGTTCTAGTCTTCCTGTGGATTTGATTTTCTGTCTCTAGTAGGGCTGGCGTTCTCTACCAACCAGAGACATCCCACCTCCAGCTTCACTTTGCCTTTTTCTCGGCTGGTGATCACACTTCCAAACAAAGCTTTGGACTGCAGCCACCCACTATTTTTGTTTCCTAAGAATGGCTCTGGAACCGATCTGTAAATAAAGACAATGTTAAGGATTATGGCATTGCTTTGCAGCAAGCTGGCTACTGTTTTATGATTATATTTAATTAAAAATGGTACTGGTGAAGCCTCTTTCAAGCCCAGCTTCATTGTCCCCTCTGGGTTTTCTTGACTTCCCAGGGTAGCTTAAACCAGGGGTCCCCAACCTGTGGGCCATGGCCCACTAGTGGGCCGCGGCCTGTTAGTAACTGGGCTGCGGGGCTCCCGCCCGCAAACCCCACCCCTTCCACACAATTGGCTCCCACCCACAAACCCCGCCCCCAGTCCATGGAAATCCCAGAGACCCCGCCCCCCAGTCCGCAGAAATCCTGGAAACCCCACCCCCCCGGTCCGCGGAAAAATCGTCTTTTGAAACTGGTCCCTGGCGCCAAAAAGGTTGGGGACCCCTGGCTTAAACCTTGATTTTCCCTGGTAGTTTCTCACCCAAGGACTAGCCAAGCCTGAGCCTGTTGCTGCTCGGCCCAACCCAGGTCAACTAGCTGCTGTCCACCTGTTGAGGTTTCCAATTTAAAGTCCTTTTTTTAAAAAAAATTAAAAGTCAGGGGACATAGGGAGGGTGGTCTCTCTGGAAATCTAAACCGTCTCTGGATGCTCTAACTCTTCAGACTGTCACATCAAGGTATCTTCCAGCCCTTCTTCCACAAATCCTTTCCATTTGAGATGTCAGAAGCTGAACTGGAAGTTTTCTGCACAGAAAGCATATATTCTGCCAACAAATAGAGAACTGTGTAAAAACGTCTGCAATGGGGAGTTTTGTGAAGTCTTATTCCTTTTGTGTGCTTTTACATTTTGTGAGAGTTGATTACTTCAGCATGAGGCTTACCTTTTAAATGCATTTGCTAGCATGGCAGCGTGAAAATAATATGCATCCTGTCATTTGTGAATAGGTACCATCATGGTGAATCTAAGCCTGAATCGAATGGGTGCTATCATCACTGCGTTGATGAAAACATTGAAAGGAGGAACCACTACTTAGATCTTGCAGGAATAGAAAACTACACATCAAAATTTGGGCCAGGTACGTTGGACCCATGCCTTGAAAACAATTCAAGCTCCTGTTATCTTTTTGTCTTTTGAAATGGGACCTTCTGGTTTACAGTGGATCATGCTGGGCATGCAGAGATTGTGATGTGTTTTGAGACTTGCAGCAATGGTAATGGAATGGGGTTGAAACAGATTAAGCGTGGAGGTATCAGCTGATATTGCTTACCTGTTGTTTTCCAGAAGGGTTTTGTAGAGGGCATAGGTTATGGCCTTGAAGGACAGGAGGAAGAGCCGTTACCAAGGCAATGGTCAGATAAGAGGGGCTTGAGCCAGTTTACGTCTCAGGCAAGCCCCTACCTAGTTCACACTAAAGTGAGGGAGGGGAAGCATGTTCAGACTTGCAAGATTCCGTTACTATAGTTGTGACAATAAAAGTCGTCCTGAGCTATGCGGCATTGGTTTCTTAGTGTGGTCTACCGTGTAGGGCTGACAGCTTGGAATACCATTCCCCTAATTTCTAGTTAGCATATTTAAAGCTAAGTAGCTTTCGATCAGGGGCGTGGTGGCTCAGCAGGTAAGTCCAGGCTTGTCGACCGGAAGATCGCAAGTTCGGAGGTTCGAATCCCTAGCCCCGCGTGACGGAGTGAGCTCCCGCACTCGCCCCAGCTCTTGCCAACCTAGCAATTCCAAAGCATGCAAATGCAAGTAGATGAATAGGTACCACTTCGGTGGGTAGGTAACAGCGTTCCGCGTGCGTCATGCGGCCACATGACCGTGGAAGCGTCTTCAGACAACGCTGGCTCTTCGGCTAACAAACGGAGATGAGCACCGGCCCCTAGAGTCAGACATGACTGCACAAATGTGCGGGGGGAACTTTACCTTTACCTTAGCTTTGGATCACATACAGCAGAGGAAGGTGACCCTTGAGCCATTGGGGGCTGCTACTCGATTCTTGGTGTCACTGGAAGGAGTATGGCACAATGTCGCTTGTTTGAAGGGAGGGTTAAAGGTGGGAGCACAAGGTCTCATCCTGGAGACAGCTCTCTTCCCTTTCCATCTTTGACGGTCAACCCAGACTTCATAAACCAGTCCCAAATCCACCACTTTGGCAGCAATGTGATTCAGGGCTTTGGGTGGGCAGGCTATAGATGGAAATGAGACTTGCTTCCAGTCACCTCTTATTCCTTAGGTCATTTTTTTTTGGGGGGGGGAATTGTTTTGTCCCAGATCAGCCATTTTGCAGCTAGATTTCAGCAATGCAATGTTGGGGTGCTGTGGAACTCCACGCATCCTGGTACTCATGGCTTTTCCAGCCTTATTTTTACAGTAGAACAAAAACTAGTTCTCTGTTAGAGGTTTGCAACCAGGCCAGATTTTACTGCTGAATCCACTGCATGCAAAATTGTATTTTAATAATCAGGATTGTCGTTTCAGTTAAAGTGAGTTATTTAAGCAGCGCCATGTGAGAAACAGCCATGGTGGATTATCTGTGTATCCCTGTGTTGTTATAAACACACAAAACCCATACGTATACAGTATATGTATTGCTTCCATTGGTTTTAGATGAAGCATAAAACACGGGTCTCAGAAGAGATGTTCCTCTCTCTTTCTCAAAACCGACATTTTTATACTTGGGAGTGTGCTAAGCAAAATTTGTTTAAATGGAGTCAGTTAATCAAGGGTACTTTTTAACTTGCCCTTGATCAGAATGCTCATATTTATCAGTTTCAGGAACTGCCCTTTGACTCAGTTTAAAAGTGATATTGAATACAACTGCTAATTGTTAGAAATCTGGTGTGTTGTCTCCCCGCACTCCTTTATGTCTAGGTCAGGGCTTTCCAAACTTTTGTCATTGGCGACACACCAATGGCCGTTGCACAAAAACCTGGAAGCGCCGGTGCTTCCAGGTTGCCGCCGCTGCGCTTTTGGGTTTTTATGTATCGTGGCGGCAGCCTGGTGTGTCGCACGACAACCCAGAAGTGCTGATGGCCCGGCAGTGGCGGTGCGCCATCAGCACTTCCGGGTTGTCGCACGACACACTTGGGGCCCCCAGGCGACACAGTAGTGTGTCACGACACACAGTTTGGAAAGCCCTGGACTAGGTCTTCCAGGTTAAGTCCATAGAAGGAATAGATAAACACAATTTATCTCTCTTTAGCAATGGTAAAATTGTTGTACTCACTGCAGTGGTAGTTAAGGCAGCGGCTACGTCCATGAAATCTGTGGGAATACATTTGCTCAGATACTGTATGTGTAGGATTGCCCTGGAATTGTTAAATGACCTTTTGTTGTTTCTTAGGCTCTCCACCGGTAGCTCAGAAGCACAATCCAACCATTCGGGTTGCCAATCAAACAAGATCCCGTTCACACGAGCCGGAGGTCTTCCACGCCCACCAGCGGAGGTCACCTGTGGTGGATCCTGTTCATATCAACTTAATGGAAGCTTCATATGCAAAGCTTGCAGAAATTCAGCAGAGGCTGCGGAGTCAAGATGCCAGCAGGCATTTTGTAAAGTCTCCCAAGACTCAAAGCAAAAATACAGCTTCTGTTCACACCGGAAGGGCTATGAGGAGTAAACCCATCCAAGGGGTATCTGTACCCATGGCTTCCCCTACTCCACGTATAGGCCAAAATCTACCTTACCACCCCGTACAGCCTCAGCAGACTTACAAGAAACATAAGCAGAGGGCAAAAGAGACGCACCAGTTGTGCAGAACCTTCCAGGCTCCTGGGACAGTTGTGGAAAAAGAGCACGTCAGAGATCTGCCCGCTGTCATCTTCTATGAAGGTCAGGCTGGGCAGATGATCCAGAGACATGAGCACCACCACCATCACGAGCACCACCACCACTATCACCACTTCTACCAGACATGAACTGGACCTTGGGAAACTGTCCCACATGAAGGAAGTGTGTTGTGGCCTCTTGGGAAAAGATTGGTGTTGTCCTTATTCATGTTAGTATTGTTGCTATAACATTAATATTCTGCTAAAGCTATTTTAGAACTTGTATGAAAACACTAAAAAATAACGGTGATAATAACAATAATAACCTAACATTATTTATATTATGTGGAACTGTATCACTTACTTTAATAACTTGTGGGTTTTATTATTTTCAAAAGAATTGGCTTGTTCAACACACACACACATGAGAAAACAGCCATAGTTATCCTTAGGGGAATCTTCATATAAACTCTCCATGTATTCAGAGAACACATGAAAGGGTGCCCGGAACTAGACCACTCCAGAACTATACATTGCTTTTTCTCCTATCAAGTGTCATCAGAAGTTTGTGAGAAGTCCTCCATGTTTATGTGTGAAGACCTCTTATGTTCAAGGAGAATTGCCTCCCAATCATGGTGCCTCCTTAAGCGTAGAAGTTCTCTAAGCAAAACTCTGGAGAACTTTCCACTGATGGGTGTTAAGAGGTGAGTGGGACTCTGGTGGTGGGAATGGATAGTTGAACATACAGATTGGTTCATACACAGACCCCTGTGATGAGCTGTGTTTAAAATCAGTTTTTTAAGGGACTTCACTAAAACATGCTTTCCCTTGTGATACTGGAGCAGATGCTTTGAACAAATGGTTAGACACCTACACATAGTCCTCGACGTATGACCACAATAGGGACCTGAAAACTCATCGTTAAGCGGTGTGGTCATTAAGCGAGGCAACGTGACTGCATCCGATTTTATGACATTTTTTGCGGCGGTTGTTAAGTGAATCATGTGGTTCCCCATTGATTTTGCTTGTCAGAAGCCAGCTGGGAAGGTCGCAAATGGCAATCACATGACCCCCCCCAGGACAGTGCAACCATTGTAAATACATGCTGGTTGCCAAGCACCCGAATGTTGATCACGTGACCGCAGGGACGCTGTGACGGTTGGAAGTGCGAGGACTGGCCATAAGTCACTTTTTTAAGCACCGTTGTAACTTTGAATGGTCGCTAAACGAATGGTCATAAGTCAAGGGCTACCTGTAGTTTATTGCACAGGTTGGCTCACTTCATGCAAATCTGTCAGTCTGGGGAGCATTGTTCAGAGATTCCGGTCTTCAGAAATACAAAATAGTTGCTACCTCTAGGATAATTCAAAACTTCTTATTTGATTGAATGTGCTGCCAGAAAGGAAGGGGTGATGGAACCAGGGAAGGAATTTTTTACTTGATTACGTTCATGTAGCCTGCTACTATTTTACTGTTCACCTCCTTGCTAGCTATACCTTAATACTAGTGATGAGGAAACGGTTCACGTTGCTCATCAACAAAGCTACATTGTCCACACTTTGTTTCCAATTTTTTTTAATGGCCACCTTTATAGGTTGTTTTATATGTTAGGTAAGTTTTAAACATTTTTTTCTTTTTCCTTGTCATGTTGGAAAACCATGAGAACAAATGTACTCTGTTAGCTTTAGATTAGAAGGTCTGTAGAAACTTGTGGTGTCCTGGCAATGGAAAAGAATGGTCAATCTTGGAATGGAGCGGTTCTTATTCCACATGGGAGATGGAGGTAAGACGGAATGAAGAGAAGCCTACCATACATTCCTTTCTCATGAGCACTCTTGTGAGGCCATAAGGGTCCATGGCTCTAGTGCAGCATTTCTCAACCTTGGCAGCTTTCAGATGGATGGACTCCAACTCCCAGCAAGCTGGATGGGGAATTCTGGGAGTTGGAGTCCACCCATCTGAAAGCTGCCAAGGTTGAGAAACACTGCTCTAGTGAGAGAGGTGCTGTAGGCAGACAAACACTTGGTCTTCCTATTATAAATTAGTTGCCGAGTAGAAACAGAATAGCTGAAAGGGAAATGGCATTAGGTCTGTCCCTCAAATTACACAAGGTTTTTTTTTTGGTTTTGAGTTTTACAAGACAGTAAAAGGGGGTTCTGGGTTCCTTTGGCAAAAGTCACCTCCTCCCCCAAATTCCCTCTGGCGATAATCTTGATTTTTATTTTTTACAACCAGCGAGAAACCCAAAGAAGATTCTGTTGTTGCTTTTGAAACTATAGAGGAAGTTTTGACCACCCATGTGGAATTATTTTTAAAGCAATATGTGACTTGGGGGTTGAGTTGTTTTTTTTTAGGTTGCTGTTTATGTTTACAAATTGTTGAAGTGTTATTAGATTACATTTTTTAAAAAAAAAATCCTTTCAAGGCTGGGATTTTACCACCCCGAGTTCCAATTTGGGTTGAATGAAAATGTCATGTTATCCTTTGCCAGAGAAAGTGTAACATTTGTGGAAGTGTTGAATGGATGAAGCTGACACAATGAAAGATCAGATGGTTTTGAGGACTGAGACCAGAAACATTTGTTAATTAGCTCTTGTCTCAAAAAGAAAAAGAGAAAAAAATGCTTTCCTTTTTTCTTCTTTCCTGGTGGACCTTTTTCAAAACAAACCAAATTGATGTTCTTGTAGTATATTTTCTTTCTACCAACATTCAGCTGGCAAGATGTTCCACAGTGTGTTGATCTGTATGACAACTAGCCTGTTCGATTTATTCTTTTAATTTCTAAAGTTCAAAAAATATTTATATATTATTTTTGTTGTTTAGAAATCAGCGGAGAGAAAGTTGGATAGTAACTCTATTTACCACTGGCTGACTTGTTTTGGTCTAACTTTATTTTGCTGCTTGCCTTATTGGTCCTTTGTTTTTCTCCAATGTGTGTATATAAATATATATATATATATATACATATATATATATATATATATATGTATAATTATGGACTGCAAAAAAAAAGCAATTTACTTGCCCAGTAGAAGGAATAAGCTTATTTATATGATAGTGTTAAATGAAGTCTGATGTATTCAAGTGATATTTGTTATATTGCATGCAAGCCCATGAGAAGAACACATTCCGTTAGAGAAATGGTGCAGTGTTTTGGGGGGGGTTGAGAAAAGATTTCTTGCTCTTTCAGAGTGTTTTAATGCTGAACGTTTTCTACTTCCCTCGGCAACTTGAACAAAAATCTGATATCCTTCTAACCTGAAGGGTAATGAATAGGAAATGTTGCAAATGCTTCACCTTGGGACAGCTTAACAATGGATTTTGGAGCCTTTAGGTGCCAAAAAAAATTAAACAAGTGGGAAATTAAGTAAGGGGGGAAAATAAGGAATTAAAGGAAAGAACTGTGTGTAATAACTCACACAAGCAACCTTCACACTCACTCTAGTGCTATACCAAGAAGCCATGCATGTTAAAAGCTATCAGAACATCAACTTGCGTCGTCCAATCTGGTATCTTCCAGATAGGCCAGCCTTCAGCTAGCTAGGGAATTCTGAGGTGAGAAGTCAAACACATTTAGAGAGTACTAACTACAGGTAGTCCTCGCTTAACGACCACAATTGGGACCGGAATTTTGGTTGCTAAGCGAAGCGGTCATTAAGCAAATCCAACCCGATTTTACGACCTTTTTGTGGCAGTCGTTAAGTGAATCACCATGGGTGTTAAGCAAACCATGTGGTCGTTAAGCAAATCACGCGGTTCCCCATTGATTTTGCTTGCCAGAAGCCAGCCGGGAAGGTCAAAAATGGCAATCACGTGACCATGGGATACTGTGATGGTCATAAATGCAAACTGTTTGCCCAAATCGTGACCATGGGGATGCTGCAACAGTCGTAAGTGTGAGGACTGGCTGTAAGTTGGTTTTTTCAGCACCATCATAAGTCCGAACCATCACTAAGCAAATGGTTGTTAAGCAAGGACTACCTGTAGATTAGAAAAGGCCACAGGATGCAAAGATACCTGATTGGGGAATGCTGGTCTTCTGGATCAGAGATGCTGAAAATAAACATCACCTTTTAAATTACTCTTCAGATTTGTCCCTACCCATTTCTTGTTAGGCATCTTGTTTTGCTTTCTTGTTTTCTTCTGAATTTAGGAGACTTTGACCTACATTAGTTCCTAGCACTCTTGCAACCAGCATTAGAGTAATATCTTCTATTCAGTGAAAACTTGGAAGTCTTAGCTACTAGGGTTCTTCAGATAATCTAAATGCTGGCTAAGTGTTTTCAGGTGGCATTGATTTAACACACAAGACATTTTTTTCTGGATACACACCTTTAATAAGGGTAGTTTTAAAGTATAAAGTGTAAGTGTATGGTATATATAAAGGATTGTTCTGTATGTCAGAAATAAAATTCAACTTTAGGTTGTCTAAAGAAAGTCTGTAGAGATAGGTTTTTCTGGAGATTCAAAAGAATGCTGATGGTTGCATTTGCTCATGTCTAAAAATGATCAAGAAACATGTATTTCTCACTAAGGTAAGAAACTCATTTTCAGTGTACGCTGCTTCAAATTGAAATCGGGGTTTACATGACTAAATGTCTTATGTACAGAAAAAATGAGTTGAACGTTTAAAGCATGCTGAGAAAGAGGTTATGCTGAAAGAAGGGACATGAAAGAATGCCCAAGTTGCTTTTTTTAAGGGAAAAAAAACCCTAGCTCTGTTTCTAAAAAAAGGCTGCATTGAGGACATTTAGGCTTTAAAAAATCAGGAAAATATTCACAAAAAGGAGAGACTTCTAGCAGAATTAAGAGATGCTGAACTATTAAAAAGAAACCCTGACAAGAATACATCTTTATTAACACAGATTATAGCACAGATCAGATTTATACTGATGCACATGTCCTTGATTAGAAAGGGGAGGTGTCATGTGAGATTACACTAATCCGATTCTATTTACATTATGGCCATTCAGATGCTTAGTGGAAGTTTAGAAGCAGGATATAAAGATAATGGCTATGTGAGACTATCATATGCGTTCAATGGTGACTAATCTGGAACCTGATCATAGCAGATCTTTCTTCTGTCCAGTAGATAGAGTGCTCATATCTCCATGTAAAATCCTGGAGGCTAATGTCTACCACATCTTACGCCTGCAATTTCCATAAATCAGTGGACAAATCTCTGAATCTCCAGCCAATTGGCTGGTTAACCAGGAGTTTTAGGTTTATGAGAGAAGAAACACCTGCACATCAGGTATAGATTTATTCACATTCCCCCATGTCCTTTCCCTCCTTGTGGTGCCTCACCTTTCTGTCCTAAAAAAGGCCCGACAATTTTGATTTATCTTCACAGGTAACTTCTCCAGGATCAATTTCTCTGATATGTGAAAAGATGGACATTCAAATTTTTTGTATAGAGGACATTTAATCATGTGGAGCTCTTATTTCTCTTTGGAAGTAATGGGGATCACACAGTTTTACCCGCTTCAGTGAGATCTAGGTCTGTCTGACCATGGATCACTTGATTTCCTGGGTGATGGGGTTGAATCCCTATGCTTCTCTTTCTGGGCTGATGGATGTTAACTTTTCCTACTGCACTGCAAACCTTAAAAAATTCTATCAGACAAGATCTGCACCCAGGGAAAAGAAGGGGGAGGTGAGCTTTTCATCTATGGCATTCCATGAGTGTTTGGTCATGGATCTCTACTGAGCTGAGTTTTCAAAACACGTAAGGTGAATGTTGAAGGAAACAAAGCAGAAGGGGTGCGCAAAAGTATCAGTATTGACTGAGCATTCTATTTTTGTTCATTTTTCCGCTCCAAACTATACCTGGCTTCCGTTTTGTGAAATGCAAGTAACTTTTGATAAGGCATCAATACACCTTTTTTTTTAAATAATCAGTTATGTAAAAATATACAGTATTTAAATACTGTTTGGCATTTGTACTGTGTGTGTTAAGTGTGAATAGTGGATCATGTCATGTAACACAGTTTTTTTTTTTGTTCTTGATTAATTTTTATCTACAGAACTCGTCTCCATACCATTTTTGTAAAAAAAAAAAAAAAAAAAGGAAAAAGAAACAAAAAGTTTGCTTTTCAATATTTTGTATAGTTAATATAGATGGTTTTGACTAAATGCTTTATTTATTTAATAGCAAAACTGTGCCAAGAGAAGCCCGTTAATTAAAAATTTTACTAGTTCAGATGCACATGCATACCATTTCTTTTGTGAAGTTTGGTGGTGTGTCTTTGCTTCTTGTTTCATCCCCCCCCCCCCACATCCCTCCTTTTTAAAGACAGATGAATTATACTGATCCCGTTTACTGAGAAACACTGTTTGATAATATGGCAAACCAATTTGGGGGTGTCTTGAGACATTGGCTGGTCGATGAAAACAACACAAAACTTGCTTCAAATAAATTAACACAAGGATCTACTCTAAAACTCGAAAGAATCCCGCCTAGCTGTGCATCGATTTCATTACTGACAAATCGCTTTCAACGTCAGACATTTCAAATCTGTTACTCTAAAAACAAATGAGGCTCCCCCCCCCCTTTTTTTTTTTTTTTTGTGGTATTTCTCTGAGGCTGTGATAAAGTTTGGCTGTTTTTTTCTTATTTCTTTGTTTTAGCCCAGAGGTGAGCAACCCCTGAAGGGTTGTGAGCCATAATTCAGCCTCCCAGTGGCACAATGATATCATCAGAAGCACCAGGGCCAATGTAAGGTGCTCTTCTCCGATGCCCTAAAATCCCTTTCTCCACAGACGCGAGGTTTCTTAGAAGTAAAAGGATTTATTACAGTGCACGAAGGTTAACACAACCAAAGACTGGAATGAGCAGGCATAGCATGGCATAGTACATTTAAACATCCCCTCCCCATTGTTCTTAGATGATGACACGTGTAACACCCAGGCTCCAGGGTGCTCAGACAGTCGTTCCCGGGGCTTGACAGCTCGCTGGGAGTCGTTCTCCTTTTGGCGTTGTTGTTTCAAGCTACCCTCAATACACAGAGCTGTCTAACTTAATGGCAGAGGTCTGCCAGAACTCTGACAGCCAATTTTCAGCCTTCACCCCACTCTCTCTTTTGGGGGGAGGGGGTTGTGAGGTTGGGAGTAAAACCCTTCGACAGGCAAGCTACTCCTGTTTATAGCCTTAATGTTATCTGAGGCCCTCGAAACACGCATGCAGCATGCCAATGTTCTACAGCAGTGTTTTTCAAACTTGGCAATTTTAAGAAGTGTGGACTTCAACTCTCAGAATTCCCCAGCCAGCTGGCTGGGGAATTCTGGGAGTTGAAGTCCACACTTCTTAAAGTTGCCAAGTTTGAAAAACACTTCTACAGCAAAGTGGCTGGATTTCAGTGGCTTGTTTTGTGGTCATGGTATGTGTGCATGGATGGAGGTTGAGGATGGAAATGGGAAGTGTTTGGCACCCACTCATGTTCCTGTCCTTGTTTGGGAAGGGGACAAAACAACTGTGCCATTGAAAATGGACCTTTTTGCTGCTGAATTGTCAAGGTATGATCTTGGGATACTCTGGGCCACAAACAGGATCCCTGGAACAGAATTTGGCCTCCAGTCGCATGTCCTTCTTAGACCCCAAGCCAGTGTTTTCCAAATCAGAGTGAATGTTAATTAGGTGTCTTCCTCCCCCACCCCCCAAAACAGCATGCTACACTAGTTGTGAGCATAATGAAAATGGCCAAATGTGTAGGTTGGATGTCAAGTTGATTTTTCTTCTTCTTGGTGTTTTCAGGTATTTGACCAGGGTGTGTGCTTGTTAAACTGGGTTCGTAACTACATGCTGTACCATTCATAATGGCCATGTTCTCATGAGACCATAAGTTATAAACATGCAAACCACATTACTGTATAGTCTAATACAATGTGTGAATTATTTATTGAATAATTATTAGTTGAATAATTGAATCCAGAATCGGCTCAAGTCAAGTTATGAGCAAGAGTGGGTGATGGTAGGTTCACCAGACGTGGAGCAGAGCTTGCTGGAGATGGAGCCAGCTGGGTCTAAGAAAGGGCCCACAGGTTGAGGGGGCAATGACCCACTTTCTGATGAAATCTAGCTACCTCTGTTTACAAACCACAAAAGGTTCATACAATCCTACAAATCAAAGCCAAACAGCCACAGCACGCTTACTGTGGTACGTGAGCCAATAATGAAGTCCATCCATCATTTGCTTTCAAAACCCACTTCCACTGAAGATTCCAAGAATGTCCCCATTTTCTTTAGGCCATCAACTATAAGCATCTGCTTCTTCTGCGGTAGTAAAAAAAAAAATCATTTTTAATGAAAAGGGTGGATGTGTTGTTTCTGCTTACATTTGTGGGTGTTTCCATTCCTCCCCCCACCCCCACCCCGCATGCCTCGTGCTGCTGACTCTGATGCCACACGTATTTGTAGCATTGGCAAGAGCAATTGAAAGGAGTAGCAGATTTTGGAAAGGGAGGGGGGAGAAGGAAGAGAGAAAGAGACAATGAGGGGAGGGGAGGAGATAAACCTTATTAGGTTTCTTTGCCAAAGGAGAAAAGAAACGGTATTGACTTAAATGTGGGAAATTTAAAAGGGTCCATATGTTCTCACTTTGTGCTTTGTTTCTAACAGATAGGCAGAAATCTTTGAAGTGTGGATTGGCTCAGTGGGGGGCATGCTTCTATAGAGAAAAAGATGCTAAAAAGGGCGGGTGGAAGAGCCATCTGAAAGTCTATTAGCCATGCAACAGCAGAGAGAGGCAAATCTAGTGATAATGTACATCTGTTTCAGCGACTTTATAAGCTTTGAACATTTTTTATGTGCTGATAAGTGGATCCTTTTCTTACCATAACTTAGAACTTCAAAGCAGATTGTGTGGATAATGCAAATTGCTGAAATATGAGATTTTCTTACAAAGACTTTTCGAGACACACACACAAACACAAAATTTGGAAAGGGAAAAGAAAAAGAGGAAAGAATTAAGGCTAATTGAAGCCACAGTCTTTTTTGAGCAGTGCAGAAACTTGACAAAAATTGATTTTAATTTTTTTTAAGGGCAGTGATGGGGGCAGCATATATTAAAACATCTCCCCTCGTTTTTTGTGGGTAAAGAGTTTAACTTGACAAGGACCATTTGCTTCTCAATGTCAACGAAAGCAGTAGTAATGTGGCATAAATGAAGATACTAGCATAGTTGTTGATGCTAACAGAGATCTCCATGTCAAGGGGATGTGAAAGGAAATGTGGCATGAAGCCTGGAGTGATTTGTCCAGCTTCAATGGATTACTCATTTCATCCCTATGATAAATTGAAGAATTGAAGGAGATAATACTTTGACTTATAGTATCAAATAGCGATAACTAAGTTCAGTGATAGCTGGTCTCTCTGGAGTTAAGCTGGGACTGATCACTGGGGAAACCTTACAATTCTAAGATACCATTAGAAGGTTAGGAAAGGGGGGAACCACCCCCCAACCCTTTGTAGGCATTTGACATTGACTCAGGATGCTGGCTGAATGTTGGGGAGGGGATTTCAAAATCAAGGGGAAATAACATAAAATAAGGGGGACAAGAAGCCTTGTTATAAGGATAGGTACACAATCTAAGGTCTACTTCCAACAAAACAGTCTGAGACGTGCATAGCAGCTAAACCACTCTAGAGCTTAGTTGGGGTTTCATAGGGCAAAGAAGAGAGACAGAAAATTGCTGATGAATCAATGAAGAGTTGGTATACAGAAAAGCTTGCTTGGCTGTCAAAGTTCAAGGAAACCATAGTAGGCCTTGTTTTCAGCCAAGGGCAGCTTTGACACCAAGAGTTTTATATTGGAGACAATATCCCACCCTGGCTCAGCTTGTATTCATCAATCAGACCTAATTGCAAGGACATTCAAGTATATTATGTCCCTCTTGAGCATATATTTATTCCTAGGGCATTCTCCAAGATAACTGAATGGTACAGAACCTCTCCACTGCCTGCTATTCAGTGCAGCCTCAGCTTCATTCATATAGGTTAGATGGCTGGAGTTGGACAGCTATAATAAATTTGAATGAATTGAATTGAATTGAATTGAATTGAATTGAATGAATACATAAATGAGTCTAGATCACATCCCTGGGCAGTCTGTATGGATCTAATGGGAACTGAGTCTCTTCTGGGTTGGGTGCTAAGGCTTAGGACATTTGGTAGAGATGACTCAGCATTATTGATTGACCTGTCTTCTTTACAGTCTTTCTAGAATAGACCCTGTTGAAATGGGCTGAGATGATATACTGGAAAAGGATGTATTGAACCCCACTAATGCCCAACTACATCCTGTTATGGTTTGCCTGGATAGTGATGATGTAGTAGGGTATAATGGGAAGGAGAGCTCTGTCTTTCTCACTAAAATAAGCATGCCATTGGCTTAAAAACAGGTAAATGCAGCATCCTATAATTCCCAAATTGAAGCCCTTCCAGACAGGTCATGGCAAATCTTTCTGTCTGCATAGGAAGGAGGAGGAGCAAAGGTGGTGAACGTAGTGGTAGTGGTGACTTGTATTAGTGGCTGTAGTGTTGTACATCTTAGTATGCCACAAAAGTGGTCTCTGCAGTCTGTCTTTGCCATCTGATTCTGAATTGTATTATGGAGCACAGAACATACGCAGCTTCCAGAACCCCCAAGATCACTGAGGATAAATAAAAGATCAATGAGTTTGAAAGAGTGTCACAACCCATTCTCTTATCATCCCAGAGTGCAGGGATCAAGGAATAATGGTTGAGTTACAGGAAGACAGGGGCGTGGTGGCTCAGCGGGTAAGACGCCAGGCTTGTTGATCGGAAGATCGCAAGTTCGGAACCCCGCGTGACGGAGTGAGCTCCCGCACTAGCTCCAGCTCTTGCCAACCTAGCAATTCGAAAGCATGCAAATGCAAGTAGATGAATAGGTACCACTTCGGTGGGTAGGTAACAGCGCGTTCCGCGCGTGTCATGCGGTCACATGACCATGGAAGCGTCTTCGGACAACGCTGGCTCTTCGGCTAACAAACGGAGATGGGCACCGGCCCCTAGAGTCCGACACGACTGCACAAATGTGCGGGGGGAACCTTTACCTTTACCTTACAGGAAGACAAAGCCCAATTGAAAATTAGGGAAATGCTCCATCAGCAAGAACATTTCAACAGAGAACCAATTACCCAGAAAACTGTTAATCTGGATTTCTGCAGTGAGTGGGAGCTTGGACTGAAAGCCCCCTTCCAGCTCTAAATTTCTATAAAGCAAAAGATCCTTTGAAGATTATTTGGAGCCGGGATGAGGTGGGGGGAGCTGTCTCTTTGCATGGATCATCTAGCTCCCTGCAGCTAAACTGAGAAGAAGAATGCCTTTTGTTATTTACATTCAGAGTTCTATATAAAACTTTTTTAAAAAACCGTGAAAATCCTTCAAGTACTTTATGGAATGAAGCAATTTGGAATGTGTTGATTACATGGTGGGAGACAGGAATTCTTGCTGGAACCTGGACAGTGTCCCTTTTGAATGGTGTGCATATATAAAGGCATCCAAGCTTGTGTCACAAGTTATAAACACTGCTGGATGGAGCACTGTAATTGATTTTTGTTCTGTGTTTGTAAAGCTGGCCAGACTTAGGTTGCAAAGATCAAAGCAGTTGGCTCACAATGGGGGCCCCATCCCCCTCTGCTGCCACCTTCATCTCTCCGCCAGCTGTAATGATGATAGCCGTACATCTGCTTCCCACTTGCAGTCCAAGTTCCAATGGGCTCCAACTTTCCAAATGCAACCCCAGTGTCATTTTTCCAGAAGAAGGCATCCCACTCTGTCCTCCTCCACCATCCCTTCAGCAATTAGTTTTGGATACAGAACATCTGGGTTGCAATGTGGCCACATCTGTTTGCAGCTGAGGCCTGTTGAAATCAGCAGGGCTTCAACAAGTTGCAAACCTAATGCAGTACAGTTGTGATGTACTAGAATAATGGAACTATATCATTTCACAACAGAAGTGGGGATCAGAGGCTTTTTTTTTAAAGGGACCCCCTGCATGTTCAAAATGAAATAAAAATGCAGCAGGGAATGTGTATGTCTAGAACTTTTGACCCTAAATTGTTACTTTCCAAAAAGAAATCAAAATAGCACCTCCTCCTGCTGTCTGAAGACAGAGAGTCCACACTTCCTCTTTAAGATTTGATCATGTCATTAGCCTGGAAGAAGTTTAATTAGTGGGAAGTCTCATCCTGAGAAATATGGCTTTGTATCTCCCCCATGTTTCCAAATCTTGATATTGCAGGATTCCCCATAGTGGTGTAGAGAGGAACCAATCTGTGTGCAAACCCTCCCCACCCCACATAGATATGCTGCACACATGTGATGGATCCTTCAGACAGCACAGAGTAGAGAAGGACCAATATCTACAGAGACACTGTTGAATTGGAAAATGTGCAAGAAGAGGACAGTCCAAATTCTACGGGGCAAGAGTCATTTTCCTACAATAAAAGTTACAGGAACCAAAGGGTGGGTGTTAACACAGAGCAAAAGTGGGTTTGTAGAGGTAGGATAAATGATATGCATGGTTTGGAAAATGTGGATAAAGATAGGTTTTTCTCCCTCTCTCACGTTAGAAGTTGGAGCTATCCATTGAAAGCAAATGTGGGGAGATACCGGAGTTGCCATCAAAGATGCTGATGGCCACCAAGAGCACTGGACAAATTCATGGAAGATGGGGAAGTACTGGCAACTTGTCTTGATAGCTATTTACTCCTTTGGAACCTGAGATAGGATGTCTTCTGCGGAGCAGTGGAGGAAGAAAGGTAGGTGGGTGAACATCCTGAATATATCTGGTTGGCCATTGGGTAACTTGTATTCTGAATTAGATTGACCTTTGGCCTGTTCCAGCAGAACTCTTCTGCTCCTTTGAATGTTGTTGATGTCCCATTGCCATTGTAAGTGTTTACTGAGTTTCTGGAGCTCCTCCTAGAACAGAGCTTTCCAAACTGTGTTGGGACACATTAGTGTGTCGGCTGCAGTGTCTGGGTGTGTTGCGGCTGCTGCTGCCTCCAAGCCCTGCCAGGATTCTGCACAGGTCGTAGTGCCTGCCTTGTGCCTGGCTGCCTCCAAACCTGCCCTGCCAGGATTCTGCGCAGGTCCCAGTGCCTGCCTTGTGCCTTGTTGTCTCCAAACCTGCCCTGCCAGGATTCCACGCAGGCCCTAGTGCCTGCCTGGTGCCTTGCTGCCTCCAAACCTGCTGTGATTCCACGCAGGCCCTAGTGCCTGCCTTGTGCCTCGCTGCCTCCAAACCTGCCAGGATTCCATGCAGGTCCTAGTGCCTGCCTTGTGCCCTGCTGTAAGAGTGTGTCACGTAATGATGCATGTCTAAAAAGTGTGTCACCAACATGAAAAGTTTGGAAAACTCTGTCCTAGAATGTATGGAACAATTGTATGGGTGATTCTCATTTAGGGTTGTGGAAAAAACAAACTTTGCTTAGTATTTTATCTGGAACTCAGTTATGTGCCATTTTCCCAAATTTTGTAATGTAAAATATTTAAAGTAACAAAACAATGTGTACTAGAATAAGAGAATATGAACATGATGTTCTAGGGAAATCTATGTACAAAAATGAACATGTTAGGAAAATGCATGAATAACTGCATGAAGAGTTTGAATATCTATTGAAAACATGCATACATGTCACACATGCTAGGAAAAATGCATACAAATGTCTAATAATTCTATAGACTTTAAAAAAATTTTTAAAAAATGTAAATGCTGGAGAGAAGAAACCTAATGATCAGAAAAAGAATAAGAAAATGGAGTGAAACCATGTTAAACAAATGTATCTGTTCCTGGTCCTGTTCCATTGCTTTTGGTTGGATTCAGTTACCGCAAGCCTTTGATTGATTGTGCCCTTTGATTCTGATTTTGTAAACTCCCTTTAAAAAAAAGAACCCTAAGGTATTTGGCTCCCAGTGTGCAATTTGTGAAACAGACTGTGCCAGAGCTCATCCTGTTGAAATGGATTCTGCAAAACTTGTTGTAGTGTCTCAGTAAGCCCTGCTCTGCACCCTGGACTAATACAAATGTTTGGCATGGACTTCAAAATGGCATCAGACATCTTCAATCCCAAAGGATTTGTCTTGGAGAGAGAAAAGAAAAATATTCACTTAAAGAGAACAAGCCAAACTAATCAGAACGGGACAGAAGTAACAAGTTCATAGAATGTATGACAAATTAACCTTTTCTGAAATGAAGCACTAAAGAAGAGATGGATTTATTTCTGTTGTTCTTGCTATGAAAGTGGCTTGGCCATATAAATCTAGCCATAAGTTATGGGGTGTGTCTGTGTGTCTGTGTGCGTGTGTGCTAAAGAACATAAGATTCCTATTGAATTAGACTGAAAATATATCTATTCTGCCAGTCCTTCTAAAAAGCCAGCAAAATAGGACATGCAATCAACAGTTTCCAATATTATGGTTAAGAATATGAGATGATCCTTGATAGATGAGAACCAAAGTCCATATCTTCCAACATCCTGTTTCTCACCATGGCCAACCAGATGCTTCCCGAGAGTTTGCTAGCAAAACATGAAGGCAACAGCTCTTTTATTTCCAACACTTGGAATGTAGGTTAGGGACAAACCATATCCTTTACATGCAGAAGACTCTATTTTCCATCCCCAGCATCTTGAGATAGGCGTTGGAAAGACTGGTGTGTGCAGGGTGGAACAATGTAAGCCAACGCTGAGATAACTTTCTTCTCCTCTGGAAGTCTATATCACTGACGTCAAGCTTGGCAAGCTCTCCATTCAAATGGAGTCATAACTGGTTACGTCCAAAAGTGAAAAGTGTACAGTGTTGCAGATGCAATGTCAGTCTTTGTCTAAAGGCAAAAAGTGATGCTTGGTCAATAGGCAAATGTTGCTGCTTTTATTGCTCAGGATCACTTCTTCGGATAATTTGAGACATCCTTCCACTGCCAACTGTATGGCTGAATAATGTAACATCCAAGATTTCGATTAAATTTTGCAGCCTATTATTTCTTTCTATTCCCATCTTGCTGCAGATCATTGGCGATCACTCGTAGCCGAGAAAGATTGTCTTCCAAAGGTAAAATTTTAACAGTGGATCCGTAAGCGGCCATAAAGGCCAATTCTGGATCCGCACAACCTCCCACAGTGAGGGCATAGGTTTCCGGGTGGGAGACGGTCATGATGAGGGTTTGCCTGACGTGCCTTCCTTTTAGCTCGTTTCTCCCTTTCGCCCTGCACTCGTGCTTCTTCAAAGTCCATAGCGCCATTAATAAAGGCTGACCTCCAATTGAAACGCTCACGAGTTAGGGCTTCCCAGTTCTCAATGCTGATATTACATTTTTTAAAATTAGCTTTGAGAGTATCTTTGAATCTCTTTTGCTGTCCACCAAAATTCCGTTTTCCATTCTTAAATTGTAATGGCTATGCTAATCCTGAAATTACAAGCCAGAAATGGCTCTGTGTTTTATTAGGGTGGCAGGAAAATGCATATCTCTTAGAAACAGTGGATATGAAGTCTTCCCAGACTACAGTTGGTTGATATTACAATGGTAACCACTGGTATTCTTGGAACTGATGATAGGAGAACTCTATCTTTTTTTCCTCTTCCCTTAATCCTCCTCTAGTGTGGGTGTTCATCCTCCATCTCTCTATCCTATTGCCAAATAAGCAATTTGAAAGGGAAAAAAAAACAATTAAGAGATGGAGCAGCTTGACATGTCACTGGGCTGTTCAACATGAAATACACCAATTACGGTAAACAATTTAAGTGGCACATGTTGCTGCTGAATGCAAGGTTTGATGATGGCCACAACCCTCCAAGCTGTCACAAACACGCATAACTGAATTGTAACACCCTCTTTGAAAATGGAAAATTAGTGGTGGTTTTTGAAAGCCTGGGAGAGATTTAGGGTAGAGAAACTGGCTTTGTTTGTATGACATGCTCCCCCATGGTTAGCCTAGTGATAATTTATTCAACCAAATTGTCAGGGTTTAAATTAACACACTGAATCTTTAACTGCAAGCTGGGTTCATAGTACATGGAAGACTAAAATGTGGCTAATTGTGTTGTGAAAACAGTCACTATGAGAGCCAGTCTGGTTAAGAGATTGAACTAAATTGAATTAGGGTTAGGAAGACCCTGGTTTAAGTCCATCCACAATAATAGAAACTCACTTATTCTCTCCTAGATTGATCCATTTTACAGGGGGCTGCTGTGGGGAAAAGTTCGAGGTGAGAATGCAACATATATTTCCTTGTGCTCTGAGGGAAAGGAGGGATATGAAACCTAATAAATAAAGAAAAGCAAATGAATTCAATACATTCAATGTTTGGTTGTTTGCAGAAAAAGGAAGAAAATCCTGCGTTTTTATAATGGGATGAAGTTTCCCAACTACTAAGCCCTCATTCTTCTGTACTAAAAATCTCATTGAGAACCATAAAAGTGACATTACACCATGTTATCAATTTTGCAGGCATTCTCCCCAGCACTTCTAACCATAACTGTAGGCTCCAGTGGCAATCAAAACTGGGGGAAAGGCATTATAAATTATAAACAAGAAACATATATTTTAGGCTGCAAAAATTGGAATTGATTGTAAGAGCGCTTCTATACTGTAGAAATTATGATCCAGGTGATGTGATTTCAAGTGTAGGGATTAAAGACCAGGATGACAAATGTGTAGGGATTGAAGAGTAGTGTGACTCAGCGCCAAACTATAATGTTAATTGTACCTTTGAATGTTGTCCTAGTTTGACAGAATCTCTAGAGGAAGTGGGTTAGAGGATAGATCAGTGTTTCTCAACCTTGGCCACTTTAAGACGTCCGGGCTTCAACTCCCAGATTTCCCCAGCCAGCACGTGCCACTTAAATTGTTTACCACAATTGGTGTATTTCATGCTGAACAGCCCAGTGACATGTCAAGCTGCTCTGTCTCTTTTACATTATTTACATTATTATTGCATTTATGCCACCTTTGTTTTGGGGTGGGGTTACATGGGGTAGAGTTGCATACATTAACTTACTTGGGGTGGGGTGGGGAATTCTATCACCATAATAACAACTCTGTACATAGGATGGTAACGGAATAACAGGCAAGTTCGGCCTCGGAGTACAAAATGAAGCAGGGCAAAGGCTAATAGAGTTTTGTCAAGAGAACACACTGGTCATAGCAAACACTCTTTTCCAACAACACAAGAGACGACTCTACACGTGGACATCACCAGATGGTCAATACCGAAATCAGATTGATTATATACTTTGCAGCCAAAGATGGAGAAGCTCTATACAATCAGCAAAAACAAGACCTGGAGCTGACTGTGGCTCAGATCATGAGCTTCTTATCGCAAAATTTAGGCTTAAATTGAAGAACGTAGAGAAAACCACTAGACCAATCAGGTATGACCTAAATCATATCCCTTATGAATATACAGTGGAGGTGAGGAATAGATTTAAAGGATTAGACCTGGTAGACAGAGTGCCTGAAGAACTATGGATGGAGGTTCGTAACATTGTACAGGAGGCAGCAACTAAAACCATCCCAAAGAAAAAGAAATGCAAGAAAGCAAAGTGGCTGACAGATGAGGCTTTACAAATAGCTGAGGAAAGAAGGGAAGCAAAAGGCAAGGGAGAAAGGGAAAGATATAAACAATTGAATGCAGAATTCCAGAGAATAGCAAGGAGAGATAAGAAGGCCTTCTTAAATGAACAGTGCAAAGAAATCGAGGAAAACAATAGAATGGGGAAGACTAGAGATCTCTTCAAGAAAATCGGAGATATCAAGGGAAGGTTTTGTGGAAAGATGGGCATGATAAAGGACAAAAAAGGCAGGGACCTAACAGAAGCAGAAGAGATTAAGAAGAGGTGGCAAGAATACACAGAAGAACTATACAAGAAAGATCTTAATATCCCTGATAAATACGATGGTGTGGTCACTGACCTTGAGCCGGACATCCTAGAGAGTGAAGTCAAGTGGGCCTTAGGAAGCATTACTAACAACAAAGCTAGCGGAGAAGACAGTATCCCAGCTGAGCTATTTAAAATCCTAAAAGATGATGCTGTTAAAGTGCTGCACTCAATATGCCAACAAATTTGGAAAACTCAACAGTGGCCACAGGATTGGAAAAGGTCAGTTTACGTTCCAATTCCAAAGAAAGGCAATGCCAAAGAATGTTCAAACTATCGTACAATTGCGCTCATTTCACATGCTAGCAAGGTTATGCTCAAAATCCTACAAGCTAGGCTTCAGTAGTATGTGAACCGAGAACTACCAGAAGTGCAAGCTGGGTTTTGAAGAGGCAGAGGAACTAGATATCAGATTGCCAACATTCGCTGGATCATGGAAAAAGCAAGAGAGTTCCAGAAAAACATCTACTTTTGCTTCATTGACTACGCTAAAGCCTTTGATTGTGTGGATCACAACAAACTGTGGCAAAGACTTAAAGAGATGGGAGTACCAGACCACCTTACCTTTCTCCTGAGAAACCTGTATGTGGGTCAAGAAGCAACAGTTAGAACCGGACATGGAACAACCGACTGGTTCAAAATTGGGAAAGGAGTACGACAAGGCTGTATGTTATCACCCTGCTTATTTAACTTATATGCAGAGTACATCATGAGAAATGCCGGGCTGGATTAATCACAAGCTGGAGTTAAGATTGCCGGGAGAAATATCAACAACCTCAGATATGCAGACAATACCACCCTAATGGCAGAAAGTGAAGAGGAACTAAAGAGCCTCTTGATGAGGGTGAAAGAGGAGAGTGCAAAAGCTGGCTTGAAACTCAACATTAAAAAACCCAGATCATGGCATCTGGTCCCATCACTTCCTGGCAAATAGAAGGGGAAGAAATGGAAGCAGTGACAGATTTTATTTTCTTGGGCTCCAAGATCACCGCAGACGGTGACTGCAGCCATGAAATTAAAAGACGCTTGCTCCTTGGGAGGAAAGCTATGGCAAACCTAGACAGCATATGAAAAAGCAGAGACATCACCTTGCCGACAAAGGTCCGTATAGTTAAAGCTATGGTTTTTCCAGTAGTAATGTATGGCTGTGAGAGTTGGACCATAAGGAAGGCTGAGCACCGAAGAATTGATGCTTTCGAACTGTGGTGCTGGAGAAGACTCTTGAGAGTCCCTTGGACTGCAAGGAGGTCAAACCAGTCAATCCTAAAGGAAATCAACCCTGACTGCTCATTGGAAGGACAGATGCTGAAGCTGAAGCTCAAATACTTTGGCCAGCTAATGCGAAGAGAGGACTCACTGGAAAAGACCCTGATGCTGGGAAAGACTGAAGGCAAAAGGAGAAGGGGACGGCAGAGGATGAGATGGTTAGATAGCATCACCGATGTAATGAACATGAATTTGAGTAAACTCCGAGAGACAGTGGAGGACAGGAAGGCCTGGCGTGCTATGGTCCATGAGGTCACGAAGAGTCGGACACGACTAAACGACTGAACAACAACAACAACAACAACAACAACATAGGATGGTTGGGAATGAGTGACCCACCTGTTACCGGGTGGCTTCCATGATTGAGTGGATAACTTGGCCTTGAGGGTCTAAGTCTACCATCTTAACTACTGCACTGCACCAGCTCTCAAAACTAGAATGTGAGAGAAAGGAGGGCTAATGTGTTGAAGTAAACCTGAAGTATTTGTGATCCCTACACAATATTTGACCTAGACATTCTCCATCCCAGGAAAACTCAGTGGAACCAGCACTCTGCTGCACCGTAGTGCTTGAAAACACAGAGAAAGTTAAAATGAACGCCAGGAACTGAAGCCCTATAGAAGGATTGAATGCAGAGGGCAACCATGATAGGAAAAATGAATTGCAAGAGGCAAAAAGAGGGGAGAGGCTGAGTCACCCATGCATATTTCCCTGGAATAAAAAGTCACAGTGAACAAGCTGCCAAACCTGTCAGAGGCACCTGAACTTCAACAACCATCTTTCCAACCACTGTCATCCTGTTCAAAAATCCGTATGAATAAAGAGTGAGAGAAAGAGAGAGACATGGCATTTTTCACTGTGCACGAAATACCTGCCAAAACTCCAAACTTGTTAAAATGATTGTGATTCTCATCAGAGGGAAAGAGAAATGACACCCAAGCCTTTGTCTTTCAAGCCATGTTTTATTCATACATTGGGAGGAGAGAATGGGGTATATGGATAGAAGAAACCATCTCAGAGAACATAGTTTGGGGTCATTCCTATGAGACAACACCATAGTGTCTACTGACTATTGAGAGAGGGCAATAGTTGAAGCAGAATTCAAATTACTGTCCAATAGTGTTCTCATTCAAAGCAGAAAGCTGGGTGGATGCTCTGCTAAAACCATAGCTTAAAACTCCTCTGGAATTTAGTTTTTGGTTTTAAACATTGTCTTTAGTTTCTTTTTGCAGTTGAAAGAGTCATGGAACTGGAAGGCATACCAAACTCTATTTTTTGGGTAATCTTTTCAGTGTGGTTGGATAGGGTTCCCTGGACAGAAATTGTCCCTGATAGATGTTTATCTAAACTTTTCCTCTCCGACTGTTTCCAGCATTAGGATTTTACATTCCTAGGATAACTCTGAGAACAAGTCCTTTAGATCCTCAGACATAAATATTTTGGCACATCTTCTCTTGTTCCCATGGGGCATTTAGATTTAGTGCATATAATCATCTTTGGATGAGTTTCCCAGATGATGCCCCTGGGATTGGTCTGGAGGAGCATAGTGCTGCTCCTTCTTAAAGCTAAGTAGGTGTGAGTCTAATTGGTGCCTAAGCTTCCCTTTTAAATTAACCAATATACAATGTAAATGAATGGGTGCTAGCAAAATGATCCATCCTGCACAATCATTCCGCTCAGGCCCCATTCCAAGAGGAAACCTATTGGTGCGCCATTCTTCCTTGAAAATGTCCCAACGTTGATGAATCCCAACCACTGAGATTCTTGTGGAATTCACTCTTGTATGTTGTTTTTTGTAAAGCCAATGGATGCCTAGTTGGACAAAAGTTATCTTGGTTGGTTCACAGATCATACTAGTGTAGTTGGTATTTGTTCTGGGCTTTGTGCAATGTGTTAGTCTAGTGACAGTGGTTTGTAAACCATTATTTATACTAAGTGCAGTGTATGAACCCAGTATTCTGGCTTAGTCAATAAACTCCGGATTAGCACAATGTGGGAACCCAGCCATTTCTTTCTATTTTTGCTTGAGTGTTTCCAGATATATAGCATTGACCAATGTGGCACACAGGATTTTATCCTAAGTCTTAGTTGTGTTTGTAAGTTAAGCAGTGGCCTAGCTTTCAGTCATTTGCAATCTGCTGAAGCTCCCAACGGGTTAAACGCTACAAGCCATGATTAACCTAATCACAATTTGTTGAATAAACCACATTAGGCGGTTTTCACACAACCCACTAAATCACAAGCAGCTAAACCACAGGATGTGTGAAACAGATCTGTGTCTCTTCTTCCTTGGTACAATAGCTTAACTTGTAACTGTTCCCACTGGTCCAAACATCCTTATCATTTCTGGTCACCTCTGCTACCCAGAAGTGAGTCTGTCTCTTCTCTCTGAGACATACCTCTCTTGCACTTTGTGTAAAGGAGATGAAGAAGTCACTGTTTTGTCACAGAATAGCAATGGATAAATGGATCTGTGCATGTACCCAGATTTGATGTGCAAGATGGGGCTGCTTGTTGGATCCCAAAGATGCTGCCAAGGCCCTAAGATCTTGCATGTCAACAGTCTTGCTGTAGTTCACCCTGTTCCCCAACATGGGCTCGGATACACCCGGGGAGCCTCTTTGATGCCGGCCAGATGGCCAGCCCCAGTGGAATGTTTAATTTTGTTTAGACTTAAAGAAGGTTAAATGGTGCAATATTATGTGCCATTTTGATTTTCAAGAAGGCTTCTGGTCTCCATGGGCCTTCTTGGAAAAATGGCAGTTACCTGCAGTTAATTTGATTAATGCTTAATTAATTAATTGATGCTTAAGTTAATGCAGTTAATCAAGGTGTTGGTTATCACCTTTAAAGCCCTACATGGCATGGGACCAGGCTACCTGAGGGACCGTCTCATCCCCAGAACTTCGAACCGTCCCACTCGGTCGTGCAGAGAGGGCATGCTACAGACCCCATCGACAAGGCAATTTCATCTAGCGGGGTACAGGAGGTGAGCCTTCTCTGCAGTGGCGCCCACCCTTTGGAACATTCTACCCCCGGAGGTGAGGCAAGCCCCATCGTTCCCGGCCTTCCGGAAGAACTTAAAGACCTAATTCTGCTGCCTCGCCTGGGAGGGGAGGGATAACAGTTCCTCCTGGGGATGGCTGGTGCCATAGAATCCTTTAAAAAAAAAACAATTTTATTGCCTCTTGGATTTTATCTTTAAATTATTTGTATTTATATGATGACTGCCATACGGTATTATATTTTATTCATTTTAATCATTGACTTTTTGTAAACCGCCCAGAGTCCTCTTCGGGGGAGATGGGGTGGTGATATAAATTGAATCATAAACAAACAAACAAACAAACAAACAAACAAACTGGACTACCCCAAAAGACAACAATGAAAAGGAGATAGTATCCTGGGGAGACTAGAACAGGTGGCAGACAGTATTTGTGCCAGTTGGCTTTCCAATTTCCCACAGCTTGTTGATCGGAAGGTCGCAAGTTCGGAGGTTTGAGACCTGAGCGCTGCGTGTCGGAGTGAGCTCCCGCACTCAACCCAGCTCTTGCCAACCTAGCAATTCGAAAGCATGCAAATGCAAGTAGATGAATAGGTACCACTTCTGTGGGATGGTAACAGCGTTCCACACACGTCATGCCGGCCACGTGACCGTGGAAGCATCTTCGGACAGCGCTGGCTCTTCGGCTAGGAAACGGAGATGAGCACCGGCCCCTAGAGTCGGACACGACTGTGCAGGGGAAAACCTTTACCTTTACTTTACCTTGCTTTCCAATTAAAGCAGGGGTGGGGAACATCCGGCCCGTGGGCCGTATAAGGCCTGCAAAATCATTTGGTCTGGCCCTGCCAAGGCAACCACAGGCGGGACTCGAAATTCAATAAATCTAGGAGCTCCCGCCCACAAACACCACCCCCTTCCACGCGATTGGCTCCCACCTGCAAATACTGTACCCGGTCCGCGAATGATGTTATAAATATCCAAATGGCCCTTGGCAGAAAAAAGGTTCCCCACTCCTGAATTAAAGGCATTTTACATCTATCCTCACCCACCATGGTAACTGTTTGGGGATGGACACACCCTTTTCCCTAGAAACTACTTTGTGAGCAGATTACATGTTCTCGATATTTCAGATGGTCTCACCATCATCTAAAGAACATTGGGAGCCTGTCTCCAGTTCAGGAACAATGAGCGTGAAGCTTGGCTTTTGTCTAGGATACCACTGGCCATGGGGATATTTGGCAAACAATGGGAAAAGAGTTTTCACATGTCTGTAGGGAAGGTGGCTTTTTTTCCTCTGGACTTTAAGGGGAGGGAAAAAGAGAGAGGAAAGCTAGAAGTTCCCTGGCCTTGGCAAATCATGAGGCGTTTTTTTCATTTTGTAACATCAAAGCCAGTTCTACTTCTTTGATGTCCCTGCATGCTGTTTAAGGTAAAGCATGAATGAAGAAATGTCAATCTGCAAGGTGTCCGTGTAGTTTATGCTGAACACTGAAGAGGACTTATAGATAAAAGAGGAAGGCGAGGGCTGATAATGAATGTCCAACAAGGAGGTGTGCATATCTAAAAGGAAGCACTCAGCTGGAGAATCGCTCTGCAAACCTTAAAACTCTACTTAGTCCAAGTTTAAGAGATTAAAAAGTTTTTTTATATAATGAAAGTAAGTATAAAACTAAGCTGTGCAATTTCTTACTTTGTAAAGCAAAAAAATCTCCGCGCAGTTTCACATGTGCTTCTATGGGATATAGGAGTACAAATAAGTGAAAATTGCATAAAGAAATAGTAGGATCAGATTCACACAATTCACCAAGTTGTAGTCTGGTTGAGTTTAAGTGTGGCTTAGGCTTAGTATATAGGATGAACTCAGTCATTATGGTTTGTAAGGTGTGACTTATTGCTTAGCTTCTTATGTGAACCCCGGTCAATTACAATTTATTAATAAAAAGGTAAAGGTTCCCCCCGCACATTTGTGCAGTCGTGTCCGACTCTAGGGGCCGGTGCTCATCTCCGTTTGTTAGCCGAAGAGCCAGCGTTGTCTGAAGACGCTTCGTATATTAAGGCTGCTCTGCTTATGAACTGATTGAAAAGGGAAGTAATGCATCACCAAAAAAGCAGAACAAAATGTAACATAGATTAGCACCTATTTGTTTATTATAATTTATTTGTCCTAGTGTCTGTTTGGAAAGAATGACAATTATGTAAAGAGAAGTGCACTACAAGACTAATTTTAAGTAAATGTTATTTAAATACAGTTCATAAATGTCTTCTTATGGAGTAATTTTCACTTTCTGCCTTATTATTGCAATTTGGGGACAATTTTTGGGTCCATGGAGTCACAGAAGTGGTGATCCCAAGATCTAGGTCATACTGTATTTGTTATATCCTTTCTTTAGCTTTAGCTTCTTTCAACTCTTCATTCTCCCTGTCCTAGTCCTGCTCAAACTTTGGTATGTCTATGTTGAGTTTCCTCTTGGTGGTGGTTCTCTTAGTCTTTCTTTAGTGTCACTAAACCAGAGCTTTCCAAACTTTTCATGTTGGTGACACACTTTTTAGACATGCATCATTTCGCGACACACTCTTACAGCAGGGCACAAGGCAGGCACTAGGACCTGCGCGGAATCACAGCAGGTTTGGAGGCAGCAAGGCACAAGGCAGGCACTAGGACCTGCGCGGAATCCTGGCAGGGCTCGGAGGCAGCAGCAGCCCCGACACACCCAGACACTGCAGCCGACACACTAACGTGTCCCGACACACAGTTTGGAAAGCTCTGCACTAAACTATTCTTCAGTCCTATCTGTTCCTCTGATCCAGCTCCCTAATTCTGCAAGCATTAATCCAAATGGAGCCCACTCTTGATATTGCTTCATGTCACAAGATGGCCAGATGACTCTAAATGGAATTTCAATAGCTCACTGTCATGAAACTAGAGTCAGACCAGCAGCCTTGGGCATTCTTGAAGCTTTGCCAGTTTTCTCATAAATTATCATCACACAGAGAGATTCCACCTATCTTTAATAAGTTGGAATAATGGGGGACGATGCATTTTCCCATGATACATTTCTTCAATGGCCTAATTATTCTGATGGTTAGGGAAATTCTTCCTGATGTTTCACCTTAATCAAGTCTTTCTTGATTAAGGGATTAAGGGATTTCTTTCTGGCTTCAAAGGGATCTTAAGGTAGATAAGAGCTAAGATGAAGGTGGAACTGCTTTTTGGAATGATATTGCCTGGCAGAGAAGAAAAGGCCAGGCTTTCAAGAATCTGTTCTCGAGAACTTGAGACGCTGAGTCATAGAAGGAAGACGAGCAGTCTAATGCAAAGGAACATTGGTATCATTTCTTTCTTGCTTTTTATACTTAGATGCGAGACGTATCCTATGAAAAGATAAAAATAAAACTGGAGAGGATGTTTCTGTATTGCCCAGAAAGCCATTTAAGACTGAACGCTTGTTCTTGTATTTTATCTCTTTTCTGACCCTTGATTCAAGAGGGCAAAATTTGAAGGGTGAGGGAAGTGCTAAACTAATATGACCTATTACACAACATTTTATTTCTTTTGGATTCTGGAAAAAGGTACATCCAAGTCAAAGAAAAACAGATGCATTCAGACCACATTCTGAATAATTATGGACTAGATGGTTTAAAAAACAAAGAATGCATTATTGTACAAGGCAGTAAGTATCAACTACCATTTAAAGGAGATTGAGCATGATCTCTGAATTTCTTGGAAGAACAGAATACCTTTTAGATAAGTGGTGGGCAGCCTTAGAGCTATAGGTAGTGCTCTAGAAGACGGTCCTGCAGTTCTCACTCTAATTTCAAAGCCATTCTGCAAGAGATCAACTGAGACATCTGTTAATCTGTTAGTCCCTTCCTGACACTGCTTAGTGGAGAAAGAGGGTGCCATTTAGAAAAAAACAGGGGTACTGACAGAGAATGGGTGTCCTTGTCCGTTTTGGAGTCAGGCCACGCTTGCTAGTCAAAGACACTGTGTGATTCCCCACCCCCAGCCCCAAGGATTATCCCTGAAGAATTTGGCCCTTGTCCTACGTCCAGTGGTTGTAGTATCATCTTTTAAATTAGCAGAATCCAAAAACAACCAACAACAACAAGTTAGGTGGGCAAGGAGCTGGTAGACCAAGGGAAATTCTGTGAGCCCATGGGTGTCCATGAGAATCATATTGTTGCTTCTTACCTATTGTGATCCTTCTTTCATTGCAGATGTAGGTGGTCCTTAATTGGGGGGGGGTGCTGATGAGCCCATGTGGATTTTTAAAAGCCCATTGTGGGATGGCTTACAAAATGGTTGCCCCATTTAGTTACCAAATACCCATTTATCAAAAGGCAGATCATGAAGATGCTTTTGGTCATCTCTTCCAACTCCCAAGGATGCCCTCTCCCCTCCTGGTTTCCCTTTCCCTTTGTTTTCTGGACATGTAGGCACAATATCAATCCCAGTAGAGGTTGCCATCACCCACCATGCTTGTTATCTAAGAAAAAATAAATTAATGTTTGCAAATTAGAAGCCACCAAACTCCACCAGACTCTGGGTGGCTTACAAGTCTAAAAGAACAAGATGATAGACATCTGGAAACAAACAATCCATAATAAAATTTTAAAAATCCTGCTTGACGCCCAGCATACCAAAAGGCCTGAGAAAACAGTCAGGTTTTTAGCAACTTTCTGAACATCAATCAGGGTAGGAACCATATGGATTTTGGGGGGATGCCATTCCAGAGGGCAAACACTGTGACAGAGTAAGCACATTTCCTAGATTCTGTTAAATGGGTTTTTTTTATTGAAGGGACCTGAAGCAGAATAGTTAGGGTGGGCAGAAATGATCAGAGATAGGCAGTCCCTCAGATAACCAGGCCCTATGCTGTGAAGGTTTTTATAGGTGGTAGCTCCCGTTCTCGCCCAGCTCCTGCCAACCTAGCAGTTCGAAAGCACGTAAAATGCAAGTAGATAAATAGGTACCACTACGGTGGGAAGGTAACAGCGTTCCGTGTGCCTTGGCATTTAGTCATGCTGCCCACATGACCACGGAAGCGTCTATGGACAACGCTGGCTCCCTCGGCCGAGAATCAGAGATGAGCGCTTCCCCTTAGAGCCAGGTACGGCTGGAAGGGGAAACCTTACCTTACCTTAACCAGCACCTTCAATTACATCTGGAAGCCAAGTCGCAACCAGGGCAGCTTGCAGAGCAGTGATATCACATGGTCTTATCTCAGCACATCCATTAATGCCTGTGCTGCCTCCTTCTCTACCAGCTGTAGCTTCTGAGTGGTCTTCAAGGTCAGCTGCTTTGTAGTGCATTACAGTAGTCTATTTGTGAGATGATTAGAGCATGAGTAGCTATCTGAAGGACCTCCTGATGCAAGAACAGGTTCATATCTCATATGAGAATCTTCATGGGACCCAAGAACATTCTTGGAATTAGAGGATCCTGAAGGCTGCTGCTTTGCTAGATTCCCATTTTAAGTTAAAAGCATCTGAAGTCCACTTCTTTTTTTAAATAAGTCAGGCAGGGCAGAGAACCAAGGGAAATATTCTTGGACACATTGATTATAGGTACCACATAGGAGATTTCCAATACAGGCCAAGGATTGAACCTGAGACTCTTGACATGCTGAACCCTGACCCTTCCCAGGAAAGGCCAAACAGCAAAACCCCATTGATATCAACAACCCTTCCCAAACTGACTGGATCAAAGAAAGATCTTTCCAGAGGTGGAAATTTCTCTTTTTTACTAGCTCTGTTCAAAGCTGGGCCTTTTTTTTCCTCCCTAGTTTTTCTGACTCCAGAAGGAAGACAATCCTTCCTGCATGCCAACCTTGCTTCAGTTCCTTCTTCTGAAATGCTTTTGCTCGGTCTGATTAGTTACTCTAATTTATTTTTTTTTTAAAAAAAATTCATCCATCAAATTGTTGCTGAAAAGTTGAGAGAGAAGCCATGGATGCCTTGCTTATCTAATAGGGCTCCAAATATTTGCAGGGAAATATAACTATTGAATAAGATCTGCTTTCAAGTGTCAAGTCCTTGGAATGTCAGCTAAGGAAAAGCTCCTGACAGGCATTAGGTGAAGAATAAGCATTGTCTGACAAGGGTGTTTGCAGCAAAAAAAAAAAACCCACATCAAAAAAGAATAAAAAGAAAATGAAGAGGAGAGAGAAGGGGGGGGGATCCATCTTTTCAGATTTTTTTTTTAAAAAGGAAACTTTTACTTTTCCATGCTAGCTTTGGAAGAGTTTTAGCTCTCCAAGTCGAATGTTTGCTATCATTGCCCCCCTACGCACCTGCCCCCACTCTGCTGCTGGGATGACAAGCTGATTCTGCCGCAAAGGTTAACAGATGCAGCTCATTAAATGGTTTCTGAATTAATGGACTGATTTGTGGCTACTCCTCAAATTGCTGTCCTTTCATGCCAACAGTAACAAGGAGTCCATGCTCTGATTTCCATGCGGCTTTTCTTCTGTGGCAGGCAGCATCTAACATGTTCAGTGAAGTGCAGCTGTGCAGAACCCAGGAACAACCATGCTTGGGTGAGAGTCCTCTTTGTTTCTCGTCAATGCTCAGGCAGGGTTTGCATAGTTTAGCCTCCCCTAAACCAAGGGTGGAGACCGGGGGCCATGGGTAGCCTTTCCATTCACTTGTTTACAGCCACCAGGGTCCCCTAAGATCCCAGCAAAATTCCCAAAGAGACAAATTAAGTCAATTCAGAGTGAGGGTTATCACGTGAATGCCAGATGTGTTTAAAACAAAGAGGAGCAAAGGTGTCCTAGATGGTAGTAGAAAGAATGGTGGTTACCGTCCCCCACCGTTTTTTCAAGGCAGGTATAGACGAGCGTGGTAGCTCAGCGGGTAAGACGCCAGGCTTGTCGATCGGAAGATCGCAAGTTCGGATCCCTAGCCCCGCGTGACGGAGTGAGCTCCCGCACTAGCCCCAGCTCTTGCCAACCTAGCAATTCGAAAGCATGCAAATGCAAGTAGATGAATAGGTACCACTTCGGTGGGAAGGTAACAGTGTTCCGCGTGCGTCATGCCGGCCACATGACTGTGGAAGCGTCTTCGGACAGCGCTGGCTCTTCGGCTAACAAACGGAGATGAGCACCTCCCCCTAGAGTCGGACACGACTGCACAAATGTGCGGGGGGAACCTTTACCTTTTTATAGATGAGGAGAGAGGACAAGAAGAGCTACAGATCAAAGACCAAGGAGCCTGTCCTGGTAGGGTTGAAAGAAAACTGCCTGAATGGTGGCTAGTCAGGATCAACCATAGTGGACAAATGGACCAAGAAATTGGTTTCCTACATTGCTAAGAACCCCATGGTGTCACGTTCTTTGCAAGGACAGAATTCAACCTGCTGACAATATATAGATCCCGATAAGGTATGCATATGGATACAATTCCTTTGACCTCAGCTGAGCTAAAAACAAACAACTTTGAATTGTGTTGCCCCTCTGAAAAAGGGGGAGGTGAAAAAAGAGAAAAAGGTGGGCTGGTGGAAAATACATTGTGGTTAGTGTCTGCAATTCTACCGGAAAATGAGAAATGGCTGCTTAGAAAATAAAATAAAAATCAAACTCTTTGCTACAAACAGCATGTCTGCCTCAGAAAAAGTCTGGCATAGGGAGCCGGGGTGTGGGGGAAAGTCTTTAGATGTAAGGGATTATGAAAGAATGAATATAATTTGCAGATAAAATGCAAGTGATTACGTTAATGAAGGATAATTTTGCCAGTTTGAAAACTATAATTAATAGGAATTAATTGTTTATTTAGAAATTTAGCAGAGCTCTGCTAATACTAATAATAACATATAAAAAACATCAAACGTGATGCCATTGGAAGCTTGTATAATGAAGAAATGATCCAGATGTTCATAAAAGCTTATAAAGCATTTTTTTAAAAAAAGAGAGGGAGAGAGCATGTATCAAGAACTCTGATGATAAAAAGATGCTACTTGCTGTTCTGCTCTTCTTTTAAATACATCCTTTCTGAAATAATGATTATCATTTATACTTTCATCTTAAGTTAAATAGCATATGGCTTTGGCTGATTAAAACCCCCTCCTGGTATTTAATCAGCATCTTAGTATCATGTTTCTAATGGAGGCTGCTGTTGCCCTGCTGATAATAGAAGCTTTTTAGCAACATCTAAAGTCTGTGGATCAGAGCTTCTGGCTAGAGAGCGCCTTTGAGGTTCTCCTTATGGAAGAGCTGCAGAAATATCCCTTGCTGGTCTGTAGGTTTTATGGGCAACTTCAGTAGGGTTGAAAAATGCATTTGCTTAAAACTTTCAGCTCGAACAAAGACCCCGTTTCCCCCTCCCCTTCCTTATTTCATGGATTTGAAATATTGACCCACGACAGACCTAACCACAAGCTAGCCAATCACATTTTGGACTTCACATGCTGTGCAAGCCCCATCTCGGTGGGTCAGGGTGGACCTTGAAAATCCGGTTGCTGCATCATGGGTGTGCTTTGCAACCATCGCCTTTAGTTTTGGAGGTGGGTGAAAAAGTCAGAATTTAAAAGTTTGCAAGCATTAAAGAATGTTTCATAAGCAACAATGGACCTTTGGGGAATTTTTGGCATTCCCCTGTATTTTTCCAAGAACTGAATGATTGGGGGGGGGGGGGTTGAATGATCAAGAGTGTAACAATGGGGGTGTGTGTGATAACCTTTTGTCCTTGGAAAAAGTCATCTTAGCCTAGATCAGTGTTTCTCAGCCTTGGTGGCTTTAAGATGTGTGGACTTCAACTCCCAGAATTCCTTGCTGGCTGGGGAATTCTGGGAGTTGAAGTCCACACATCTTAAAGTTGCCAAGGTTGAGAATCACTGGCCTAGATGGTAACTCAATTTAAAAACTGGGGGGAAAAAAAGCTTTCTTAAGAAGCAGGATCATGAACAGGACTAGATTTCACAACAGAGGCCCACTTCACATGCACTAATAAAGTAAAAATCCATGTCTGGTGAGGATAAACAAAAGTAGGCTGAGTTGTGACATCACATTCTCGTTTTGGTTTGGTGTAATGTATGAACCCAGCTACTGGTAAACCAAGATTTCTAGCTTAAAATTACAGACCCTGATGGCTTATTCAGCAAACCATGGCTAAATACCCAACTATGAGTGTGATGTGTAAATCCAGCACTCATCTGTACCTTGCTTTTATTTTTCCCTATCCTTGAGTTAATTAACAAGCTGTGACGAAAAAATCTCCAGATGTATAAACCCAAAATGAGAACCTGGTTCACATACCCAAACAAATTGCCCCTTCCAGACCTTAATAAACAACTAAAAATATCCAAGGCAATTTCCTTTGTGTAGAACAGGAATGGACAACCTTTGGGTGGCTGGGGGGGTCACATGTGTCTTTTTTTTTTTGAGTGCATGAGCTAACAGCCACAACAGGCAAGATAATGATGCAAACTAACTTTGCGGAGCACGTGAGGGGGGCAGAGCTGGGATGGTCCATGTTTTTTGCTTTGGCGTGGGAGTTTCGTTGGGGAAATTCTTTGTGTTATCTCTCTCAACTCCTATTTTAGGATTTGTGGGATTCTTGTCAGGTGTTCCCCACCTCAAAATGAGGCTGCTATGGTTTGTTTGTTTATTATTTATTTATTCCCATGACCGCCCAACTCACACATGGCGACTCCGGGCGGCTTACAAAATTAAAATCCACAATATAAAAAACCCATTGACCCCCCACCCCCCCACAGCAGCTATAAACACAACCAAATCAGCCACTTGATCGGCTCCGTCTCAACCTGGGGTCCCCAGGCCCGCTGACAGAACCACGTCTTCAGGGCCTTCCGGAAAAGTATCAAAGTGGGGGCCGATCTTATCTCTGGGGGGTGATGTTCCACAGGCGTGGAGCCACCACAGAGAAGGCCCTTTTTCGTGGTCCCATTAGATGGACTTCCCTCACAGAAGGGACCGGCAGCATACCCTGCCTCCCCACTGTGGTGGGCCAGGTAGATGTAACTGGGGAAAGGCGGTCCTGCAGATAACTGGGCCCCAAGCCATGTAGGGCCTTAAAGGTGATAACCAGCACCTTGAATTGGACCTGGAAGCAAATCAGCAGCCAGTGCAGCTCCCAACGTTTAACATTCATGGCCCAATGAGATATTAAAAAGGGAAGCTCAGGAACTGCAAGAAGCACAAACCCAAATCTAGTAATTTTAGATATTTTGGACTGCAGTTCTTACAGTCTCTTGCCGCTGGTCATGCTTGCCGGGAACAGAAGTCTAAAACATCTGAAATATTATCTTGCCCCTATTGCAAGGAATAATAAAGACCTCGACTCTTGAAGGGCTTCTCAGCCCTTCTCTCTCATTGTTCTACTTCACTTGCTTTCAAAAAAAAAATTATAGCAGGCAAACGTGTAAAATCACACACCCCTTTCAGATCAGCAGCAGAAAAGGGATAGCAAGCGACAGTATCCTCAAGGTATTTCCTGACAGCTGCCCAAACAAAATGCAACACATTTCTCTTTTTCTCTTCTTTGCCTTCCTCCCTGCTCCTCACCCCCCTCCTTTTTATTGCAAACATCAGAGGAAAAGCTGCAGATAAACTGATGAACATTTGGGACTTCTGGTGCTTTGTTTCTGAGGCTTCAGACTTGAGTCCCTGGAAATCAGAATGCATTAAAATATCAGTCAGTCTGCTTTCTGTGGCCTTCTTTCCCAGGAAAGAGGAGTAATAATACTAATAGTAGTCATAGAAATCTTGGGGAGGGGAGGTCTCAAGTTAACTAAGTTTTTTTGGGTGGAGAATGGTGGGATGATAGGCCCCACGAGCCTTGGAATCAACTGAAATTGCTACCCTGTTACCAACACAAAGCAGTTGTGGCTGCTTTTGTGTGAACACATTAGTCATCTGCGATTGTGATTCTTTGTTCACTTGCTTTTATGGTGTGACATCACAGTCACCCTGGGGTTTCCTGTCGTCGTCTTCTTCCACTTTATGATTCAGAGCTTGATTTCTGGTCATTATTTTCGAGCAGTGTTTTTCAAACTTGGCAACTTTAAGGTGTGTGGGCTTCAACATGCTGGCTGGGGAATTCTGGGAGTTGAAGTCCACACATCTTAAAGTTGCCAAGTTTGAAAAACACTGCTTTAGAGTATAAACAGTCCAGGAATGGGCAAAATGCCATTGGACCTAAGGGAACTTCTGTGCTTTTAGTTAGAAGCTTCTTGCTTGCTGATCCACCTTCTGGTGTATTGCTTCAGGATGAATGCAGGGGTAGGGTTATTTATGAATTGCCTTGAGTGTTAAACTGAAAAGAAAGGCAGGATACAAATTAAATTAGTGAACTAAACATGCTCCCAAGCCCCATCTGTTGCACCAGCTGTAGTCTTTCTTATAGAAAATAGATCTCCCAGTCATAGCCTTATAACCCCCCAGATAGGAATATTGTAATTTACACAGTGTGCTTTGCTCTTGAGAAAATGTTTGGCAGTGTCATTTGTTTTAAACAGTGTTTTCAAAGTATGTTTTAGATCAGCGGTCCCCAACCTTTCTGGCACCAGGGACGGGTCGTGGAAGAAAATTTTTCCATGGACTGGGGGGGGGGGGAGGTGAGGTTTGCAGGCGGGAGCCAATCGCGTGCACTGGGGTGGGGTGGGGTTTGCAGGCGGGAGCCAATCGTGCACACCAGGGGCGGGATAATCGCGTGCACCGGGGGACAGGGTTTGCAGGAGGGAGCCCCGCGGCCCACTTCCTAACAGGCCGCGGCCCACTAGTTACTAGTTAGTGTGACTAGTCACAGGTTGGGGACCCGTGGTTTAGATTACATTGGTACTCGCAGGCTACAAATTTGTTTTAAAATCCTTGGGGTCAGCCCCAGAACCCACTAGAAGTTACCAGGGAATTATATTTTTAATGTGACACCCCCTCCAAAGTTATTAAATATCTAGGGAACAATTAAATTAAGTATAGTTAATTACAATGACTTTTAATTAAGTCAAAATGAATCAAAGTCTTGGTGCAGATTTTTATCCAGAGTTGTGCACCCCAGATACAATTCCATGGAGATCTACTTTTGTCTAGTTTATTCAGCAGTGGCACCTTTCCACTGAAACCTGGATTCTGTTCTATTAGTAGATGTATACCTGTGACAGTGTCTAGTATTCAGTATGGTACAAGCTTGGAGCCAATGATTGTGACATTTTCGTCCTATCCCAAATCAAGTGGAGAAGGAAGGTCTGGAGTTGTGCAACAAATATGATCTCTAGTTCCCCAAGCTCTGTTTCAACAGCCCTGAAGAAAGATACCCTTTTTTGTTTTCTTATCAGCTTCAATAAAATCTGGGAAGAGATTGTAGCCTGAAGTTGAAGAGAAGAAGAATATATCCCAGGGCGGTAATAGGAGAATAATAGCCCTTGCAGAAAGGATTCTTGGAGTTTCAAAGACCTCATTGGGACATAAACTGTTGAAAAGAATCCCCTTTTAAATTCTTCTTCTTCCTTTTCTTTTTAGAGAGCAAGACTATAAGCCATGCTGTAGGTTTATTGTCACCTGGAAAGGAATCCTGTGAAGTGGGGCAGTGTCCTTATTACAACAGATGGAGATTTGTTTTGGAGGAAATGTGGTTTGGGGGATAGCCGTTCAGAACTGGCAGGCGTGTTGATGAAAAGAGATCTCTCTGAAAGGTCCTCCTTTTTTTCCTTTTTTCAAAAGAATGCTGGAACACTAGCCCAGATTTATACGCCTCGTGAAACGGAGGACAAGGGCAAAAAAACATTCAGTTAAGATGCCTTCTTCATTTTTTTTTTTAAAACGATAGTTAATAATGAACTGGGATCATTTCCAGCATTTATTGGTAGTGCTTCAGAAGATAAATAGACAGGAGAGCTGTGGAAATACACCAGAGTGGAAATAAAATATTCAATTCCTTCTTGATGGAGTTACTGCCCACGCATACTAGCAGCTTGTTTCAACTTGTATTTCTTTTAGAAAGAACAAGTGTGGTTAAAGATGAGAACTTTTTGGAGCCAGCATTTCGGAGTGGTTAGAGATGACATCTCCAACTACTGATAAAGGCCACCCAGGAGGCCTTGGACTAGTCCCTCACTGGCTGGGTTCACACATTGCACTAATTATAATGTGGTTTTGTTTGGGCTTAGGGCACCTCCACATAGAACATTGCACTCATCTGTGCCCCTGGTTCTCAAGCCATTGTTTTCCTCCAGCAGCTGAGCTGATCGACCTTCAGCTCAGCTTTTGCAGCAGAAAACTGGGTGTGGACTGCGCTCCATTGGTGGGAATTCTTGCTTCCCATTCTACATCCACAGCTCTTTCTCTTCCCTGTTCAAGTTAAGGCATTATAGTTAGGCTAGTAAATCAGGGCTAAAATCTAGCAACCACTAGATGTCAGCAAGAAGTTAAACTTTTCGGTATGTCTCCTGACATCCCATGGTCATCCAGATTTTTGCAGCCCAGTTCTGGTAGACAGCTGTGATGCTGAGGTGTCATTTCACCTAGCTTTTTAAATACAGTTGAGCAGAGGAACAGCTCTGTGTCTCTCCCTCACGTTGACCAATCATTTTGTGTGAATATACTGACAATGCTGAATGGATGGGCATGTGGATGTCTTTTTTTTTCATGCTCCCCTCAAACTTGGGGAGAAACTCATCCAGAGATTATGGTGTTTCATGAAGGGCGCCTGTGAGGACAATCATACGTTAATATGAATTGGTTTTTGAGAGTTGGTGGAATGGAACTGATAGCTGGGTGGACGTGTCCCACTTCTGTTGCTGAGTTTGTCTGTGACGGCACACTTAAGCCAACTCCATCTTTCAGTTGTTAGAGATATCGGGTTTCAACCAAGCATGTCTCACACAAGCTTGAAGGAGGAGGCAGCCTCTGCTGTAACCTAATCTTACTTGCTTTGTGTGGGAGGGGCTGAACCCTGATTTCCTATTCCTGTTCCCTTCTCTTCTCCTCTTCCCTGCTCAAATCTCCTACCAAGGAGGATGGTCAGCTATGGCTGTCCACGTTGCTCACACTTCCATTCAGGTGGGCCACATTAAGAAGCATGTGGGTCTCGTCAGAACCTATTGCTTGCATGCATGGACCATTTCTACTAAGAAAACTGTGAGTTACAATAAAACTGTAAGCTCTTTCTGTAACTTTACATTAACGTGTGAAGTGTGTTTATTTTGTGTTTTGAACTGATTAAGCCTTATGCAAGTTTATGGGCATGCTTCTGCTCTGCTATAAACCAATTAGAAGCTGTGTGGAGTTCTGGTATTACCATTCCAGAATTCCTACATCAGTAAGGTCTGTTTAATGGAGGCTGGCATACAGCAGCAACCTAGCTACCCAAGGCACTGGAATTTATAGAGCTGTTTGCAAACCCATGTTGGAGATCTACGTAAAAGTAGGAATTGTGGCTGTCATTGTCATCATTACCACCACCACTAACATCACCCTCCCGCCTGGCGAGTCTCGGGGAACTACCTCTCAGCTTATGCTCCAGTTTTGCTGTTTCTCCATGACAATGCACTGAATTCAACTCCATCTTTCAACAGAACCTGTTTGTTGTTTCAAAACAATCTAGGCTACCATCTGCCAGTTCTCCAGGCCTTCCCAGGTTCTTGACAGCTTAGACATGGCATGACATTCTGCCTGTGTTTTCAACTGTCATTCAGGCAGGGGTGGTGGTATTATTTATTATTATTATTATTATTTTGACAGTTATTTTTCTTCTGGTTTAAAAACCGGCACTGTTTCTTGCTTGACAGCTGAAATGAGGCTTTCCAACAGCACTTAAATAGCATTTAATTGGAGCTTACCCTGAAATTGGAAGGATATCACAGAAAGGACGCTAAGCTACAATGTGGCTTGTTTTGGCTTAGCACAATGTATGAATCTAACCCAGAGCTTTCCAAACTTTTCATGTTGGTGACACACTTTTTAGACATGCATCATTTCGCGACACACTCTTACAGCAGGGCACAAGGCAGGCACTAGAACCTGTGTGGAATCACAGCAGCTTTGGAGGCAGCCAGGCACAAGGCAGGCACTAGGACCTGTGTGGAATCCTGGCAGGGCAGGTTTGGAGGCAGCCAGGCACAAGGCAGGCACTAGGACCTGCGCGGAATCCTGGCAGGGCAGGTTTGGAGGCAGCAAGGCACAAGGCAGGCACTAGGACCTGCGCGGAATCCTGGCAGGGCAGGTTTGGAGGCAGCCAGGCACAAGGCAGGCACTGGGACCTGCATGCAATCCTGGCAGGGTTCGGAGGCAGCAGCAGCCGCGACACACCCAGACACTGCAGCCGACACACTAACATGTCGCGACACAGTTTGGAAAGCTCTGATCTAACCAATGAGTGATTTAGGCTGGGTTCACAACCCTGGTGTGAAGTCATGGTATATTCAACACACAACCATAGGCTGAGTGCACACAATACACTAAGCTGTGACCTACAATGTACAATGGCTAGGTTCTGACCATACCATATGCCAGTGTGTTAACACAGCTACTCTTGCTAAGCACGTTGCATGAGCCCAGTTTTGAAAAGTAAATCAAGTGTGAAGTTGGATCACATGGGCAGTTCCATTTCAATGTTGTCATATATATTATGGGCCTGCTCCTTCAGTTTTATCAGCTGCAGAATAAATTGCTTCCTGGCTTGTTTTTTGTGTTTTAATCATGCAAGAGTGGGTGTATTTATGTGCCTACACTGACCTTGATTAGGATACCTGGGAATGAAATAATGAATACACAGTTGCAAGCTTTGCCACAACTTATCATATTTCTGAAACACATAACGGAGGTGAATGTAATTATTACTTTTTTGCTCAACCATGGTTACACCTAGCCCCAGGTGTAAGGTCACACAGCTACCTAGAAACATATTTAGGATTCCCTTACTAACTTTGCCCAGACTGAAGAAGCTCCTTGGATAAGGAGCGAAACGTTTCCACTGAGAAAATAGAAATCCAGTTGACATGACTCAAGCTACAGACAATTCCACCTGGATGACTGAGAACCTTCATAGACATGGTTGAGAACGTTTCACCATAAGCCAACCACACTGCCTGGGTGTGCACAAGAGTTCTGTGTACCACAAGGAGAGTCAACTTTCAGCCTAGTGTTTCATAGGAACCCAGACATTGTGGTTGGGTTATGGTGTAGAAAGTTTGAGGGCCACCAAAAGGCTGGCAAATCTGAGACATTCTGTTGGTCATATGAAGAAAGCAATGCATAATCTGGGACAGCAAAGCTTCTCCTTGGAATGGGTTGAATTGCTCTTTGCATTGTGATTAAATGTTCCCCACCTGCCCTAGGGAAAAGAAAGAAAAAAGGCTTTGTCTGGAACTGATTAGCTCTCCTGTTTTGCTTCTGGCATGTTATTTTTTCAGGTTCAAAAGCCTTATATCACTACCAGCAAACATGCAGAATTATCCCATTATCACTGGGGATCAATGTATAACTTTACCTCCAGAAATACTTTTCCAAAACTTGGTTTCCCATGGACACTCTTGGGTATGCTCTTAATGATGTCTGTGACTAATTTTAACAAGTTAGCTGATATTAATCCCACATCCCTATGTAATTTCCCCCCCTTTCCCCAGGTTGATTTAAGAACTTAGATGCCCTTTTGACCATAACGCTTGATGATTGTTTAAAGAACTGGCACACAACGGTGGCAGTTGTATGACATTTCACATCTTCCTGCTAAAATGGTTTCTAAAAGATTGCAGACGGGGGCTGCAGACAAGCCTGATCACCCATGTAAAAGAAACCAGTCTCTTTCTCAAATGGTCAATCTAAATTCCCTAGAATATCAAAGCCTCAAACTGTTATTTCCCCTCTCTTCAAAATGTGTCATATAATTGCAGTGCTGTCCATCTTCTCGCCTTCTGACATGTGCAAAGCTTACTAGTATTAGCATTATTAGTCCTGTTGTTGTATTTGCTTAGACCTTTATAAAAATGCTACAGTGAACGGCTGAGTTCACCCAGTGCTGCAAAGCCATAAACCATGGTTAAAACCCTTACAGAGACTGCGTTCACCGATCATGCTAAGCCAAAACCAAAGAAAGCATGCGATGCTAAGTTGGGACCTCCCGAGGGGTTGCAAACACCTTTGAGAGAGTCATTGTGACAGAATGAAGAAGTAAAGAATCTACCTTCCTGTTATAGCAGGGGTACCCAACCTTTTTGTCACCAGGGACCGGTCGTGGAAGACAATTTTTCCACGGACTGGGGTGTGTGTTTGCAGTTGGGAGCCAATTGTGCGGATGGGGGGTGGGGTTTGCAGGCGGGAGTCAATTGTTCGGACGGGGGAGGGGTTGCAGGTGGGAGCCAATCGCGTGGACCACCACAGCTCACCTGCTGTACGGCCCACTTCCTAACAGGCTGCGGCCCACAGGTTGGGGACCCCTGTGTTATAGGGAAGAGAGATTTGAAAATGGGATAAGGAGCTGGCAGGAAGGAAGTTGTTGTTGGACTCAGAGGAGAAAAAGGAGAGGAAAATGGCTAGCAAGCAACAATGGGACGAGGCAGTTTCGGGCTATTGAAAAGATGCAGCTCTCTCCGTGATTCACGATCACTAAAGATGGGTCGGCATAGCGTTGCTATGACAGGGTGTGGGATCATGTCTACCTGGTGCTGATTTCCAGAGAGGGAGAAGAGGATATGAAGACCCAAGAAGACGATCAAAGTTCTGTTAGCTGGGAGAAGTTGCCAGCTAAGTTTTAACTGAAGCCCTTGATTAACTCTTTGGGTTATAAGTATCATAACTACACACTTAGTAGTAACTTAAGATAGGCACACTGACATTGTAGCAGAAGTGGAGGAAGATGGTTAATCTCCGAAAGTGAAGCAATTAGGCCATAAATCAGTTTGGCACTGATCAGAAGCAGCAAGGTCAGGGCCAGGGAGAATTGGTGAGAATGCTTTAGTTGAATGCTGTGGGCGGCATAGTTAGCCCGGCATGGTTGAAAGAAATCAAAGGCTTTTCTGGCTTTCAGACAAATTCTGAAATTGTATGAAGAATTTTGTCTACTCAATCCTGAGACACCCCCCCTCCGCCGACAAAATGGTGGTAAAGATAGGATTTAAATAAAACCATGCCTTTAAAGAGATTTGATTTTAAAAATACGATCAGGCTTGCGGCAAACTAAAAGCATTTGCAAAACACACTCTGGACTTGTCTCCTTATTTTGCCTCTTCAAACCCACAGCAGACCCTTGATCTGTGATAGAGGTATGCGTGTACACACACACACACACACACACTAAAATGTCATGATTACAGATGGTAATACAAGAAAGTTTGAGAACCACAGGTTTAATGTATTGTGTGAACCTATCCTATGACAGTAACAAGTTGCTGAACGTCCTGACAATTGCAGATCTTGAATGATACGGAAGAACACCGTATGAACAATTTGAGGTGCCGAGTTTCTCCTATCCCTTGGCAAGTTGCTCCAATACTGAGTCTGATGATAATAACTGGGGTTTGGGACAAGTTGTGTATTAAGTCAAAACCGGCTTTGATAACCACTGAAAACCCTTTCTATCTTTATTCCTTGGCTGGGTTCAAACAGGACAGTAAATCTTGATTTATTTAAACATGGCCTATTGAAGAAACCACAACTGGCTGCATTTGTATCACACACTCAAAATCAACAAACAAGACATCCCTTGGGATGGTGTGAAAATCAGTTCCTTGTTCTTGGGTCTCAAGCTGCAACAATGAGAATATTTCTTTTTCTTTCTCCTTTTTTGCACTTTTTCTTTCTTGGATCTTTTTCTTCATTCTCTCTCTCCCAGCTCCCCCCCCCCTAAAATGAGCTATCCTCTTCTTATTCCCTCTTCCTCTTTTCATTTCTGTATGATTTGACACTCCTATATTTTTACAGTACCCACGGCAGTCACTTTGCTGATCTCCCACTGTGCAAAATTGCCCTTCAGAGAAAAAGATCTTCCTGTCAGTAGCTTACAAGAGGTGCCAGCAGCAGCAGCGAAGGAGATTTGAAAAACCCACGAGCTGGCAAACCAGCGGGCATCTTCCTGCAGTTCTGGATCCACCCCTAGCATTAGTTCCTATCTTGTATCAAAAGCGTCCCTTCCTTCTTTCTTTGAAAGCATGCAAACGGAAGGATGAGGCCTCAAGGCAGTATTTGAGGTTCAAAGACACATTTGTGGAATTTGGCTTCCTCCAAAAATACTTTCTCTCATATATATATATATATATATATATATATATATATATATATATATATATATACACATACATACACACACACACACACACACACACACACACACACACACACATATACATACATACATACATACATACATACATACATACATACATACAGGCACACACACACACATACTGTGTATGTATGTATGTATGTGTGTGTGTGTGTGTGTATATATATATATACACACACACACACACACACACAGTGTATGTATGTGTATATATACATACATACATACATACACGGAGTCACTGTGTGTGAGTTGGGCGGCCTTATAAATCTGTTTAATAAATAAATAAACTACCAGTCTTGCATTTCACTCTTAACTTGGTTTTCTTTTTTAAATAATTAAAAACGAACAAACAATAAAGGTCTCTGAACTAAAGCAATATCCACTTGGATTCTTTTTCGTACGTAAAGTAAAGTGAAGTAACCTTTCTCTGCAATGTCCTACCTCTGTTTTCCCCCCCTTCTTGTGTGGTACTTCCACTGGACTCACACAGCGTACCAAGCCATCATTGCTTTTGCCTGATTTATTGAATAAACTACAATTGGCTAAAGGGGCATGGTGGCTCAGCGGGTAAGACACCAGGCTTGTTGATTGGAACATCGCAAGTTCGGAGGTTCGAATCCCTAACCCTGCGTGCGGAGTGAGCTCCCGCACTAGCTCCAGCTCTTGCCAACCTAGCAATTCGAAAGCATGCAAATGCAAGTAGATGAATAGGTACCACTTAGGTGGGTAGGTAACAGCGTTCCGCGCGCGTCATGCAGCCACATGACCGTGGAAGCGTCTTCGGACAGCGCTGGCTCTTCGGCTAACAAACGGAGATGAGAACCGGCCCCTAGAGTCGGACACGACTGCACAAATGTGCGGGGGGGGGGGGGGACCTTTACCTTTACCTTACAATTGGCTGGGTTGGCACAAAATGCTAAGCCTAGATCTCATTTGATCAAGAAAACATTGTTAAATGTGTTTAGTGTGATGTGTAACCCCGGTAGAATGTTGTGTTTATGCAACATAGCAGCCAGATAATAGCCATCATCCCTGCTGTTTGTGACCCCATTAAGCTACTCCGGAGATCAGCTTGCCCTTATTTTTTATTTATTTTATTCATCACATTTATATCACGTTTATATCATGCTCAGAACCCAAATCTCACACATCATGGCTGGACTATAGGCAGCAAACCGAAGGGAAGCCAGAATCAGTCAGAGTAGCCAGTTCTCATAGCCAAAGGATATTCCATGAGATAAAGCTGAGAGCACGCAAAGCAAGCATTCTGAACGTTTGATGTGTTTTTTTACTGTATGTTCCTAAACACCCTGGGTTTGCACAACACATGAACCATGGCTTCCAAACCACAGCGGCTATGTTCGTACAACACAGCAAGCCACACGCTTGGCTAAGAGTGTTGAGTGGAGCAAGAGATGGATGAAACTGGAAGTCCTTTTACAGTCTTTCCAGCTCAGAAGGGGGGGCGTGGTGGCTCAGCGGGTAAGACGCCAGGCTTGTTGATCGGAAGATTGCAAGTTCGGAGGTTCGAATCCCTAGCCCTGCGTGCGGAGTGAGCTCCTGCACTAGCTCCAGCTCTTGCCAACCTAGCAATTCAAAAGCATGCAGATGTAAGTAGATGAATAGGTACCACTTCGGTGGGTAGGTAACAGCGTTCCGTGCGCATCATGCCGGCCACATGACCGTGGAAGCGTCTTCGGACAACGCTGGCTCTTTGGCTAACAAACGGAGATGAGCACCGGCCCCTAGAGTCGGACACGACTGCACAAATGTGCCATGGGTACCTTTACCTTTTACAGCTCAGAAGGACTTATTGGCCAGAGCAGAGTAGCCATCACCTCAGTTCAGTGCTCACTCCATGCGGCAGCTTTTTCTAACCTTGGGACTGGTGATGGGCAAACACTCTTTGACTTGGATGGAGGGTGATACCCACATTGTCAGGGATGAGGCAGGCCAGTTGACTTGATTTTTCAGTCTGTAATTCATAGCAACCAGAGACAGTTCCATGAAAAGAAAATGAGTGAATATTAAACCTCTTAATGTGTCATTCAGTGAGAGTTAAAGGGAATGGTAAGATTAATAATGTATTTTGTTTGGTATGGCTTATTATGCTGTATGATGTCATAGAGGCTTCCAGATGGGAAGGTACTCTCTCTCAGCCCTAGGGAGGAGCCAATCGCAAACCAGGAGACAGAGCTCTAGTCCCGCCTTAGGCATGAAAGCTGGCTGGGGGAACTTGGGCCAGTTGCTCTCTCTCAGCCCTAGGAAGGAGCCAATGGCAAACCACTTCTGAAAAACCTTGCCAAGAAAACTTCAGGGACTTGTCCAGGCAGTCTCCGAGAATCGGACATGACTGAACAGAATAAAAAAAATTAGTTAAGTATTAACTTATTTTCATGTAATAAATGTTTGGGGTCAATGAACAATCTGAAACTTCATGAAGGGGTTGATAAGCTGAAGAGTTTGGAGACCCCTGATGGAACTTCTGGATTGGCTTAATGTCTCCTGTCTGCTATTGTCCCTCTCCTTTTGTTTCTCCTGCGAAAGCCAACTCCCTCAAATACTTTGCTGCCTACGGCCTTTGTACCTAACATGTTCCTTCCCCCCCCTCCCCTAAAAGATTTGATGATGCATTGTGATTTCCCCCCCCTTTTTCTACAGGGGTTTTATTAAGAAGGCTGGAGACAGTTCTCATTAGTCTCAGTGCCATCTTTTATCACTTATCAGAGGAACAAGCAAACGGAGAGCTGATTCCTTTGATCACGGCAAAAGGAGAAAGAGTATTAAAAACCCTATGAAGATCTGCTAAGTAGAAGCTGGGAAAGACAGACTGAGGCATGTTTCAAAGAAAGAAACAGGAGTGAAAGTTGCCAGATTTGCTTGTACATATTAAAGAACTGTACCCGATGCTACATATCCAGCGTGCATCTTTTGTTGGTCCCCCCTCCCCTCCCCTCCCCTCCCCGCTTCGCTTTTTTATTTTTTAAACCGGCAAACAAGAATTCAACAGTAAGGGCAAGTGATCAATGGGAGCCGGAAGGGGGGAAAAGCTTGGGAGGTGGGCCATCTCAAGGGAATTGGAGGATGTGAGTGGGGAGATGGCTGAAAAACAAAAAGAAAGAGACAAGATTGGCACACCAGATTGGGCTCCTGGGAGACAAAACCTCCATAGTTTTCTTCCTTTGAGGGAAAACTGGGTTTTTTTGTTTTACAAAATTATTCATGGCGTGCGACCCAGTTACTTGAGGGACCTTCTCTACCTTTTTTCATACATCTACCCGTCCCATTAGGTCCATCACGAGAGGCCTGCTCTGGGTCCCGTCTGCTAGGGAGTGCCATTGTAATGGGCAGAAGGAATAACCTTGAGGAACAGGAGGAAGAGACGCAACCAAGACAACAGTCAGATAAAAGAAATCTGAGTCTGGGGCAGAAATGTAATTTCAGAAAGTGTCTCAGACTTGACTCTCCCTAGTTCTCTTGAAGATAAAGGGGCGGGGGGGGGTGCATTCAGAAGATTCTGTAACCTTATAACCTTATAATAAAAGTAGTATTAGCTTTCATAACTGGTTTCTAGTCTGGTTTACCTTGAAGGGCTGACATCAGGGAATGAGCTGTTTTTCCAAACTGATGTCTATGAAGGTTCTCAGTCATCCAGGTGGAATTGTCTGTAGCTTGAATCATGTCAACTGGATTTCCATTTTCTCAGTGGAAACGTTTCGCTCCTTATCCAAGGACCAAACAACCTTTGTACAGGAGGATGGCCCAACACAGGAGAAGTAACACCACAGGACCAGAGTCAGCAGTTTATCTTCATCTAAAGGAAAAAGGACACTCATTTGAGGAGATTAATGTTCACATTTTAGACAGAGAAGATAGGTGGTTTGAGAGAAGGGTCAAGGAATCCATTTATGCCAACTTGGAAAATCCTTCCTTGAATAGAGGTGGGGGCCTCAGGCACAATCTTTCCCCTATCTTCCTTCCTGCTTTGTCTTCTGTGCCTAGGAAGATTAAGACCATTTCGCAAGCTCAACAGCAGCATGGTGATCTTAACGATCCTCCTTTAGATGATAAAGGGACTTAGAAACAACATCTCAAAATAACCATGACCTAGCCCCAGGTGCAAGGTCACACAGCCACCCTAGAAACATATTTAAGGATTCCCTTACTAACTTTGCTCAGACTGAAGAAGCTCCTTGGATAAGGAGCGAAACGTTTCCACTGAGAAAATAGAAATCCAGCTGACATGATTCAAGCTACAGACATTTCCAAACTGATGTTCCTTTCTCATCTTCCTGATAGGCTTATGTGTAGCTAAGTGGGGCATGATGGACTCAATTCACCCAGTTTTTGTTTGTTTGTTTCACACAATATCTTAAACTGATGACTTGGGTGGGTTCACACACCACATGCTAAGCTAAATTGTGATTGGCTTCTTTGTGGGTTATCATGTCATGTGAACACAGCATCTGAAAGCATCTGTAGAGAGCCTAGGTCACCATCTAACACCCTTGGGCATCAAAGATGCCTCAGGCTTGGGGTCCCCATTTTATTTTTCCTGAGAAAGGACTCCAGGCAACTCTGGGCAATGAAGCTGACTTCCCATTATGTTTTCCCATAATGCCCTAAAGCAACCATACATTAGAGGCCTTGTGGGGGATTTAAAGGGAAAGTAGACCCAGCTAAAATCTAGGGGAACCAGCAATAAACAAATACATTTCACAGAAGATTCTTCAGCCTCTTCAGCTTGGAACCATGAATGATTTGGGTGTGGAAGCCTGTCAAATTTGATCAATAGAAACATTCCATTAGGAGGTTCTCCCATGGAAATTTTGTTGGACATAAAAAATAACAATAATAAATGACTTGCTGGGTCAGAGAAAAAGCCAAGCTAAGTTTCCACATTGCACCACCCCATAATGTGGCTTGTTTGTAAGTTCAGCCACTGTGATTTAATGCACCATGATTTGTGGCTTAGCACTTCATATAAAGTCAGCCGATTGCGTCATACTCAACAAATCACGGCGTAAGAGTGACTTATGAGCCTGGCCTCATGGGCTCATAAGAAACCTCTCCCCTTCTAATCAATCTTGATTTCTGGTGACTTTCTGACACATCCATGTTGTTGACTTCATCTCGTTTTGGAAGTGATGTGTCATTGCCTTCTGGGATTTATCTGGATTTCCCAATATGGCCCTGCTACTTTCTAGTTTTCCCATCCAAATATTAACCAGGCCTGACCTTGTTTAGCTTCGGAGCCCAAGAAAGGTCAGTCAAGTGCAGATAGACCCTCCATGCTGTGATGTGTTGGCGCTGCTTTCATCTACGCTTTCTGGATTCTCAACTTTCAATGAAGTTAACAATCTCAGGCAATTTATGAACCCAGCTAACAAGTCAGCTAGGGAATACACTGGATTTTGACTTTCCCCTGGATCATGCAAAGAGAGAGGGAGAGAGAGAGAGTTCACTCTTGCTCTTCTCCTCCCCTCATTATTTGATAGTTCTTTAAAGAGTTTCAAGTTTTACTTTGCTTCCTTTTGATCAGGAGGAAATTGTAGTGTAGGAATGGATGCACAGCTGTGTCTTTGCCTTTGAACTCACCAGGTCTAAAAGCCTGCAAGAATATTTTTCCTTTCAGTTCTCCAGCCCGGCTCATACAGCCTCATGATAAAGGGAGATGTTAAATTGTCCTCAAGGATTACTAGAAAGGTAAGTTCTTCAATCCAAAGCTCACAGTGGAATTGTGTGGGGGGTGTGTTTTTTAAAAAAATTAAATCCTTAATAATTTAAATGTCATGCTTTTGGAATTGCAGGTCTCAATTCCTATCATTTTCTTTTTTTAAAAAAATGAAAAGTTTGGCTTTTTCTAAAAGAGGAACCGGTCTGGTTTTATGACGGCTTCTAGACCGGCAGATGGCATTCAATGTGGCAGCGCCATCTAGTGGTGCCACAAGTTCATAATCCAGAGAAACATTTGCAGGTGAATTCCAGAAATGCCTTCTTTTAAAATCAAGGGTAAGAATACTTCAGCCCTTGGTATTTCAGGATGAGCTAATGTTTTAGGTGTGGTTCCTTTGGAATAAGGCCCCTCAGGGATGATTCAGAAACCAGCTTGAAACACTGCTGGGAACACCGCAGTGGCTGAGTTCCACTGAAACCCTATGGAGTTCCCAAGATCTTGGGGGCCTGAAGTTCTGAAGACGAAGACCAGAGCGCTGCAGAAGGGATTAATTAATAGGAAAGGAAATCCATTTTGTGTAGTCCTTGGTGCTCTCTGAGCTTGCTTGCTTGCTTGCAGATGTTTCATTACCCGACTAGGTGGCATCATCAGTGCACCTGATGCTTGTGCCAAAGTGCATCAGTGATGTTACCTAGTTGGGTCAAGAAACGTCTGCAAGCAAACCACCAAGCTCAGAGAGCACCAAGGACTCCACAGTTCAATCCTGAGCTACAGATACTTTCTTCTATTTAAGTCTATTTTCCAAGTAGCCTCTCTGACTGCTAATTCTTCTTTCACCCGAGCTGATGCTTGATGAAAACACTGGAGCATGAAAGTCTTTAGCTGAGAGAAGAGCAGTGGTGGGACAAGGTTCTGTCTCAACTAAACTACTTGGCTGTTGTTGTTTTTCTTGTGTTCAGGTTCTTCAGGGTCCTTAAAGATGTGTATCTTGCCCCCCCAACCTGCCCCGATAGGTACTATTTGTCTTGCCCAACTGCTTTTGGGCAGTTGGTGGAAGAATATAGCTTCCCATGATTAATTTAACTAATAATTTAATAACTGCATTCAAGTATACCATCTCAGAGAACCACATAGGTTAAGTGAGCACAACGTGCTCTGCTGAATACGTGATTTGCTAGTCATGTTTTTGTGCAAACCCAACCTTTCTATATTTGCCACCCTGACCTTCAGAACAGAATGGGAGAGCAGATAATTCAAGTGTGCCTTCACCTTAGGAATGATGGGCATCTTTTCTATTTATGTTTTTAGGGCGGTGTATGCCCAGTTATGTATCTTTTTACTTCTCATGGTGTTCTAGGGCAGGGAAGAGTAGTTTGGTATGTGTGTGCCTCCTCTTCTGGTGATTCTTTGAACTGTAAGTGGAAGGACACTGAGGATTTGGATGGATTCTGCCCACCCAGGCTGGCCTTTGCAACCTTCTGAGCAAGAAAGACTATACCAGGACTTCTGATTATAGCAAATAGCAAGAATGTTTTGAACTTTATATGTTCCTATAGTCTTGGATTAGTCCAGACTTCTTGGCTTTGATTTCTGGTTTAGCGTGAACAGAGTACTCACAGTGAGTACTCACTGTTTATCTAACAGAGTACTCACAATATGTTCTCAACACCCTTTCCCTCAGAGATGGGGCATCTCTATCCCCAGTAATCTTAACTGATCTGAGAATGGGCCAAATGTTAGTAACTTGTAACACAAATCCCAGGAGTTGCTCAAAATGTTCCACCCAGATGTTTCTTGTTCACGAATGTGTCATCGGAGGTTTCTATAAAGTACTAGGCAGATGTTAGCCATCCCCTGTCACTTTGGAGATGAAATAGCTTAGGATTTGCATTTTGTATGACACCCATGATTGGATTCTTTATGAGGACTCATGAATGCTCCTGAACTGCCAACATAAAAACTAAAAATTTAATCAAAACGAACAACATATCTCTATATTAGTATATTTGGTCCTTTACTCCAGCAAACTTTTTAAGCGCTGTGTGTCTTTACTAATCTCTCCTTAACATTTATACCCCCAAGCATCACCAGATACAATCCCTATGAATCCTCAGAAACAGCGTAAGAGAGTAACTGATAACCAATAGGATAGACTCACGTATCATATTAATGTTAGAATTGCGCTGAATATTCTAGAATACTTTAAAAAAAATAATTTTATTGCTTTTTAATTAATAACAAAAAAAAAGAAAACACAAAACACAAAACCAATATTAAGATACATACACCATCAAGAAGGAAAAGAAACATTAAAAAGTGCTATTACAAAAAAAGTGAAGAAATACAACAAAGGGGGGGGGGGGAGAATGAGCAAGAGGTTTTTCTTTCTGTTTGCTTCCTGCACACAACAAATCATTTATTAAACTCTTCTCTCATATTTTTTCTCTAAGTTCCAAATAACTTTCAGTCTTCCTTTTCTGTTGGGAAAATGCTCCTGCCTCATCAAAATCTGCATTCTATTTCTGTCCCTTTCTTCCTCTCAGTGTATATATTCCTGTACTGTCAGTTCCTTCAATGTCACCATTTTATGCTGACACTTCTTGGCCTTCCTGTCTTCCAACTTCTTTTGGAAGAACAAAAAATCTTTCCCAAGTTCATAGGCTAAGGAGATCATTGTTTCTAACAGGGGTATGAAGTACCGGTGACCAGGTTGTTTTTCTAAGCGCTGTAAAGCCTTTTCTCCAAATTCAAAGGCACTTTTGAAGTTCTCCAGATCTTTGTGACATACAAGGATGGCGCAGAGTGTGGGAACCAACAGAATGGGTCTATGCTTTGTGAGCTTCTCCTGCAAAGCTACGGCCTCCAGGAGACCTTCCAAAGCTTTGGTATATTGTCCTCCTCGAAGGCAGCTGTAGGCCTCTTCCAGCTCAGGCCTGGTTAAGAAGTCAATAAATATTCGAGATGACCTGATGAACTCCATGGAGTATAGAAGCCGCAAATAATCCTGGAAAGCTAGCTTTCTCTCCATTATGACCTCATCCATGAAATTGCCAGTCAGGATTTTTTTGGGAAAGGCAAGGTCTTCCATTTCATCATAAAACTCTTTCAATAGGTTTATGTGCAGCTTTTCAAAATCAGAATACCGACGCTCAATCACTGATACGTTGCTGTCAAAGCTGCCGGTCTGGATTATAATGATTTGGTACTTCTGGCAGGGACACACAAGCAAAATATTTTAGGAATGTCAGATGGAACAGCAGAGCCAGTCAACTGGAAGTTACCCTGAGCACGGGTTGCATTTCTACATTACTTTGAATGTTGGTGTTTTTGGTTTAGCACAATATACAGGCCTCTCACCATGGTGTATGGTTTAACATTATGTGTTAACTTAAGTCCTGTGGTTTAATCAACAAACCATGATCAAAGTAATCGTGACTTAGTACTTTGTATGAATTGCTGGGCCACCATAATCTATGGTTTACAGCCACACAGACCGGGGTCCTACACTGCTCAAAACCATGATGCTTGTACTAAGGTGTAATGTAGCTTAATCCAGTAATTGCTGTAATCATTATCGCTTATGCTTATTATGTTGTGTCAACCTAATCATTGTATTCATAACCACAATTTAGTGCAACGAGCGAAACCATCCAGTCCTGACTCAACCAATGAAAGGGGGAGAGGAATTATTTAGCTAGAGATCTGAGCAATCTTATGTCAACACAGATTGCTTCAATTACTAGGCTGCTTCATCATCATCATCATCATCATCATCATCATCATCTTGTATATTAGCTTACCACATATTTAGAGAAAGGCTTCTCTACAATTTTGGCTGATGGGATTTCAAAAAGCACCTTGATTTCTCGGCAGTTTTGTTTCTCATTCCGCCAGTATTCCTGAAGTTCTTTAGTTGTCATGGAAGAGTTGGGACTTTTCTCACCTAAAATAAAGTCATTGATTATAGAAAATGTACCGATTTAGAGTAATGGCATGGATAGTCAACTTTCCAGTATCTTCAGTTCACTGAAATAATGGGATGCTAGGAGAAGAAAGTATAGACTAGTTTCATACATTAAACTAAACAATAAACCCGGGGTGTGGAACCTTTTTTCTGCCAAGTGCCATTTGGATATTTATAACCGGGGACCGCGGGGTGGGGGGGGTGGGGGCAGGGTTTCTAGGATTTCCGCGGACCAGGGGTCGGAGTTTGCGGGCGGGAGCCAATCACAAGCACTGGGGGGGCGGGGTTTGCAGGCGGGAACCAATCACAAGCACTGGGGGGCGGGGTTTGCAGGCGGGAGCCCCGCAGGCCTTAGGCTTTATACGGCCCGCGGGCCTGACATTGCCCACCCCTGCAATAAACCATAGCTTAGAAGCCATAACTGTTGGATGCATACCATGTGTTAAGCAGAATGAAAACAAACCAACAAGGGCAGTTGAATTAGAACCCACAGGTAGGTAATCTGATGCTCTCCAGTTGTGTTGGATTACAATTCTTGCAGCAGCTTTCCAGGGCTGCAAAACATCTGGAGGACACTAAGTTGCCTATCTTATAAAATTGCTTACCTATTTGGCTGGTGGCCTCTTTTGCTTCCTGTGTTGCTTGAAATGAATTCATGTTTTCGTGATCACCATCTTCACCTGAATGGATGACTATAGGAGGCTTGGGTGTAACTGCTAATTCTTCCTGCAGTTCTTCTATTCCTGAGTAGCACTGGCTTTCATCCATCGTAGACCTTCCAGAGACAAATATAATCAGTACATCACATGAAACTCTTCAGGCATGTTTTCACCATATTTTGTTGAATAAGGTACAGTGGATTAAGTTCACACAAAACAAAAACCGGATGGAACTCTCTTACAGCCATCTAACCTAGTGGCTCTCTAACTGTAATGGTATGTGGGAATGACCTTGGGAGACGGGGCAAAGAGATGCTGCCTAGGGAACGATCAGATAAGAGAGGGCATAGCCCACAGCTGCATAATGGGCAAAGAAAGAAACTCAGAAAGGAACCTCCCTAACTTATCAGGCTGTAAAGGAGATGGCAGGAGATTCTGCTAATGTAGCCTTATAATAAAGTAGAATTAGCTCATCTGGTCATGTTTCCTGTCTGGTCTACATGGTAAGGCTGACACTCACAGACTCCAGGACAGAACAGTGCAGTTAGGAGAAGGCATAGCTTCTGAGGGCTGGGATCATTCCAGGTACCCAGAGACCCCAGTATGATGTGTGAACTGAGATGATTAGGTTTATACAATAAACTATGGCTTACTCATGGGTATCATGGGTATCATGGATTACTGTCTGATGTGAACAGAGCCCCTGCATGACTTATCTCTATTGAGATAAGAACAACAACAACAACAAAAAACCCAACCCACAAATGCTTTTAAATGAAAGCTCTTTTGAAGCAAGTCCCAGTCTCAGTATCCTAGGCAAAAATTACAAACAAGTATATCTCACAAGGTTGAAAGTTGCCCACTCTGTTAATTAAGACAGACAAAATCCTGACCTGGTAGAATTCTGGAAATTACTTGATGTGTCGTGAAGTTCTTGCCTCTAAAACGCCATGATAGCAACGCTTCTGGGCTCCTTTTGAGATCTCAAGAGACAATTAACATTAAGTTTCACTTTAAATATCTCGGTCAACTTCTCTATTTAACAAAGAAGGAAGTTTAGCTGAGCTTCCTCATTCTCCGTTTCATTTTCACTGTTTTAAGAAGACGGTTACTACATAAATTTAGGTGGAATCCAAACTTTTAAAAATGTAATCTATTTCTGAAATGTGGTACCTGGTCCTTTACTTTATGTGAGGACAAGATCTTGGCACACTCCTAATAACCTGATCAGTATTGAGAATACCAATCTTAGAAAGTTGTCTGCATGTGATAGTGAAGCTGGTGTATGTGTTGATTGCCCCCGTTTCCTATGTTCACATGAAAGTTTGCAGTCAGAAATGCCTGGATTTATTGATCTAAGAACCAGGACTTCAGGAACTGAATTGGTGAAGGGCACTTCGATTTTTAAATGGGTTTAAGATCTAAGCATTGATACTGCTTTATCTCAATGTGCTGTTTTTCCTTCTTTGTTTTTATGGCTTGTGTCTACTGATTTTTGAAAAACATCATGTATACCCAGCTCCAAAACTCAACAATAGGGCAGAATGGAAATACTTTACATTCATAATAATTAGATGATGATGATGATGATGATGATGATGATGATGATGATAGACTCTGAAGCCTCATATTTCAGCCTTTTACATCACATGTTTATTTGGAAGGGAGATTAACTTAGTTCACTGAACTACATCTCAGATAAGCACAGTCGTAGAGTGCCAGGCCAAAAATGCAAACAAGACAAACTCACCATGGGCTTTATGCATTTTTTTCCTGGATTGCCATCAATCTTCTGTTTGATCAACTTTGCCGGTTTGCCCCTTGCCAAGGGCTCACGAAGTCAAACCTCTCCTAAATCTGCCCATGGAGATGTCACCAACAAGGGATATTTCTAGACTACAATGACCCAGGTGCATCAAGTCCCCTTGAGCTTGTTAAAGTAAATGGAAATGAAGTAGCAAAAATCTCCATCCATTCTCTGCAGTTTAAAGGATTAATATTGATCAGTTATTGCCTGTTAAGCAAGTCACAGTTGAAATAAGCTCTACAAACATGTGAGGAGCCAGATTTTTGACTATAAATATAACATTCAAACTGCTTCCTGTCAAAGCCAATAAAAAACAGTAGCCGAGAACTTTCTGATTTACCATTCTCTAATTGAGTCTATCAGCTAAAGATAAAATGGCTTAAAATAGCTGCCACAGTCTAATAACAGAATTGTGCTACCATGAGTATCTCACTGTTGTTTAAATTGCTGAGAATTCTGGCTGGGAATTTCTGTTCCAACAAGACTCTCTTTCAGCTGTTTTACCTACAGTTCCTTGAAATGGGTTGCTTTATGTTGGGGTGAGGCTTTTTTTTTTTTTGGCAAGGATGAGATTTGGGGCACTAAGGGATTTCTCCCAAAAAAACCCTGATTGTGAGAGACTCTGAATTTTGGGGAATCCAAAATGTGACTCCAGATACTGTGGTTTGTCAACTGGAGAATATAGCTTAGATCCTGCACGCACACATCCCTTATTCAACAAACTGGGCTTAAACAAATTATAATTTAGCATTGTGTGTGAACCAGATTATACCCTTGTATTTTGCATCACTCTGTTTACAAACACAGAACAATTTTACTTTTTAAAAATAATGTCTAATGAAACACCCCCTACCACCAAAACTCAGTTGGAAAACAAACTCACATTTTAAAAGATGCTTGATTTTTTTTGTACAATGTGAGATGAGGTGAACATCCATTCAGGTTTAAAGAATACAGTTTTAAATCTTCTGATAGAATAGAAGCCTATTGGCCTTGTCAATCTTGTGTACTGATGACAAAGATGCCTCATGGCTTCATATACAAGTGATCTTTAATTATCAAAGGTGCATTCTTGTGAATAAAATGAGATTGAAATACAGTTAAAGAAAGACATTCTCACCCACCCACCCCGCAAAAAAAGATGGGAGATTCTTGTTTGTTGATATTCCAGTGAGGTGGTTCTTTGATATTGCCTTTCAGGAAGTTACTAATTGTTTGTAGTACACAAAATTAGAAAGAATAGAACAAATACTGTTGTGAACCGTAGGCTAGGCGATGTTTTAGAAAAAATCTTAAGCTGCTATGTTTGCAGCTTTTGGTACATGCAGTCTTGGACTTCTGCATTAGATCTGCATTATTCACGATTCAACAAGTATATTGGGATTATCCCGGAGGGGAAAAAATTAGAGCTGTAGATAGGAAGGCAGAAAATGACACTACTTCCCCTGCTCCACAGGGCTAGCTGCACTACTTCAGTTCCTATACCTTCCGAGCTCCCTTGCAAACCTCCAATATCTGCATTCAGGCTGCCTTTAAGTCCTAAGAAAGGGCTTTCTCCAAGGTTGTGCCTAAAATTGCTTGCCTTACTCCCTGCTCTTCTTTGTATTGCAAAACCCTTTTTATTTTGATAGGTAGATGGCATCTCAAGCTAGCGATGTTTCCTCTCTTTCTTTCCTTATGGAATTCTTTAGCATGTTTGTGTTTACTTATCTTCCTTGTATTTTGATGCTCTAGACAGGCTCAAGTGTTCTTAAAATGTTTATTTAAAAAAGGAAAGGCAGGGTAGAAATACAGTAGAACACAATAATCAATCAACAAGGTTCTGTGAAATTGAAGAAATCCAGAACCTGCAAAGGATATGTATAGTTCAAGGGTACAGAACCTGTCCCCCTAGAGGTGCAAACAGACCTATTTCAAAAGCCTCCTGCAAGTCATAGTTTAGACTTCTGGCCAGAGTGACCGATACTAGTCTGCTGCGAGGGGAAGGAAAAATAGAAGAAAAAGATAGAAGATGAAAAGATAGAAGAAAAAAGGAAGTGCCAGAGAGACCATAGCTAACTTCACCCACTGCTTAAGATCCACCCACCAAGGACATGGGACCTTCTGCAGAAAAAGTCACCCATCCCTGCTGTAGCTTCAGTGTTCAAAAAGACATGGGAGATACATATGCTGATATAATAGAATAAACAGTTTGTCGGGATTCACGCTAGGTTCCCTCCTGAAGACTATCTGCCTCTTAACCAACCTGGCTGTTCAAAGCCTGAGATAACAACCATTTATAAGCCAAGAGCTCTTCTACCCTTGGCTTATAAAAGGGTACAGCTTGCATAAGAATCCTCTTTGTTAATCCTCCTTTAAGGCCCGATAATTCATGCAGGTTGTCCTTTGCCCACCAATTTCTTATTTTTCTCCGAATGGTCCAGACTGATTTGTTTCTCCTCCTATTTCTTTAGATTCTTTTTGCATAATCTGATCCATTGGGTTCTCATATGCTTTGAGGTCATGGCCTGGGAATTTACTATATCCCTTCCATTCATCCAGGTAGTCCTGGAGATTGATCTGCATGTTCCTCTGATCTTGGTCATCTTCTACTCGTAGGTCTGAAGCGCTGTTCAATAAGTCACTGTCCTCTTTCACCTCATGCATCATAGCTGTAATTTCCATACTATCGCTGTCCCTGATATCTGGAATGCTGTCTGATAAGATGTCATGGACTATCACTGGTTCCAGACCTGGTGTGTACCACTTGGTTCCAGAAAACTCCAGGATTTTTTCCATTGAACTGCAGAAAAAGCAAATATTTCATCAGATGGAGAGCCAGTTTTCAGACTGCCCAACAGAAATTGGCCAGTGGCCCAAAGGTGATGGGATACACCCCTGCAAATATCCTGAAGTAGAATAAGAGGTATTCTGGATTGTTTTATAGCAGGGGTGGGCAACATCAGGCCTGCGGGCCATATAAGGCCCACGGGGCTCCTGCCCGCAAACCCCACCCCTTCCACGCGATTGGCTCCCGCCCGCAAACCCCGCCCCCCAGTGCTTGTGATTGGCTCCTGCCCGCAAACTCCGGCCCCCGGTCTACGGAAATCCCAGAAACCCCGCCCCTCACCCCCCCAGTCCCCAGTTATAAATATCCAAATGGCCCTTGGCAGAAAAAAGGTTCCCCACCCCTGTTTTATAGGCTATGAGGAATAGCATCCATGATTGCTTCTCTAAACAAAAATAAAAGAAATATTTACATATTATCATTTTAATAGTAGGTGGCAATGGGGTGGGTGCATGTCAGTATTTTGAAAAGTCTGGACACTCTTTTGGAATGTCATGTTTTGATTTTTTGCATAACACTTAAGGAAACAGTCCTATGAGAACTTCTCAAAAGCCTACAGATTTACTCCAGAAATCAAACAAAGAGAACCCATTTCATCTAACAGTGTTTTACAATACTATTTCTTTTCCAGATGCTCTTTCCAAATATCATTGCTTGATATTCAACTTTGATTGGTTGTTTGGAAATCAGCTAATAGTAGTTTGAACAATATCATACAGGTTTGTCTCTAACCCTCTTTTGATCTAGATTCTTTCATCTAGAATCCATCTTGCTTGCTGGCTTCGCTTTTTCAGCTGATTTCGGGTAGTTTCTAACGCCCCGATACTGAGGTTGGATATGAGCTTCTCCAAATTGGTCCTACTTACCACACTTTTAGCAAGCTAAAGAACAGAAAGAAGAATGGGTACCTTCTCCTTGTCCTAAAACAGCAAAGACAACACAAAATAGTTCCATGGAAGCATCTCCAGCACTTTGATGTCTGCATTTGTCTGAGCTTTTGAGGCTGCACGAAGACCTCTTGGAAAGGTCACCTGAGAACAAGACTTCTGCACCTTGCAGTCAGATCTATTAAGTCCAAACACTAGACGACCAATCTCTTGGCTTGGATGGAGATACCTGATTAGTGAATGCTCAACCTCTATGACACAAGACTACCTTTGGCTGCCTTTGTGACACCTTTCGGCACATGCTTTCTCTGCATTGTTCCAAGTAATTTGCATACTGGCATCACATTGGTGCAGAAGTGCTAGCAAAGTAGCAGGTTTTTAAAGCTAGAGCGAAGGGGTTGAAAAGTAGGCCCAAATCTATCCATAGATACCAGGGATGGTTTAAAACTATAGGAGTGCAAAATATGCTGTTCATCAATAGGTCTGTGCAAAGTTATGACTTTGATGATGTTGAGTAAAGCACCCCATTCAAGATACTTCATGGGGCCACCTGTTCCAAAGACTGAAGTCCCTTCTGGCTAAATCAATGTATGAATAAATAGGTTTCTTCTTTTAAATCAGGGGTGGGCAACGTCAGGCCCGTGGGCCGTATAAGACCCGCAGGGCTCCCGCCTGCAAACCCCGCCCCTTCCACGCAATTGGCTCCCGCCTGCAAACCCCGCCCCCCCAGTGCTTGTGATTGGTTCCCACCTGCAAACTCCGGCCCCCGGTCCGTGGAAATCCCAGAAACCCCGCCCCCCACCCCTCCGGTCCCCGGTTATAAATATCCAAATGGCCCTTGGCAGAAAAAAGGTTCCCCACCCCTGTTTTAAATGGATATATGGAACAGAGTGATGTGAGATGTTTGTGACCTGCTTCACACAGACCTATTAATTGCTGCTTTTAGGATTTCGTGTTTTTATGTCCGTTATTTTTCTATTTCTCTTGCATTTTCAAAACCATCTTGTGGTTCTAATAAAAAAATTGGTACAGAAATACCATAATTTAAAAATTGCAAAGACTCTGGACATTTAAAAGAAAAAACCTCATTATTCATACACTGATTTAGGGTGAACTTTGTTGTTTAAGGAATCCTGCCCAAGAGCAACAATAAGTAATATTTTTTCCCACATAGAAAAGGGAACATATTAACCACATGGCCAAGGGGACCATGAGAATTGCTGACCAGGCTGGCTAATGTATATAGAGATTTAACATCTGTATTTCCTTTCGATAGATTTGATTGTTTAAAATTAAATATTTTTTTATTAAGAGTTTGGAATAAAAGATAAAAACCAACAAGAACTAATGTAAAGGGACGCGATGGCTCAGCGGGTTAAACCGCTGAGCTGTAGACTGCCGATCGGAAGGTCGGCAGTTCGAATCCCCGCGCAACGAGGTGAGCTCTCGTTGCTCGTCCCAGCTCCTGTCAACCCAACAGTTCGAAAACTTTGCGAGTAGATAAATGGGTACCACCTTAAGTGGGTAAAATTGCTGGCGTCCTGTCGGGGGTCGCCCACCAAACGGAAGATCTTTGGAACGGCGGTGGCTACGACGGATCCCGGAAAAAGCAGCTTCATCTACAGGACGTCGGCAGCCGGCTCCGACGCAAGGCATTGTGGGGCTTGTAGTCCAAGTAGCCTTGGAAGAGTCGGTTCCCTTACCCCTTCCTTTAGCGCGCGGTTAAATTGAAAATGTATAATATGAAATGTATAACATGAAATGTATATGTGTATGTAAGCCGCCTAGAGTCCTCCGTTAGGGAGGGGATAGGCGGGGTATAAATATCAATATAAAGAAATAAAGAAATAAAGAAAGCAAGAAAGAAAAAGACAAAAAGTGCAAAAAGAAAGAATGAAAAGCAATAGAAAGAAGTAGCTTCTGATCTTCTTTGCAGCAAATATAAGTACAACTGCAAAATTTCCTTTTACTCTATGGTTACAAAAAGAAAGGGGCGTGGTGGCTCAGCAGGTAAGACGCCAGGCTTGTCGATTGGAAGATCGCAAGTTCGGAAGTTCGAGACCCGAGCGCCGCGTGACGGAGTGAGCTCCCGCACTCGCCCCAGCTCTTGCCAACCTAGCAATTCAAAAGCATGCAGATGTAAGTAGATGAATAGGTACCACTTCGGTGGGTAGGTAACAGCGTTCCGCGCGCATCATGCGGCCACATGACCGTGGAAGCGTCTTTGGACAGCACTGGCTCTTCGGCTAACAAATGGAGATGAGCACCGGCCCCTAGAGTTGGACACGAGTGCACAAATGTGCGGGGGGAACCTTTACCTTTACCTTACAAAAAGAAAAGCTCCCTTTTTTCCTATTATCTATTTTTTCTAACCATCAAAGCCATAAATCACAAGATCATTTTTTTCTGTTTCATGCAAAAAGTCTGTAAGGGAGATAGATATGATTTTTTTTAATGGTGGTTTTCTATGAACCCTCCTTGTAATGCAAGCATGCTAACTATGTTTCCCTTTCCACAGTGCATTGATGTTCCTGGTATAGTTATTGAAATTCTCATTAAAAAGCAAGCAAGCAAGCAAGCAAGCTTTTATGGTGAAGCCTTTCAAATGAAGGAGCAGTCCTGGCCCTGAGATAGCAGAACCCCTTTAACCCCATGGTGGTTGTGTAATATTGTACGAAGAGACTTGCAGTTGTGCCAAATCTTTGTGCTGGAGACATTTCTTTCTGGGGATGGTGACCAACATGGTCCTGCAAATGCCAGGTTTGCTGTGATACCTGCCTGTAGTTTTGAGGGATGTTCTAGGGTCCTGTTGGAGGGAAGATCTGCCTCCCCCTCTCCTCCCATATCCTGGCCTCCTGCAGATGCGCCACGCTTTGCTTTCCCAAGATCTGGCCACTTGTTCCTGATCCTGAAGCTTCCTTAATTCCTTGTTCTCCATTTCCTCAGCACAGGAGCTGGCTGGCACGGCCATACCTATCTGGGCAAGATGCCTGAACCACGATGGCTGCTGAGCCATGCCAGAGATTTGGAATGCAACAGAGGGCTGATGCCATGGCAACTTAGCAGCCTTTCAGTGCAATTGCTCATTTCTTGTTTTTGCTTTTTTAACAATCAACTCTCCCGCTCAGACCTTCTGGGATATTTTTGGGAGAACAGCCAACAGACTCAGGGATACAAAAGCATGTACAAAAATGCATGGAGCGTGGGAAAAAAGAACACTCGGTCTTGCGTATATGGAGAGAGAAGACGTCACCTACGCGAAGGATGAGACGCTCAGTGATTGGTCAGCATGACGCCACAGCAAGTGAACCGTAATTGGCTGAGAGTTCTTTGTCCTCTGCCATAGGTCAATTTCATTGAAGGAAGGGTAAGCACTGGGGGATAGACAGTTTCCCGCAAACTCTAGATTCACAAACTCAGATACAACCATGGTTATAGTCTTTTCTGTCCGAATAGATCAATAAATCTGAATAGATTTTGGGTGAGAAGGAATTGAGAGATGGAAAGGCTTAATTTCCAGTCTGACATTATATATGGAATAGGAGAGAACTATACTGTTTCATACATTATATGCCTTTACATCTTATATTTCACATACATATAATATATATTTTATTTATTCATTCATCTATTCATTCCATTTGTAATAGCTGCCCATTTCCTAAGTGACTCCGTGGCTCACAAGAAGTAAAGCAACATCCAATACGAAAAGCAAATCGATAAAAAACAAACATACAAACATACACCTCACAGGGTTGTTGTGGGGGAAATAGGCAGGAGTATTAATTATGTTTGCTGCCTTGATCTGACCCCCCACAAAAAATGGGATAAAAATATAACAACAACAACAACAACAACAACAATAATAATAATACAAACCCTGATAATGTGGGTGAGCCCGTTGTGTGGTTATCTTGATTGTGCAGTGTTTGATTATTCTCGGCTGCTACTTTATGTTGTCTTCTGTTATTTATGTTTTTAATCACTGGTTGTGTTTTAGTTTGTTCTTAATTTGATTTAATTGTTAGCTGACCAGAGTCATGTACATGAGATGGGTGGCCATATACATTTATCAAATAAATGCATAAATACATAAACAAACAAACCATCAGAAAAAAATAACATTAAAAACAGAAAAATATACATTATTTTTGTATCCCACTTTTCATTACACACACACACACACAAATTATTAATTTTACACCCCGTTTTTATAATATATAATTCTATTATATATGTTTTATATGTTATTCCTTTTTTGTCTGTCAAAATATAAATATAATGTATATATTATATGCAGAGATTTTAATTCATTTTTAAACAATCCTCTCTCGAAATAATCCTAAAGATCTGCATAGATTTGAAAGCAAACCACCTATTTTAAATGTTTGTACCAATTGAAGAGAAATGTTTGTATTTCTCTTCACTCCCACTTATTATTATTATTATTTTGGAAGGAATAATAGAAAGAAAAGTCTCCCCCACCAAAGATCCTACTGTATAATAATGTTAAGGGATGATTACAGATGAATATGTAATAGCAGCAAAAACACATGGCCCCTCCCTTCTCCAAACGATGTCGTCATCTCGAGGCAGGAGGAGGACTGGTAACGTTTCACCCCTTAGAGCCCCCGCCCACTTTTCCCTCCGCCCTTTCGGTTTTAGCCAATAGGGAGGGAGGGAGGCAAGCCCTGGGAAGATTTGCCCAATCAAATCAGCTGGCCTCGTTGGAGACCGGGAGGAATTGGGAGGACCTTTCTTCTCTTTTTAGCCACTAATCCAACAGGGACGAGCCCGGCCAGCCAATCCAACGACTCATTGCTACAGTTCAACCTAGCATGCTGGTAAGGGAAAAAGTGGAAATTCCCTCCGTCCCACAGAGAAAGAGAGAGAGAGAAAGAGCGAGAGGGAACCAGTCGCAAGGAGCAACGCCTGCCACCGCGTGTTCTGATTGGCTGAGCGTGGGGGCGGGGCGGGACGGAGCGGGCGCTGGCATCCAGCAGCGGGGTAGGGTGTGCTCCGCGAAGCCGCTCGCCGGAGCTCCTGAGGGGATGGGGACGGTGGCGGACGGCGGGCAGCGCAGCGGTCGTCGCCGTCGCTCCCCTCCTTCCCCCCGGGGCGCTGGGAGGCGAGGAAGCCCCGCTGCGGCCGCCTGCGAAGAGAGGAGAGAATGGTAATAGCGGGAAGCGGCGGGGATTGCAGCCGGTCGCGAGCGGGGAGCGCCGGCCATTGCGCTGAGGGGGAATCGGGTCGCGGCAGGCTCGGTGGGGCAGGGCTCTTCCCCGTCTCCCTCCCGCGGGCTCCTGCCTTGGTTGTTTCCCCCAGAAGCCCGAGGCAGCCGTCGTAGCTCTTCCTCGAAGTGGCTGCACAACAGCCCTGCGAGGTAGGCTGGCCTGAGAGAAAGCGACCGGCCCAGAGTCGCACGAGAGGCTTAAAGCGGGCTGCCCCCGCTCGTTGGCCGCCCAGTCACTGCGCTGGGCCCTTGGGGACGCTCTTATTAGAGCTGCTATTATTATTATTCTTTTTATGATGATGATGGTGGTGGCAGATGCTCTCCGTCCTCGGTTGACCCCTTTCCTTTGGGTCGGCTTCCCCATCGTGTAAACACACACACGCGCGCGCGCGCAAGGTAGAGGTCGACACCCTTCCATGCTTTATGCACCCTTGGCATGGAGGGGGTGCTTAAACCGTTTGGTGTATGCTTTGTGTACGATTTCAAGGAAAGTTTCTTCCTCCCCCCCCCCTTTTTCTTCCCTTTTTGGTTTCACTTTCTCAATTGGGGAGCCTTCTTTTGTGCTGGGCAGGTAAATGTTTGTGTGTACGTGTTTGCGTGTGTGCATGTATGTGTGTATATATGTATGTGTGTGCAAATATATGTATAAATATATGCATATGTGTGTAAGTAGTATATGCATATGTGAATATACCTGTGTGTGCACATATATATATGTTTATGTGTGTGGATATGTGTGTATGTGTGTATATATGTATGTATATATGCCAGCCAAACACACAGTCTTTCATTTGACTTGTTTTCTTTGTTTTCTTGTTTTCTTCATGGTGATGAAACAAAAGAGGTGTATTGTTTTTTTTCTAGACAGGTCCTTAAGACTTCCTTTTTTTCCACTCAGGAAGTGGTATGTTATGTTTTGTATGGATATCTTACACTTAAAAATAGACGAACTGTGATTTTGTCCTTTTAAAAATGTTTACTCTGGAGAAAAGTAGATTGTTTAAAATGTGTGCGTGTGTTTGTTTATATCTATCATAAAAATATTTTTTGTTACAGCACACATTCCTTCGGAAGGGTACATGGGTTTGTCTTTTGCAGTCAGAAAACAAATACTGAGACTACAATATTACATAACAGAAAGAGATTTATAGGGGAATCCCGATCATGTCTGTTCTGAACTAAATCCTGTTAAGTTCAGCCGTGCTTCATTGTGAGTAAGCCTGTAGAAAAGGGCAGCTGTGTTGCGGCAGAAGCTTTTGTGGACTAGAATCCGCTTCTGCAGCATAAGCCAGAATGGGGTCATCGGTTTGCTCAGGCTGAAACTTCAGACTGAAGTGGTTCATGTCTTAATTTAGTGAGCTGAAATATGTGCAAGTCTTTTGATCACATGGAGTCTCTTTGCACAACAAAGTTAGCAGTGAGCTGTAGTTTCCCATGCTGTTCTAAGAGTGAAACTTTGGTTAATAGTTTGGGAAGAAACCAGAGTTTTGTATTTGTTATTTTGTCTTTTCTAAATCATTGTTTTCTGGTTTAAGTGTAGCAGAATATAGTTAATTGTGGCTTGATATGAAAGAATGTGTGTGTATTTTTATTTAACCAGCAAATGCAACTGTAGAGAGAGACAAATTTAGAGAAGGTTTGTTGGGAGGTTGGGCGGTGTACAAATTTAATGCATAATAATAGTTATTATTTGGTTGTCTTTTGCACCAAAAACAACAAAGAGTTTTGTGGCACCTTAAAGACTAAGAAATGTATTAATGCATAACATATCAAGGTCACAATCCATTTTATCAGTTACTAGGAATTAGATATAAATGGTGGGACAAAAATTCATGACATGCATCAAGTACAGAATGTCTGTAATATTTCTTTACAGAATTCAAATACTACAAGGTAAATATCAGTCCTTTGTAGCTTTTCTGTTGTGGTTAGCAAACATTATCATACATTGTCATTACACTTACTACCTTTTGAGTTTGAAGGCTGTTTTGCCCCACTATTGTCAACCTGTTTGATTCTCAGGATTTCTCAGATTAAATATACTTATTGATAACCCCTCATGTATCTGATGAAATGACTTCTAGAATGCCGGTGTTGAGTAGAGGTTGAGATATTACATAGTTCTGGAGGATATCAGACTTTCACTCATTCACAAAACTCAGTGGTTCCCCTTATTAGTTCTCAGACCAATAGAGGTCACAGAATTATGAAGATAAAATGTGACAAATGGGTTGCCATTAGTTCCTTTAAAATATATAAGATATGAATTTAATACAAGACATAATTAATGAAAGCTTATGCCAGTAGTCCATGGATAATGCTGAGCCATAATGTGGTTTATTATTTGTTTTAGCATGATCATGGAACCCACTATTGTGCCTTAGTGTTATGTACAAATTTGATTGCTGTGGCTTGTTAAAAAACCAGGTTTAGCAGAATTATTTAAGAATATAGCTACTAAATTATTAGTCTTTAAGGTGCTACAATTATCAACTGAGGGAGCCATAGTTGATGCTTTCTGTTCAAAAGGTTTTTGGTTCAGTCCTTAGCGTCTCAGTCATGTCAGAGGCAATGCAAGATGGACCAGTGATCTCAGTGGTAAGATAGGATACAGTACTTGGCTTCTGCTTGTTCTGTCGACTCAAGGACATAAGAACTACCTTGCCAGATTGGACCGGAATTGAGAACCTGCTTGCTATCAGTAGTCAGCCAGATGCTTTTGTGGTGATGAGGATTGTTTTTCCCCGCAGGCCTGTCTAGAGAGGTGCGCTGTACCTCAGTTGTTATTTGTTGATACTTGTTTACAGTACGGTATTCCTATACTGCCAACTTCATACAGACTCTGGGTGGTTTGCAACTCTATAAAATTCATAAAACAACCGCTCCAAACAAAACAAACCTTGGTGACAGAGCAACTTCTATGCTCCACCTATATGGTTGGATCATTTAGATAGTTTTGCTTGGCATGGAGGAAAAAAACGGTTTTTTTTTTTTACTATTCTTTTGCCTCCCAGGCTCATAATTGAATCCTTTGTTTCAATTCCTTTATTGATCTTTGGTTCAAAAATTATACCCTAAGGTTAGTTCTTTAATGAAGTTTTGAAGCTGTCTGTCTGTCGCAGCCATTAATTACTGACATTTTAAGCCTAGGTATCCTCCTAGGCTTTTTGAAAGTAACACTACCCTTCCATTCAGAAGTGCTTCCATTCTCAATTAGCTCTTCTCTTTCTATCCCCATTCACAAGACTGAGGGGGATGCTTTTATTTGTTTGCATATTTAAGAAAAAGGTTGGTTTTGTGAAATACTGATGTATAATAATGTATATATTTGTACCTCTACTTAGATTAAAAGACACAGGAAGTGATTTGTAGAGTTTATTTTATGTAATGATCAAGCCTCTCAATTCTAAATGATTACAGATGTGATTTTTCTTTTGCATCTTAAACTCTGTTGGTAAAGGAACTATGAAGTACATTGATGGCTTTTCCAACTGCTAATAGCTTTACAATTTTCTTTAATCTTATTTTGCTTGATTTTTATTTGGAAGCACATCTTCCTTAAGAGATTATTCTGACTGAATCAGGGTATGGACATGGAGTTTGCTGCCACTCAGATATTTCTAGAAATTATTGACCCATTTGAAATATTCATGATACCATATTTGCCATACATAGTATGTTATTTTATGTACTACCTAAACATGTACTTTTGTAATTTTCCCTGTAGTCAGATTGTGGGATAAAAAAAATCATGCTTATCTTTATTCTTTCAGAAATGTTTCGATTTCTAAAAGGAAAAAAAGCTTTTATTTGTGAGAGTTCAGAAGCAGCTGTCCATTCAGTTCAAGGTATTAATAAGGATTAATTTAATTAATTAATTTAATTAATTAATTAATTAAGTTCAAGGTATTAATAAGTACATAGATAAAATGTACATGGTCAGTATTGTGGTGGTGGTGATGAATAGGAAATCTATTAGCCAGTCAATTTTATCTTGCAGTGAGATTCTTCAGCATGACCTTGTAGCTACCTAAACATGTTCTCATTCTTGCCAGCTGGATGCTGTCATAGGTCTATAAAAATCAGTGATGATGCTTGCTTTCAAAAGTGTCTTGTTTTCCTGTGCTTTACTCTTACTATGGAATCCTTTAGCCTCTAGTGATGTTGCCCTTTATTTTTATGCTTTAGGTCATCTATTCTGGATTTAGCTCAGTAGAACATGGATGAAGAAAATTAAGTCGTTATTGGAGCTGGAAGCTTTTTAAATTCATTTACAGTTATGCTGCCAACTTAGCTGTTTTGAAGATTCTTCTTCATCTGTATACAAAGCTTGAAACACAATGACTTCGGGTTTGTGGAGTCAAGAGAAAGGCAGCTCGTCATATTGGGAAGAGCGTATATTTTATTTGCTTCTCCAGGAATGTAGTATTATAGACAAGCAGACTCAAAAGCTACTAAAAGTACCTAAAGGTAGCATTGGTCAGTTTATTCAAGAAAGGTCTTCAGGTGGACACATCAGGAACAACCCTTCATCCAAAGGCAAGAAATTGCAAATAGGAATAAAGATTTTGGAACAGCCCCATGTAGTCCTGTTTGTCGACGAGAAAGAAATTGTTGATATAGATGAAAAACAAGCAGAGCTGCTATTGGCAATTACCAATTGTGAGGAAAGATACAGTATATTTAAAAGCAGAAGCAGGCTGCGTAAGGGCCTCCACATCGATGTTGGTTCACCAGTGAAAGTGCAGCTGAGATCAGGAGAAGAGAAATACCCTGGAGTAGTTCGCTTTAGAGGCCCCTTAATACAAGAGAGATCCCTGTCCGGTATATTTTTTGGAGTGGAGCTTCTGGTAAGGATTCTTTTTCCTCTTTTTGTAAGGACGCTCTATGTACACTGGTCAAGCATACTTTCTGTATTGTTGAGCATGCATGTGGAAAATCTGCAAAGTGTTAAGTTTAATGTATTCATTACATTTGTATCACAGTCCTCCTCTTAGGATTGAAGGATGGTATTGATAGTTCTCCATACCATTTTATCCTTGCAGCAAAGCTGTGAAGTAGGTTGAGTTGAGATCATGTCTGCACCTGTATATCCTATTAAGTTATACTTGCACATTGTGTTCAGCCACGAGTTGCTTTACTATGGGTTATTAAATAACTGCATGTGGATATGTTTACATAAACTTAAACTGCTCAGTTGCTGGATTCATGCAGTTTGTTAAGCCTAAAATAAATGGGTTCTATTGTGGTTTAAGGGGCGTGGTGGCTCAGCGGGTAAGACGCCAGGCTTGTTGATCGGAAGATTGCAAGTTCGGAGGTTCGAATCCCTAGCCCTGCGTGCAGAGTGAGCTCCTGCACTAGCTCCAGCTCTTGCCAACCTAGCAATTCGAAAGCATGCAAATGCAAGTAGATTAATAGGTACCACTTCGGTGGGTAGGTAACAGCGTTCCGCGCGTGTCATGCGGCCACATGACCGTGGAAGCGTCTTCGGACACGGACAACGCTGGCTCTTTGGCTAACAAACGGAGATGAGCACCGGCCCCTAGAGTCGGACACGACTGCACAAATGTGCGGGGGGTACCTTTACCTTTTACCTATTGTGGTTTAGCATGTTGTGTGAAACAGGCCCGTGACTCCCTCCATAATGTATGGTCTTCCAGCAAGCTTTAATTGCTGTGCAGGTTATGAAACTTGGGACTTTCCTCAGCTTAACATTTGGCAGTACTTCACAATTCATTTTTTTCCCTCTTGCAAATACAGGAAGAAGGTTGTGGTCAGGGCTTTACTGATGGACAGTACCAAGGCAAACAGCTGTTCAGATGTGATGAGGACTGTGGAGTGTTTGTTGCACTAGACAAACTTGAACTGATGGAAGATGATGACAGTGAACTGGATAATGACTATGCAGCTCCAGTTGACTCAGTGCAGGTAGACCTTCCTCCTTTGGAGCTCAACTCCAGGGTTTCTGTGAAGATAGGGAAGAATATAGAGTATGGGACAGTTATATTCTGTGATGTCATACCAGGAAACGAAAGTTTAGGATACGTTGTTGGAGTGGACATGGTAAGAAATCAAGATTTTTATGATTTTTTGCATGTGTGTTTAAAATAGTACATGCAATATTGCTGGTGGGTGGAATCTTTGAAAGCTACTTCTGACACTTGTTGCCATATATAATCACTCTCTAGTATATTTGTTTAGTATAAGATAAAATGTATTAAATTGCTCTGGGGAATAATCATTTGCCTCTTGTTCTATAGCAACAGAGAATTTCCTCTAGGGAACATGCAGCTTTACAAAAGTTACAGTATTTATTTGTTGGACAACAAATAATGAACAAGCTTACATATGAGCAGAGAGTTTAATAGGCTTTACTTACTTACTGTTAAATATTACTTGAAACTTGCCAGGTAAAAAATTGATTCTAATGGCAAGCATGTTTTATTGAACGTCTCAGTTCTTTTCTGGAAAAATGGCCATATATGTCAGTTTTGGCCTCTTGAAGGAATATAAAATGACTCTTCAGTGTGAATTTGGATTTCACCTCTTACATTGTAATACTCAGCAGCACTTCAATAATATCTGCTGTTCCTCACTTTTCTCCTGACTTTTGTTTCTATAATTGGAAAACTTATAACATATTCATAATATAAGTTATATTGAAAACTTATTAACATATTGAAATATAGGCATATTGAAATTAAATGTTATACGTGGCAAAATATCCATAGGTATTTGATTATAGCAAAATGCTGTTTGCACATTGAATATAATGGGAAGTGCTTGTGTAGCCTCACTTAGTTCCACTTAGAACTATGAAAGATCATGCCAGTTACCTACAGTAACTAGTCAAGCTTTCTATTCTCCCGGTAACCAGTGAGAATGGCTGCATTTGTGGGACTTCTCAATTGCTGGCAAACTGTTTTCCCCCCACTAATTGGGAGTTTTTCTTAATTGTGGCATATGAATATTAGTGGACTAATAATCCTGGTTTGTTTTTCTATTTGTGAGAGGTGGGGTGTCCACATTACAAGAGTCTGCCTTTTCTGTGATGGTTTGTGTTTTCTATGTTGGCTTTGCATAGCCTTTACAAATTTCAGTAACTGTCTTGGTTTTCCTGAATGCATTCAGCTGTCCTCGAGCAATAGAGATAATCATGCTATAAAATGCTTTTTAGGATAATCCAATTGGAAATTGGGATGGAAGATACAATGGACAACAGCTCTGTAGTTTTGCAAGTGTTGAAAGCACACTTCTTTTGCATATCAATGATGTTATCCCAGGTAATGTTTTATTTTAATTTTGAGAAGAGTTTCCGGATTTTAGCATGTTTATTGATGTCTGATTCTAGTTTTAGATTTGCTTCGTGTTTGGCCTTTTTCAGTTCATTCTTAAGTATGTCTACTACAGGGCTTTCCAAAGTTTTTCCCGCGGCGACACACCAACCGGCGTTGGTGTGTCACCGCGGGAAAACCCGGAAGAGTGGCAGCGCGCAAAAACCCGGAAGCGCTGCTGCGCTTTCGGGTTTTGCACGCTGCAGTTGGTGTGTCACCGTGGGAAAACCCGGAAGCGCTGATGATGATCAGCGCTTCCAGGTTGTGTGGCAACACACCAGACTGTGTGTGGCGACACACTTTTGTGTCGCGACACACAGTTTGGAAAGCTCTGGTCTACTAGGAGGAAAGTTCTTTATTTCAGTAACTACTACATTGCCCGGCATCTGTTTATTGACTTTTTTTGCTGCGTTAATCCACATTTCCTTTTATTTCTGGAAATGCTATTCAAAATCTTCTGAATTTCATTTCTCTTTTCATGTATTTCTTTTTCCCCAAACTCATTAAGACATGCCACAACAATGCATTATTTGTCTTAATGGGATGCTGGTCTTCTCAACTATTTCCAGGTGATAAAGCTTGAGGACTGATAGTTGAAAGCCATCATCATCTGGCAATGACTTTTCTAGTTGAGAAATTGTATTGGTTTACTAGGGTAATGCGTGGGTTGGGGAAGAAGAATAGCATCAAGTGGAAATAATAAATGCAGTTCCCAGTTGTCATTAATAATTAGGCAACCTAATTTAAAGGCTAGTTTAGAACACTTTAAAACCTGTACAGTGTGAGAAATAATATATAATGTCTCTCCAGGTGGCTCTGTATTTCCCATGCAATGTTTGTGTATTGGGTTATGGGGTTGTTTTGTTACACTTTCTTTAAAAGGAATATGTTCAAGTGATGCCCACATATGCTCTGATAAAAGAATTGGTATTTGTGAGAAGTGCTCAGAACTACAGGCAATCTGTTCTTTTCTCCATATTATTAGAGTGCCAGTTTTTCTGCTCACAAAGCTTTAATAATACTGTAACATCTATGCTGCATACATGAGTCAACTGCTCTGTTTGCACTGGAGGAATATGGTGACTTACTTGAACAGGATCAGCTGAGATGAACGAATTTGCTTAGCAAGAAACCAAAGAATCTAAGTTACTAGACAGACCCTTTCATGGTGTCCAAACTTGAAATTGGCAATGAAACCATTTACTTGGCTGCATTGCCAAGGAAACTGAAATATACAGTATTTTTTTGGGCTAGGAGATCATACATATCAAGGGAATGGACCGCTGGATTAGGAGACTTACTTTCTGGCTTAGCAAGAACGAAAACAGAAACTTTGTAGGTGTAAACTGAAGCTAAGGTTTCATTGGCTGAACCTGAGATAGATGAGATACAGATAGGTGTAAGAAAACATCAGAATTCTTGTGCTGGATTAGTATAAAGGTTTGTTTGTTCTTTCATTCATTCATTCATTCATTCATTTTCTATAACCACCCATCTCCCCCATGGGGAATTATTTAATCTGACAACCTGTTCCAACAATGGCCATCTGAGATGTCTGTTGGAAGTCCATAAGCAGGATATGAGTTCAGTAGCATCCTCCCACTTACATTCGGAAGATACTGCCTTTGATACTGGAGATAATCTGTAGTTGTCATGACCAGCAGCCATTGACTTCACTATGTGACATAAGATGCAGTAGGAGGGTGATGTTCTTATTTAGAGAACATTAATATTAAAACTAAAACATGGACTTCAGACTTCGTTTAGTGAAAGAGTGGTGCCTTGTTGTAAGACAAATGTCTTATTTGTTTCTATCAAGTGTAAGTGTCATAAGAACTTCAGGTAGTATTCTGCCGCTGATTTTTATTTTTACAGAAATGTACTGGTACATTTCCTTTTTTAAAAGAATGTTATTAAAACTTTTAATTACAATAGTAAAAGAAAATGCAGATAAATAAAAAGGTGCAAGAAAGCAAAGAAGAAAGAAAAAAGAAAAAGAAAAAAACACTAAGAAAGCAACTTCCCACCCTTATCACGACACGTATAAACAATTTCACTCTCTTCACCTCCTCTTAATTAACAGATACAAAACTTTTAATCCCATAACTCATCTCTTAACTATAGGCAAATCAAATAAGTAACATTTTCTCCAATCCAGGTGTCAGCAAAATTCCAAACAGTACCCTAAAATAATAACATTAATTAACAGGTATAAAACTCAACATTCCATCTCTTAACTATAAGCAAATCCACATTTAGAAGGCATAAAGTGGTCCTAGTATCCTAGTGTGAACAAACAACTAAAATTTAACATGACAAAGAAGAACAATTTCTCCTTTAAAGAGAACAAGCTCATAAATATCCCTTACTTTAAGTGGAAAGACAGATACAAAGCAAATTTAAATGCTATCAAATTAGAATACATAACAACTGTAGGGAAAAAGGCTTAACAATCATGTTAACTGTAAGCAAATCCAATATGCAACATTTTTCCAGTCCAGATGCCAGCAAGTCCAAAAAGAACCACCCAAAATAACACGTCCCATTTTAACCCTGATCAAATAAACCGACTTTGTGTTCCTTCTTTTTATGTAAAACAATCTTGCTCTTTAATACATTCAGATGATTGTTGATCCTTGTTTAGAATTTCTTCAATACTTTAAACAGCGTCTTTTGTAAGTCCAGCAAAAAGAAATTATTCCAATTGCTCTCTGGGATTGTCATTTTTATTTCCTTCTTAATTTTTAAAGTTTTAAAACCCTCCTCCAATTTTTTTTAATGTCTAATGACAAAGTCTTGTTCAAATTCTTGTTCATGTTGTTCTCAGATAGACTTTGTTGCGCATCTTTTTCTGTAACATCTTATTCCGGGAAGTGACTTTTCCCAAGAAGACACAACACAGTTGATATTATTGATTCAAAGTCCTGATGCAATTCCCCCCAAATGTCTCTGAACACCATTATAAGTTGCTTGTCTTGTTATGTCTCCAATATCGAAAATAGTTTTTCTTTCCCACAAAATGCATTTATTCTTTAAAATTAATTTCAAAGTCTTAATATTTAGAATCCAATATTCCAACGTTTTCTGAGCCCTTAATCCGTTTAAAACTTTCTATAGCCAAAACCTTGTCTTGCTTTTTGCTGTTTATTTTAAATACTTTTAAATAATTTTTTATTTAAAATAAAGAATTATTTTAAAGGTTATAAAAATACCTCTTCATTTTCTTTTATTAAGAATTGAAGGCACTCACCTGGTGCTTCCAGTCTTGTCATTTTGAACATGTCTGACTTCTTTAAAGCAATTAATAGGCAATTTCCGAAAGCGCTCAGCAAGGGAAGTGCGAACTTAGTGTCCTTTGAAAGGCTCCATTTACGGCTGGAGCAAGTATAGCAAATTCCCTTGGCTCCCGGTTCTCCTACCCTCTAGAGACCACTGCTTTGCAGTCTCCTCGTGAGAAGCAATTGTATGGAGCACAGCTTGGGCAATCTCGTGTGCTCTCTTTGTCCAGAGAGGGTCGAAGGGCCAATCTACTTGTCAGCTCCCTGTTCTTAGCCGCAAACGTTGACTCCGCTTTTCACGGAGCCATATTCAGTCCGCCATTCTTCCCCCCAGAACTCCGGTACTACTACATTTCCTATAACAGAGCAGTCCTTCCAAAGGATGTTTCCTGGCTGGCTGGTGATAAGCTAACATACTCCAGTGAAAGTTAGTGAAGTGTATTAAATGTTCTTATTCCTAAGGGGCAATTTGTTTAAAATATAATCAAAGGACTACATTCCGATTTTGAAACATAAATACCTATTTTTATTTGAAGTTGTAGCAGTTATTTGGCATTGCTAAAATCCTCAGAGATTAAGCAGAGGAAATAGCAATTTTGTAGTATGTAGGTATACGATTCCATTTAGTAAAAAACAAAACAAAAAAGCCACAATATTTTTATTGAAACTACTACTTATTCTAACTACTACTACAAAGCATTCCTGGTTTTGTTCCTTATCATTGGTCAGATTTTTTTTTACTCAAACCTCCAGCAAAAAAAGGGAAAAGTTCTTTTTGGGAGTTGAAAATGATCCCCTTCCTCCTCCTCTTTTCTCTAAGATTTGTTTCCATTTGGAATGAAAAATAAGAAAAATTTGATCATTATTCGTTAATTTTAAATCATACAGGAACAAAGAATATGTACCTAACCCAATCTGCATTTTGTAATATGCCATAATTGATTCTGGAAAGTAATACATATATCCCAAACCTAAAAGGCTTTTTTCTGTGCATGTAATTCACAGTGCTGCAATAATTCAGCTACAGTACTGTTTGGTTCAAGAGAAAGGAGTGGTATGTCACAAAATCTCAGAGGAAAAAAGATGGTTGAGGAGTCATGAGCTGAAAGTTATAGAAGTCCTTATTTAACATTTAGATTTAATCATTAACAGAGTTATTTTTTAACAAACTTTCATATTGTTCCAAAAGAGAGGTAGTCTGTATTATAGTTTCCATTATGACAGCTATTATAATTGAGGTTTCATATTACTGTTGGCTTATATCTCTGTGTAAATTCTTATAAGTCAGGGCTTTCAGCCCTGCCAAGGAATGTGTAATTTCTTTCCTAGTTTTGATTAATTTAATGCTTTGAAAATAATGCGTTAAATTGTTGTATAGTGTACTCTTATATCCAAACTCTGCTCTGTTTTAGAGGCCATGTCTCAGGACAGGAGACCTCCCAAACTTGGCTATCCAAGAGGTGGTGGTGACAAAGTTTTCAGTCATAGCAAGCCGAAGCCTACAGGTACTTTGACTCAACATTTTAGTGAAACCTACAGTGTTGATTCTTAAATGAGGATTGCTATATGTAGTCTCCTTAATTTGGTATTTAAAGGCAAGTGACGACTAAAACAATCTCTACATCAACATCAGTGAAGATGTTTTGTGTGTACTGTATAGCCTTCCTTACACAAAAAGGTTAGACTGTGCCATCTTCTTTAATTGATAAAAGTATGTATGGGGGAATGGAAATGGGCAGATTTATTTCCCCTTGAACCCCCTCCTTGAATTTCCTGTGCTTGATCCTTTAGGTAGAATTTTATACAAGGAACCAAATTGCTGCTCAGTTGCAAAAGACACCTGTAAAATAGGAAGAAGAGGGGTTTACTTCAAAGGGTTAAATATATTGCAAAAGGGTGGCTAAATTTCAGCAGTAGTCATGAGAGCTTTTGGATAGGTGCATATGCATGGTATCCTTGTGCCAGCTATTTTTAGGATTATCCCATGGTCTTGTAATGCACTTATGTGAAACAGCCTTGGAAGAAAGTTTGGTTGCACCATTCTGACCTTGCTGATCTTTCCAATCTACTAACCAAGACTGGATATAGGCAGTTTGTGACTTGCATATTACTATGACTACAATTAAGCAGTCCATACCTGACACAGTTCAAAGTGTTGGTTATGATCTATAAATCAAGTGTTGGGAGTTGTGTAGCATATAAATTTAAATAACATAAATCCTTAAAGATGTATTGATTCAGGTTACCTGAAATATGTATTCTCCCATTAAGTTATTCCTTTGGGTCTTTAACAGAGAATTTCTCCCAGACTCTTGAAATCTTTGGAGAGGGAAATAGAGCTAGGTGCTTCTTTTTGCTGGCAGGCAACAACATTTTCCCCCTCTTTTTTTTCAGTTTGAATTTGGGCATCATAAACTTAACTGTTTATATTTTATTATTAGCCACCAAAGGCATCATTTGGTGGAAAGGGCATGTGAATTTGTAAAAGTGCCTTAGAAATTAATAGAGGCTGAGAACAGGTATTCTGATTTAAATAACGAGGTCTTTAAAGTGCTACAAGATTTATATGTACTATTGTATAAATTTTCATGGATTAATATCCATGTTTATCCTCAGTTGCTAAATTCAGAAAAGGTCTATTATAATTAGCTTTTGAGGGGCTGTAAGGTTGCTGTAACAGAGTTAATATGCTTCTCTCTCCTGAAGTTCTTCTGACTTAACACACCCATCAGTGACCAACTAAACATCTCCCCCATGTTCATTCCTTCTAAAATAATAAGTCTGATACCACATATGGATCACTGGTTTCAATATTGAGTGCACTGTTGAGAATACAATCTCACTGAAGACAGGAGCTTAAGCAGAACTGTTAGCTGATGCAGCTTTGCTTTCTAAAAGGTACGATGCGTGTAGCTTAAGGTGTAAGCTGAGAACACAGCTGTTCTAGTAAAGGGTTAGGGTCATGCAGTGTTGTAGTGATTGGACCAGATGACCTGCAGGTGCGTTTCTTCCACCAAAGTCATACAGTTCTGAAGCAGTTCTATAGACTTTTCTAAGAACAGCAAAGCTTGCCTCTGTATATTTTCCCCCTCTGCTTCCCTTCTGACATGGCCTGTTTTTCAGGTGCACTCTCTGATCCTGGAAACAGAAACAGAACAGAATTTTTCTACACCTTGAATGGCTCCTCAGTAGATTCCCAAGCACAGCCAAAATCAAAAAATACATGGTATATTGATGAAGGTAACAAGAGAGCGGATTTTGATCACAGATGTAGTAACTGAATATGACTATAAAGATACGGAGAATTCAGACTACTATATTGGCCCATATTTTTGGGTGCACTTGTAATTTAAGGAAGCTCTGATGCATACTTTTTTTCAAACTGTAGTTTTCCTGTTTTCTTTTTTATTGCTGCTTTGAGTCAAGGTAAGCATTGTCCAGCATCAGCTACTTACCTCCACAACCTCAGAGGAATTATTTTACTGTTGCGTCTGAATAGCTGACTCAGCATCTTACCACAAACAGCTTTTGAAAGTTGCCCTTGACTTTTTTTAGCAATTTCTTGTAGTAGTGGTTGCATGGCTTTAAGGGGGTGGGGGAGATCTAAAACCCTTTTGGTTAATTCCCAGTTCCTTAGATCATTGCTGGAGTTTGTCAGATAACTCAAGGCTTTTTCTTTGGCCCAAGTTTCATAGTAATTTCTCAGTCATGTTAGATAATACCCAACATTCCATGACAGCTTGATCCTATTCTCTTTATTAAACCAATTGGATCGCAGGCAGAGGGTTGAAGAGGCTTATAAATAGTAATGTGCTATTATACCAGCTTGTGACCTCATATACTGAGCTTTGACTCATTATTTATTTATGTGTCTTCAGGAGACAAGTTGGTGAATGTATCTTTTAGGACAGGGTTCCTCAACCTCAGCCATTTTAAGATGTGTGGACTTCAACTCCCAGTATTCTGGGAGTTGAAGTCCACACATCTTAAAATGGCTGAGGTTGAGGAACCCTGCTTTAGAACCTCCCAGCAAGTGATTGTATGAATTCACTTGAGGTGCAGATTTCATTTTCGGTTGCCAGTAAATCTTGGCTTCCAGATTTCTAGGATCTAGAGTGGTGTTTCTCAATCTCAGCAACTATAAGATGTGTGGATTTCAACTCCCAGAATTCCCCAGCCAGCATGATCTAGAGAAGCAGTTTTAAGCAAATAGCTTAAAGCTGACCAATAAGTCTGTTTTTAAATAGTTGACACAAAATACACAATAATTCCTGAATATTAAATAGTCCTTAAATGTTGAATAATATAGAATTGTGGCTTCAAAGGTTTTGTGTTCAAGAATTTTTTTTGTCACATCAGCTTTTTTGCTGTACCCATCTGCCAGGACAACCCTGAATATAACACAGGAGTCTGAGAAAACTTGAGGGATATATACCCAGTTTATTTGGAGCACTGACCGAGCTCACCTGATATTCTGTATGGAATGGGCCCCAGCATCCCTTCCAGTTTCTTCCACCCAAGTATGGAATTGCTGTGAACTATTAACTGCTGTAATCTATCACTAAGAAACTTTGTAATAATTGTTTATGAAATGTTATTAGGTTTGTGATTGGTATAGCAACGCAAAGTGTGGCAAAAGCTCAGGTTCCTGGTTATAGTCTTTGATTATATTAATAAAATCTCCTTGTTAGCTCCTTGTGCTCAGAAGGTACCAATATACTGTTTAAAGTAGTTCATTCTTGCATAATAGAATCTAGTCAGAGAGAAAGATTCCATGCCTGTTTTACTCATTTTGTATAGAAAATGCATAACATTAGTTCAGGTGCTTAATAAAAGTTGTTATAATTCCTCTTATCTGTGCTTATTTCTTCCTTTCCCCCCCATTCAACAGTGGCTGAAGATTCTGCAAAATCACTTAACGACTCCTCTTCTGGATTTGGGCATTCTTCCCCACCGCTGCAGCCTCCCCCGACTAATAGTTTATCTTCTGAAAACAGATTTCATTCCCTGCCTTTCAGCCTAACAAAGATGTCAAGCACCACCAACAATACTATCGGACACAGCCCCCTGTCCTTATCTGTTCAGTCGGTTATTGGAGAAGGGACTCCTGGGGCAACCCAGGAGAGTCCTCCAGCAACAGCAGCACCTATCAACATGCACGGTCTCGAAGCCGGTTCTTTAGCAGAAGTGAAAGAGAACCCTCCGTTCTATGGAGTGATCCGTTGGATTGGGCAGCCGCCAGGGGTCAATGAAGTGTTAGCAGGGCTCGAACTGGTAATTACTGTCAGATTTGAAAATGTCTGGGTGATTCCTGTCCATCTCTATGCTGCAGTATCCTTTTATGATTGTCTTAACTCTTAAGGCACCGGGCTAGAATCCAGGAGACTGAGTTCTAGTCCCGCCTTAGGCATGAAAGCCGGCTGGGTGACCTTGGACTAGTCCCTCTCTCTCAGCCCTAGGAAGGAGCCAATGGCAAAGCAGGAGACAGAGAGTTCCAGTCCCGCCTTAGGCATGAAAGCCGGCTGGGTGACCTTGGGCCAGTCCCTCTCTCTCAGCCCAACTCACCTCACAGGGTTGTTGTTGTGGAGAAAAGAGGAGGAGGAAGGAGTATTAGGTATGTTCCCCGCCTTGAGTTATTTATAAAAATAATAAATGCTTTACCGCATGCTCCAAAGGATTCTTGGAAAAGGTATGAAAGCAGTCATACAAATTGTACATCCAGGGCTCTGGCAAGGCCCGGTGGACCTGTCTGCCAGTATTTCTTGTAGGGGATTCTTGGAATGCACTCAGAATTCCCTTTTCCCTTTGAATTGCTAAGAGAAGTCAGTATTAGTAAGCAGGCTGGTGTTCAGCATGCTTCTCTGCCATTAACTCAAAATTCCCTAGCAGGATGATGCTAATTTAAATGTATATTGTGTGGTATTGTAGTGTACGACTCCAACTTTATTTTACTTTATTGATATGCAAAGAACAAAAGGTAAATAGTAATAATGACAAATAAAACAGTGTATTGCACACACACACAAAGAAGCAGTGTAACAAAGGAAGATTGGAGGAAAAAATCCAGTAGAGTTCAGGGTAATACAAACTCAGCCCCAAATCTTCTAATGGCAACAGTGATGGGGCAGAACTTAGCAACATTCTTGGAAGTCTTCAGTGGAAATGCTAGCATGAGCTAGTAATGAGAACTGTTTACTAGCTGTAAACTAGATTTGTAGCAAATAAATATGCTGGCCTGGCAGAGTTCTCTGCAGTTTCCTCAAATTAAAAAAATATAAAGAATGAGTAACACATACGTAATCTGATATGGATCTCATTCTGGGTAGGTGAGTGGGAAGATGCCAGATAATCAAAAGTAAGGGTGGGGGATGGAGATATTTTCAGTTCCTTAATTTTGTGAGACTAATAGAAAACATGGAAAATCCAAGGTGTAATTTCTTTACGTGTGAGTGTTCACTGAGAAGTGCAAATCTCTTGTTTGCTTTTTCAGGAAGATGAATGTGCAGGTTGCACCGATGGGACTTTTAAAGGAACTCGCTACTTTACCTGTGCGCCAAAGAAGGCTCTATTTGTCAAATTGAAGAGTTGTCGACCTGATTCTAGATTTGCTTCATTGCAGCCTGTGTCCAATCAAATTGAACGTTGCAATTCCTTGGGTATTGTAGCTACCTTTCTCTCTCTCTACTAGATTTGCTGATAAAAAGTTCTTGCTTTATTCTGAATTGGGGGAAAAACCTTGAGTCTAGGCCAGTGTTTCTCAACCGTGGCGAGGTTAAGATGGGTGAACTTCAACTCCCAGAATTCCCCAGCCAGCTCTGGAATGGGGAATAATATAAGGGACGCGGTGGCTCAGCAGGTTAAACTGCTGAGCTGTAGACTGCCGATCAGAAGGTCGGCAGTTCGAACCCCCCGCGCAACGAGGTGAGCTCTCGTTGCTAGTCCCAGCTCCTGTCAACCCAACAGTTAGAAAGCCTAGCAAGTAGATAAATGGGTACCACCTTAAGTGGGAAAATTTGCTGGCGTCCTGTCGGGAAGTCGGTTCCACCAGAAGAGAGAAAGATCGGAGGAAGATCGAATGGCGGCGGTGACGACGAACCCGGAAGTAACATCTACAGGAAGTCAGCAGCCGGCTCAAGGCATCTTGGGAATTGTAGTCCGGAGCCTTAGAAGAGTCGGTTCCCTTACCCCCTCCCTTCACGTGCGGTGAATTGTATAATTTGTATAACTATAATTGTATAAAGGATTGTGGATGTAAGCCGCCTAGAGTCCTCCATTAGGGAGGGGATAGGCGGGGTATAAATATCACAATAAATAAATAAATAAAATGGAGAAGTAGGTGGATGGGCCAGTGACTTTGCTGGACTTTGCATTGGGCTTTTGATGGTAATATTTCTACTGTACTTGCTGCTAATGTATTATGACTGAGAGCAGATATAGCCTTAATTTCCTGATTTGTTTTTCAGCTTTTGGAGGCTATCTCAGCGAAGTGGTTGAGGAAAACACTCCTCCAAAAATGGAAAAAGAAGGTTTAGAAACAATGATTGGAAAGAAAAAGGGAATTCAGGGTCATTATAATTCCTGCTACTTAGATTCCACCTTATTCTGGTAAATAAAAAAAAAGCTGTATTTCAAGCCTGAGGTGAAGAAAACACAAACATGAAATGTATTTTTAAAATTCAATTAAGTAACATTAATCTAATAGGATGTGTATGATGTCTTCTAATCTGTGCACAGCAATTAGAAAATTCTAGGTGCTTTTGAAAGATTGATGAAAGATTGTGTGTGTGTTGTATGGATTGTTAATACAGTTAGTCCTTGCTTAATGACCACAGTTGGGACTGGCAGCCGTCACTGAGTGACTTCCAATTTTACTGCCGGCTCCTTTGACTGCTTGTTGAAAGCCGGCTGTGAAGTGCACAAATGGCAATCACGTGACTGTGGGATGCTGCGATGGTTGTATATGCCTGCCAGTTGCGAAGCACCCGGATCTTGGTCACATGACTGCAGCAATGCTGCAGCGGTTGCAAGGACTGATCGCAAAGTTAATTTTTCAGTACCATCTTAACTTCAAACGGTTGCTATACAGGGCAGTCGCTAAACAAGGACTAACTCTGTATATTAGGAATTTCTTTTATCCTTGGAAAGCTGCCCAGAATTGTGTACAAATGGAAAGCTGTAGAAATTGAAAGTATAAATAAGTTAGTAAGTTCTGAGAGCAGGCCACTCTAGACAGCTGTGGAACCCTCCATGCCTCCTCCAGACTGGGCTTACCTGGCCATTCCAAGAGTGGTCAGACAGTTCTTCATTCCTGGAATGGTTGATTTTGCATGTAGCTAACATGTACCATTTAGCATGCCGTTACTTTGAAATCAGTGGAATTTGCTAATTTAACAAACTTGCGAGTCAAACCACCCACCCAATATTTCTTCTAGTTCTTGAAGGATTTATCTACTAGTATCAGTTTATGGGGGTAAAAGACTTCTTCCCTCCCTGTCTCAGGATGAGTTGGAAGAAGTAGTTGCAGGTGCAACTCTTTAACGAGAAGGTTGTGAAGGGACCAGCTGAGGTCACACTTAATTGCTTGATGGCATGCATTCTCAAAATCACATAATTGCCAAGCCCTTCTTTCTGGTAAGAAGGGCTATCTCTGCTATGCCAAAATCAATAAATATAAACCTGATAAAGGCGACTGCAGGCCCATGTTTCATTTTATAACAGTGCAACCTCGACTTAATATTACAGTCAGGCCTGGTTTACAGTCTGGGAGAGGCACTATGCCTAAGACACAGAATCAAAATTAATTAACGTTATCTCTTATGCTGGATTTTCCCTTTTAAGTCTTCCTTTCTCTTTCCCTCTCTGCTGATTGATCCTTTGGTATTTGATATGGTTCACATTCTGTTTTCCGAGGCAGTTGGCTCAAACTTGCTTTGTATAATGTAAGATGGTATGCATGGTAAAGGTAGCTGCTGGCAAGGTTTGGATTACACTGTTCCAAAAATTAAATTCTGTTCCTGGAAACAAATATTTGTCAGAATCTAACAGAATCTGTTAAAAGCATCTCTTTATGCAGTGGATTTTGGGACTGTCTCAGCCTGAAGGTATTCCCCCCCCCCCCCTTTTGCCCTAGGTTTCCAGTTTGAAACTTTTTTTTTCTGTTCTTTCAGCCTATTTGCATTCAGTTCTGTTTTGGATACAGTCTTGCTTCGACCAAAAGAGAAGAATGATGTAGAATATTACAGTGAAACTCAAGAACTTCTGCGGACAGAGATAGTAAATCCTCTTCGAATGTAAGTATAAATGAGTTACCTGTAATACATGCCAGCTTCTGTGGGAAATACTGAAAACTGCTTCTACAAACAGGCAGGTGTTTGAAATGGTTTCTGGAAGGTACAGCAAGAAGTTTGAAAAGCCCTGCTTCTGCTTCTCTACTTCTGGCCCCTCTACAGTTTTTATCTGGTTTTTACATCTTTTTGCTTATTGTTCCTTCTTTTGAATTTGGGGTGGAGTGGGGGAGACAGCTCAAGAGATTGTAGATAATACTCTGACAGTGTGGCCTCTTCAGTTTCTGTTTCTTTGGGGTTCAGTGTGCTTTTTCAGACTTTTCATCTTTATGTTCTAGATATGGATATGTGTGCGCCACAAAAATAATGAAGTTGAGAAAGATACTGGAGAAAGTTGAAGCAGCATCGGGATTCACTTCTGAAGAAAAAGGTAACTTCATTGTTTTGCATTGATAACGAGGAGGAACTGAAAGGATATTTCATGTTATTAAACAGAAGTCTAGATAAATTTTAGAAAATGCTTTAGGCTTAATCTTCAGTTCATTAGTGGCTTCCGAAATATATATGGCTTACGGGGAAGGTTGGGGGAGGAATCTGAATTTTGGTATGAATTAGTTGCAGTGCTGAGCTTTTCAAATTGATTGAGCGATTGCAAGGAGCTGTTACTGAAAGCAAGCACCTACAATGGTGCAAAATCCTTGATATTTATTTATTTATTAAAGAAATTATATGGCTGCCCAACTCACTCACTCACTCACTCACGGTGACTCTGGGTGGTTTACAGAAATAGAACCCCAAACACAAAACCCACGACACCGCCACCCGCCCGGCGACAACCATACATTCAAACAAGCCACTTGATGGGCTCCGTATCCATCCGGCATCCCCAGGTCCACTGGCAAAACCATGTCTTCAGGGCCTTTCAGAAGTGTTAAGGTGGGGGCCAGTCTTATCTCTGTGGGGATGATGTTCCACAGGGAGGGAGCCACCATGGAGAAGGCTCTTCTTCTCGGTCCCACCGTACGATTTAATCCCTGTGAATTTCCTTTTGGGGTGATGAATCCTGTACCTTCATCCCCACCATAACCTACAGGCGTCTCAAGATGCCAGCTGACTGTGATATCCACAAGTAGAAGGAAAGCGGGATGGGCACCTAATAATCTGTCGCAGCAGTTGTGATGAGGTTCAGTATTTTATAGTAAGACCAAGCAACTGTCTTACAACTAATATATATGCTTTGGTAGGGGACTGGAGAGCCGCATGTTTTATTTATTAGATTTATTATTATTTATTAATAAAAATAATAATAGAAATTTAATAAATAATAATTTATTAGATTTATGTCCTGCCTTTCATTCAGGAGCTCATTGTGGCGTACATACCACTCCCTCCTATTCCCCCCCCCCAACAATTCTGTGGGGTAGGTTGGGCTGGGAGAAGAGAGAGAGTGACTGACCCAAAGTCTCCCAGGGTGGACTCGGACTGGCTCTCCCCAGTACTAGTCCGAGACTTTCACCACCACGTCACAATGGCTTTATGTTCCTTTGGTACTCCATCCTTGTTTTTAAGGCTGTGCTTAAAATAAATTAAAAGATTAATGAAGTTCTAAATCTGCAGATTCTTAAAATGATTACAGACAGGTATCAGATTATCCCCAAATCTGGAAGATATTGACTCCCTAGTTACGTATTTAAGAGTAAAAAATGGTGTAAATTGTTAACAGTTTTGAGACTTGGTTTCTGGCAGTTTTTTGTAACTTTGTATTTTTACTATTATTTTTTAATTGCCTGTGCTTTGATACCCTGATGACGCTCTCATTTTTTCAGATCCAGAAGAATTTTTGAACATTTTGTTTCATCATATTTTAAGAGTAGAACCACTCTTAAAGATAAGGTAAACATAGTCCTTTGCTTACACAACCGAAATCTTGAAGTCAAATGAGTTATTCTATTATGTATAACTTATAATCTTGAGGATATTTTCCCAAAACTGCTATGGTTGGGAATGCCATGCAAGTATCTCCATTACTTTTAATTGTGCCTGCTTTTGTAAACTGGACATTTAGCGAACGTTTGGGGGTGTTTCAAAGGCTCTTACTGCTTCCTCATCTATCTTACCTAGCTGTGCTGAGAAATGCCAGTTATCTTTCAACCTTGTATCTGCTAACAGTGTCAGGTGTGGAGAACTTGTGGTCAGCTCAGTATTTATTTATTTAATTTTTACCCCACCTTCATTACTTTTCTAAATAACTCAAGGCGGCGAACATGCCTAATACTCCTTCCTCCTCCTATTTTCCCCACAACAACAACCCTGTGAGGTGAGTTGGGCTGAGAGAGTATTGTAGTTCGTTATTGCTGAACTTCAACTTCCAGCACCTCTCACCATTGGGAGAAGTAAATCGAGAGCTGAAAAGTCAAAGTTCCCTCGCATCTGAATTGTGGTTCTTCACTGTATATATTAACTGAACATTCAGTTTAGCAGTATAGATGCCACTATTACTGTCTTCTCATATATTGTTGTGTTATTACATACGTGTTAGGAGGTTGTCTGAAGGTTACAGAAACTCCTAATTCCCACAACCAGTTATAGCCTGTTGTTGCTACCTGTTAGTTCAGATTGGTATATACAGTATCAGCTATTTGACTCTTTTGAAATCATCTCTTCACCATCAATTTAGGGAATAATTTATTTTTATATTTAAAATTAAAAGGGTTGGAAAGGATCTTATAATCCAAGTCATCTGGTTTCTTTCTGAATGCAGGAATCTACTGCTACAGGGTTCTGTTGTAACTCTGCAGACAAAACTGGTTGCAATAATAGATTGTGCTTTCTAAAATCAATATTAAGCCTCCCCACTGTCAAATACACTGTATTCTCTCTTAGATCAGCAGGACAAAAAGTTCAGGACTGCTATTTCTATCAGATCTTTATGGACAAGAATGAGAAAGTTGGAGTTCCAACCATACAGCAATTACTCGAATGGTCTTTCATCAACAGCAATTTGAAATTTGCAGAGGTTTGGAACATCTTCTTTTTATAGTTTTACCAATCAGTACACATTTTACTGGTTGATGTTGATCAGCTTTTGAGAAGTTGAAGTATACATGTGTCTCTACAGTGGTTTAATAAATTGTTATTGAGTAAGGCGGTAACCCGCCATTATTTTGAATGAGGGATTTGCTTCTTCAGTAGATACCAGAAGAGCTTCCTTGAAGCTTTGCTTGAGCTATTGGTGCAGATGATTTATTAATTAAAGCATAGGTCGGGAACTCAAGGCCTTCCAGATGTTCCTGAGCTTAAATTCACAATTGTCTTGTGTGAATGACCAGTGGCAAGGGATTCTGGGAGTTCTAGTTCAGCATCACCTGGAGGCCCACTAGCTCCCTTCTAGGTTTGGATCATCAGTCTAAAGATAGGACTAACCTGTGTGACCTATTATGTGTATACTAAACCTTAAGATCCTTTTGGTTCCTTGTTTTTGAGAAAGCTTTTTTTAAACTTTACCTTAGGGCAGGGGTGGGGAACCTTTTTTCTGCCAAGGGCCATTTGGATATTTATAACCGGGGACTGGGGGGGTGGGGGTGGGGTTTCTGGGATTTCCGAGGACTGGGGGCCGGAGTTTGCGGGCGGGAGCCAATCACAAGCACTGGGGGTGGGGTTTGCAGGCGGGAGCCAATCGTGTGGAAGGGGCGGGGTTTGCAGGTGGGAGCCCCGCGGGCCGTATACGGCCCGTGGGCCTGACGTTGCCCACCCCTGCCTTAGGGGCATCAGTAGGATTTAATAAACTGAAACAGATAAAATGAAGTCTCTTGACTAAAACATATCTGCCTTTTCTGTTGGGTTTTTCTAGGCACCATCATGTCTGATCATTCAGATGCCTCGATTTGGCAAGGACTTCAAAATGTTCAACAAAATCTTTCCCTCCCTGGAATTGAATATCACAGACCTGCTGGAAGACAGTGAGTTTAAACATGCTTCACGATAGCCTAACAAGACTGACCCTTCAGTTGTTCACATGAATTCCATGCCATCTGGTGCACCTGGGTAGCTGCACAAATAAAATGAATCACCTTTAAAATAATGCAGAATGGAAGAAAGGAGTTGCTGTGGTCCGTAAACATCTTGTTTCACTGCACATATAGAAGTCGAATCAGGGTCTGAAACCTTCATTGCAGACTTTAGGAGAACCATTTCAATGGCTGACTTCCAGACTGCTCCAGTTTTGATCATAATGCCTTTTCTCACATTGCTAAAATAAATGAGGCTGATTATGATTTTTTTTGTATGTATGTATGTATGTATGCATGCATGAACAAAGACTCTTTTACCAGCCTGTCTGCTGGCTGATACATCCTATTAAAATGTAGAGGTACTTGGAATGTGTTTAGGTTGTATGTCCACTGTATCAGCACAGAAAGAACTAGGCTTAATTTCTTCCTACAGTCCCTGGAGAAATTGTGAGTTTTTTCCCCATTCAGCTCTTTTTTTTTACCTGTCCCTTCCTACTTGCCACACCTATTCAATTCTCAATAGGAGAACTCTAAGCTTGCAAATATGCCCAGTCATATCCTTTAAATTAGTAATATCTGTGCATGAATGGAGGAGTGAGTGCATGCATATGGATGAGGTGTGCAAGAATACATCTTCAGCTTATGATTTGAGGGAAAAGTAGTGTGGCTATCCATAGAATAAGGATAAAGTAATACATATGTTTCACTGATTCTATTATATCGTTAACTACGTTAAACCATTTTTTATTTTCTTTTACTCAAAAGCTTCATTTTCTATTTTAAAAAACCCTTATCTTTTTGTTAGGTATAGCTATGTGTTCTGTTTATACAGAATGGTAGCATCTGGTATAATGAGTGTTCTTTTGTAAAATGCAGCTCCGAGGCAGTGCCGTATATGTGGAGGACTTGCAGTGTATGAATGTCGCGAATGTTATGAAGATTCAGACATTTCTTCTGGCAAAATCAAACAGTTTTGCAAAACTTGCAATACGCAAGTAAGTTCTTCCTTCCAAAATGTCCTAGGAATTTGGTAGTAGGAATGTTTTTGATTGGCAATTGCTGTCTTGTGTGAGAATTGGGTTCTTTCAGAAAGGGGCAGGAATTAAGTTCACTTTGCTAAAAGTTTATTCTCTCCATCCATTATAGGTTCATCTTCACCCCAGAAGGCAGAGTCATAAATTCAACCCAGTGTCACTTCCAAAAGACTTACCAGACTGGGATTGGAGGCATGGCTGTATACCTTGTCAGAAGATGGAGCTCTTTGCTGTTCTTTGTATAGAGACAAGCCACTATGTGGCTTTTGTTAAATATGGCAAGGAAGATTCCTCTTGGCTCTTTTTTGATAGCATGGCTGATCGGGATGGTATGTTTTCTCATTTGGCTTTTGTGAACTCTCAACTGCTAGCCTAGCACTTAAATTTCTGAACTTCATAGCACTTAACATCTATCATGAGACTCCTCCGATACCTTTCATGATATTACTCTAGTTAGAGCAAGACACAAAAATACACTTGTTTCAAATGTGGATGTCATGGTAGAAGCAACATTCCCCAGTCTTTCAGGATATGTTAGATTACAGCTTCCTGAATTTCTAGCTAGTATGACTGTTGGGAAGAGCTAGGTTAATGCTGGAGACTAGGGCCAGGGAGATAAAAAAAATTAAATCTCTGCTCAGCTATGGAAATTCCAAGAATTATACATGAAATGCATTTGGAGGGTGGCAGGGTATGGAAAGTTGAAGGAGATAATGTAATGTGCAACTCATTTGGTTTATTCTGAAACGGATAATTTTGGACAGAAGTTGGATATTAAATTGACATGAAGTAGAATGCTTCTTACCTTTGATTACATGTAGATGCCATAATCTCAGAACAACATAGTTTGGGCTGTCTTATTTCCCTCTTGGGGTAATCCATGTACTCTTTTCTCTTCCAAAGGAGGTCAGAATGGTTTTAACATCCCTCAAGTGACTCCGTGCCCAGAAGTTGGCGAGTACCTGAAAATGTCTCTTGATGAATTGCACTCTCTGGACTCAAGGAGAATTCAAGGCTGTGCACGAAGACTGCTTTGTGATGCTTACATGTGCATGTATCAGAGCCCAACAATGAGCTTGTACAAGTAAAAGTTGATGACTAGAAAAAAGGGAGCATCTTCCCAGTTACTTGACTGTGACCCAAGAACGCTCAACAGAGCTGTCGGCTCCTCTGCTTGCGCATCTGTTGCTGGCAATGGATGCTTCAAAGGGTGTGGAAATCAAATAACCAGAAAGAAGAAGCAAATATTTTAAAGAAGGGGGGGGGAAGAAACAATGTGGTGTTTTGTTGCTAAATACTCGAGTATTTTGCACTCTTGGAAGTGTGCGTGTGTGTTTTTTAAATAAAAAAGTCTAAATGAAGCGATTGCAATGTTTAGGCTGTGTTTCAGAGAAATTGCATACCTAGAGTGAAGACTGCATCCCCTGTGGGATGTTCTGCTTAGATCTGATCCAGGGAACTGCACAGCCTAAAGGAAGAGGACTGCATTTTGGGGTTAGTAAGGTCCCCAGCACTGTATCCATTGTGTCTGTAAGACAGAGCTTTGACCTGCACCTTGGCACCAAGGCTTTTGTTTCTTATTTTGACCTGGTATACGTTCAATGAAAAAACAGAACAAACCATCTCTAGTGCACTGACTGACTGTGTAAATGCAGCTACTGTATGATCACAGTGTTGCCCTGGACCAAGAATGCTCACTGTTTTCTTTGTAGCAAATGGGTCCCTTTCAGAAAAAGGAAACCGTTATTCTGCAACCTTGCAGTGGTACTTGGAATGAGCCCCAGAAGTGGAAACGTTTCATCAGATTGCCTCACTTGCACAACTTCCGAAGCGCTATTCTGGGAGCCTGATGCCATTTGTAAGGTCATTCCTGGGAATGTGTGGATGAGCCAGTGTGATGTCTTTCAGTGGACATGCCCTTCTTCAAGGCTGTTCTGAAAGGCATTCCACTGCTGTCTTCAAGCTTGATTTCCATAATGGAAGAATCCTGAAAACTTGCTTTTTATAAATGAGTTTTGGAAACTTTTCAGCATGTTTTCTGCATGCCTGCTCCTTAGGGATCTTGGTCAATTTTTCAGAAACTACCCAATTACTTGGAAGTTCTGATACTAATATCCTTTCCTTCAGTGACTGTCAAAAGACCATCGAACAGCTTGCAATTCAGTGTGGTAAATAGGTGATGAGATTAATTCATATTGGTTCAAGAGCTGCAGTAGGGATATTCAAAAACACTCTCTTAAATTATCTTTCTGTGTTCTGTTAGGTAATAGTTTATGTGTTCGCATGCTTCTGCATCGAAAGGGCAAATCTGGATTAGGCAAGAAATCCAGTCTTCTAATGGATTTGTTCCACAGTTCTGACAGGGAAAATGAGTCAAGTTTAATTCCGCCAGGATATTCTTTGCTGTTTCACTATCAGTGTAGTCTGCCTTTTATGCTTATAGTCTGTTCTCCCACATGGGACTTTTAGGTGCTGTATGTTGATTGGGTGGATTTGACAGTGTCTGCAAAGTAGAATTGTGAGGGCAATATTCTGCATATCACAAATTTTGGGATAAGTGTACCTCATAGACACCCATATGTAATAGTAGCAAGTTTAAGACCCCAGTTGCTAGTTGTAATTGTGCATTTATTTTTTTTGCCTCAGGGAATGTCATGGAAATGAAATCTGTTGTCTATTAAATGGAAGGTGATAGTTGGATTTTTCAGTTTCGTGCTTTAGAAAATTGCTTACACATTTATCATCTCAAAGGATTATATTGAGCCAGTGTGTAGTTAAATCATTTGACTTGCTGTTCAGTACATGCAAAAAATTACTTACTTGCTTTGAAGTATTCAATGTTGTATTGAATATTTTTATGAACTGTAAGTGTAATAGCTTTCTGCAGTGTGGAGGAAGATCTGCTATTGTTGCCTTACGTATCTTTTGAAAATAAGAGCAGCTAAAGGCATGTCTGATGTGGGGAAAAACCATGGATGATGTAGAACAAAATGGATTGTACGTTATGAAGTAGATTAAAAAACAACAACTTCAGGATGGATGGTGGGTAGTGAATGTCTCTAAGATCAGCTTGCTGTAGAGAAACTGATGGAGAGAGTAATTAGGCGTTTAAAGCTTTTTCAATGATTTCTAATTGCACAGCAGGGTTGCCAACTCTTTGCATTAATTCTCATTTGTATAACTCATGGTTGTATGTTCCTCTTGTTCCTACTTATCTTTTTCTTTGAACATTCATGGGAACTCCACGCATCAGAAGATGTTTGGGAAATTACTGAAGGGAGGAAATCATGGATTGGGAGCAAGTAGGGTTGGGCTCCACATGGCTGAAGTGAAAGGGAAATGGGGACCTTGATGGACAGTAATAGAATGAAGGAACATGGGCAGGTAATCAGCAGTAATTGAAACCCATGACAAGGAACTCACTGAAAGAGATACCAGTCAGAAAACAAGCTCCATAGTCTTGTCAGGGTGCAGGGGTGTGGAGAGAGAATAAGGACAGGAAGGAATTCATGCATGATCCAGAGTCATTCTCAGTCACATGAGGATGTGGCTTCAGTCCTTGAACAAATTCTTCTGTGGAGGTGGGAGCTGAATAAAACGGGCCTGGAAAGATGGTGGCCAGCGGAATCTGGGAACTGTCTCCATTAAAAGTATCACTGAAATGAATGTCGGATGCAGGGTCTTTGCTGGCGATGGTCTCTCCCTTTTGAACGTGCAGTGCAATGAAGGATACGTGGCAATTGCTCTCAGTTATATTCCTTGCCTTTTATTCCCTTTTTAGTTTCATACGTTGTGTTTTTGGCATTATAAAAGGTCTGTGTTACTGTGAAAAGTGAACTTTAAGCCATTGCCCTGCAGAAGGAATCTCAATAGATGTGAAATAGTTTCATATTAGATCATGTTTTCACTTCCACACAGAGTTTGGTGTGTAAGCAAGACATAAAAGTGTTGTGTCTGGGTTTCCGGGGCTCAGATTGTTACGGAAGAATAGTGCTTGAATCAATATGAAAGCTGAATTGGATTTTTATCTTGACTTAAGCTGCCTCTTTTGAGGTTTGGGTTTATTTATTCTGCCATTGTAACAAAGTATGTTCTGCATTGGCTTGCACAATTTTTAAAAAACAAAAATAAACATTTTGTGGTTCAGTGCAGTTGTCTCCTCAATAGAGCGTCTCTACTGAGAGCTTAGGAAATCTTTCAGATTACATACGTGAAGCCTTAATTTTCCTCAGAAGAGGGAAGAAACTGTACCATATATTATTTCTGTACTAATATTTATTAAACTCATCATTTTTATGGCTATCTCATTTATTTGAAGTACCATGATGATAGATACTTTATTGATTTAGTCTTTTGACCATATCAAGTATGAAAGAAGATAAAACAAAATAAAAAGCCATTATAAACATACAAGTAGATACAAGTAGATACAAGTAAAACTGTACTACAAATTCATATCAAACCATCACCCCTACAGTCAACGCCAATCTGGTCTATGTAATCTGTCCTCTTTAGGACTGCCTTTGAAATGAAGAGTGGAGTCTTGCTAGTAATGAGCTGGTTCTTACCCTGTAAAAAATAAGAAAGTTTCTAGTACTTTGGAGTACTAGAAAGGCATCCAATGTTTGAGGAAGAGTGATGATAACCACATTAAAAATTATTTGTTTTATGCTGCTTTGGGAGGTGGGGGGATATTTTATGTACAGTATAGTACAAGAGAAAAATGTGATTATATAATTCAATAACCTTTAGACTTAAGTATGCAGACCTGACAATTACAGCCTAAAACAAGGGTCGGAAATGGCGGCTCACGAGCCAGATGCGGCTCTTTGGCCCCTTGAGTGTGGCTCTTCCGCAGCTGAACTCACCCCCGCCCCTTCCACGCGATTGGCCCCCGCCCGCAAACCCCACCCCCTGGCTCTCGAGCATTTCAAAATGTGCACGAGCATGCCAAAATGGCTCCCGGGATAAAAAGTTTGCCGACCCCTGGTCTAAAAACTTGTTTATGCTGAATCATGTAATGGTTATCCTGTTTTGTACAGGTGCATTGGGTCTGGCGTTTTGAAAGCCTCCAATGTCCAGATGAAGTGACTGGAACCCCTTGTTGCATAGGTCCTACACAAGACCTGATGTGTTCCCAAAAGCAGTCCTCCAAAATAAGGAACTCCACAGAGAATGTAAGAGAATGGTTTTTGTTCAAAAGGTTAAAATGTTGAACAGACTGGCCTAGCATTACATTTAAAGTTGCTATTTGCAGCTTTGGTACCTTCCATAAAGAAGGGTAATCAGAATGTCCCATTCCATGGAGAATGGAAGATGGGGCGGCAAACTTCGCTTCTAGTCTTCTTGTCTAAGACGGGCAGGTTGGTGACATTGCTTGACTGGGACAGTACAGATAGTCCGAAATCAGACGGGAGAGCATTGCTCTATGATCTTATGTCTGTTATAGACTCCTGGCCCAACAATGTTGTTTACATTGGCACAGAAACCTGAAGCTGCCTATCTTCTTACTGCCTGACAAATTTTAATGCCCTCACTACACACATTCAACACCAGTTTCAACTGTAGTTTTCTAAGCATAGCTTTACTTAAAGTAAACATAATTTTTAATTATCTTGATGTTCGAAAGAAACCTTGTGTTCAATTTTGTTAACAGCTAGTTTAAGTTAACATATATGCTCCAGATGCCACCTTGTGGAAGCAATACACAACTGCTGGCTGATTATTACCCCCCTTCCCATTTAAAAAAAAAAGGGGGGGGGGACACTGGAAAGCTTTGTAGTAGCATTTGGAATGCAACTGCACCACATTATTTTTTCTAAGTGCCAATTAATTTGTCCGCATATACCCAGATGTACATATTCAAGCAGGACTGTAGTATAATTACTGGGTTTTTAAAAAAAATGTATTCAAAGATTTTAGTGCGTGAGACAATTGCATTTTTATTTCATGCTTTTTCAGTAAGGTTAAAGGAAATACCATTAGCTGATTAAAATATTTTACACCCTGGTTGCAATCATGAAGTGATGAGCTAGTGTCTTTATGATAAAGTGAATAACCTACTACAGTATCTCAAAATTTCTATACAGCGCTTTAAAACATTGAAAGCGCATTGCCTAGTACATCTTGTTATCTGTGCAAATGAAATATATGGGAGATTAGAACTGCTATTTCCAGAATCTAGCTCTGTTTGGAGTTGGTAGAAACCTGAGACTTTCTTTAGGCCAGTTTATGAGTTCATAGTAAATGGAAAAATGTGAATTGGAGACTTTGTGATTCAGACTTAATTTGAAATTCATACTTAACTGTGAGTCAGCTCACTGAACATATTGGATTACTTCTATGGAGACATCCATAAACTATGCACATAACAGCATGTATGACCCTTGTTCATCACAGATTGGAAGAGGAGAAGGGGAAGCAAAGAATAACCAAAATTCTACTTTTGAATAATGTAGAAGTAGTAATTTATGCTGGAAAAGAAAAATTACAGTTGCATTCTCAATATGTTCCACCACTGTTTGAGTCTAGCCTTTGATGACTCCTGTTAACCTCAGTTAATCTTTCCCTATGACCAGTAGGAGGCAAGCAATACCAAATAATTTCCTGGAAATTTCTCAATTGAATATGCTTCCGGATTTAATTTATATTGCTTCAACAGGAGTTGGAAAGGTTCTTTTATGGGAAAACAAGTTTTTTTCTTTTTCTTTTTTTTTTTTTAAGAAAACTGAATTTATCCTAAGGGGAAATATTGACTTCCAGTGAAAGGTTGGTTGGAGTGAAGACTTACCCATCCTTTACTTCCAAAGGAATCTAAGTGGTTTACAAGTGAGCAATACTGTAGCAAAGACCTTAAATGAAAGCATTAATAATAAATATAAACATTAAAGTTCATTTTAAAGAAGTCAAAAGCACAGTAACAAACTTAAAGGCAGTCAGCTCCTGCTCTAGTTGTCATCCTATAAATGCTTGGGTGAATAGGCATGTCTTCAGCTCTTCTGAGGACAGGGCAAGGGACAGCTGGATGTCTCTCAGGAGAGAGTTCCATAATTGAGTGCTGTCAATGAGAAGGTCCTACTTGATCCCACTGCATTGTGAAACAAGCAGGGCCTCCCCAGGTGATGGTAATGCACAAATTTGATGTTTTTAACGTATTTTGGAATTAGCAATTTTGAAGTCTACCAGGGGACAACAAAACAAGAATCCTTGTTTGCCTGTTCTTGACCTTGAGGAAAACCTTTTGGGTTGAGTAGGCATAGTTGTATTTTGAGAGTGTGCTGGGGGTATAGTCAATCACAAAATGATCATTTATGGTGAGGTGGTTTCCCATCAGCTCAACCCCCCAGGAAGTTCTTTACCATCCCAGTTTACTTTTGTAAGCCCCCCACCTTTTGGTTTTTAAAGTCCTTAGAGACCAGAAGTCCTTACAAGGCCAGAAGATTATGCTATAAGGGTAAGGATTATGCTAGAGGCTGGCACTTCACTTTACAGTATGTCAACTACTTTTTTAAAAAATCATTAAAGTCAGATGGGGCTACTTGAGAGGTGAGCCAAACTTTTGAACTGGGTGGCCAAGTTCAAAGTTAATATATTTGGGAGGTTTAGAGCATGTTAGGGGATGGGACAGTGATGCAAAATGGGCCAGACTGTGTCACATATGTGTATGGCTCTGAGTCTTCCTCCCCGCACCCCAGAATTTTGGAGAGGGTTTTTAGTTGAAGAAAATATTAAACTAGGTTCATATTCACAGTTTTTCTGTCTTTTTTACCCACAAATGACAGGAAACACTCACTGATGTGAGAGACACAAAAAAGGAAGAGCGGGATTACCCTGTCTTCAGTAGCCACCTAAGGAATTGTTGAGAGTTCAGCCTTTTTGTAATACCAGGAGGGAGGAGGGATAAGGAGTTTGTTTATAACTTCAAAAAGGTTGGAAGTCGCTTATTTATTTTTATCTTGTTTCTTTAACTTTGCTTTGCTTTCTGCACTTTTTTCTTTACATCTATCTATCTATCTATCTATCTATCTATCTATCTATCTATCTATCTCCATCCATCCATCCATCCATCCATCCATCCATCCATCCATCCATCCATCCTTCTGAGAGTTCAGCCTCTCTACTAACTCTTAGTCTCTCTCATGTGATACATTTAAAAATAAAAAAGCAAGGGGCCATTTAGCCATGTAATTCAAATTATTTGCTTAATAATTCCACATCCCCTCATCCCTGATTTGGTCTTTCACATTACGCTGAACAACAAGTATTGTCGTTCATGATTACATTTGTCTGAATATTTATAACTCGCCCAGAATCTATAGATTTCAGCTTGAGTTTCAATCAATAAAAAGAATAACACAAGAAAACATGATAGAATCAATCTGCCTAAAAACAAAATGTTACCGAGAGCCAAAAGTTTGGGTCTTTATTTTGTTGCAAAGCCAAGCCAGTCTTTTCACCAGCAAATGCTGCTTTCTCTGATTCTGGGTAATAAGCTACAACTGCACACGTATCTGAAGCTGTAATCTTAGATCCATTACTTGAGAAGAAACCTCATCAAATTAAGTAGATTTGACTAGATATAAATAGGATGGCTTTATAAATTATACACGGGCTTTTTTCTCTTCTAGACAGAGACTGAAAAAACCCAACTTAAACCAAACGTTGGTCACTGACATCTCAAGATCACAGCAACTCTTAGATGAATTTTATACATTTTTCAGGGTAGTATCAAAAGCCCCCTGCAAGGGACCAATTCAGAGCAGAGTTATCTGCTGCTTGGGCAGAAGAGAAGAACGTTTCAGATAACAGACAGGGAATCCTCTTTTGCTTTGGGCTGTGGTCTCACTATGGCTTGCTTCAGTCCTGCCCATCAGGTGCCACCCAAACAGGTCACCTTGAGGGAATGTGGCTTTTGATTGGAGAGAGAAAAAATGGCCTTTTAATAAAGCCATTTGCTTGCCATCCAAACGTCTGGCAGGCAGAAGCATCCGGAGCCAAGTCAGTTGGCCAAAGTTCCTCCTGAAACTAAGGAATTGAAGCTAATTAACCAGAGGGGAAGGATTTGAAGGACCAGCCTCGGAAAGGAAAGTGGCATCAAGATGAAAGGTAAGTTTCCAAAGCTGACTCATGGTGAACTCCTGGATTGCCCTTATTTTTGTTGGTTCCTGCCCAGAAAAGACAGGTCTTTTCTGGTCCCACTGGCTGAGTTCATTCAATTGTTGATAGAGCCTGAGGTTCATCTTTATCCACTGAGCTACAGATTTCATCTTATCTGCTTGTATACGACAAACATCTATGCAACAATGACTCGTATGGTAAGGTAGACTTCTTGGTTGGTCCTCTTTTCAGTTAGCGCTGCAAGCTAACAGCCAGATGTGCTTCCAAGTGGCAGTAAAAAGGTAAAGGTAAAGGTCCCCCCCGCGCATTTGTGCAGTCGTGTCCGACTCTACGGGCTGGTGCTCATCTCTGTTTGTTAGCCGAAGAGCCAGCGTTGTCCGAAGATGCTTCCACGGTCATGTGGCCGGCATGACGCGCACGGAACGCTGTTACCTTCCCACCGAAGTGATACCTATTCATCTACTTGCATTTGCATGCTTTCGAATTGCTAGGTTGGCAAGAGCTGGAGCTAGTGCGGGAGCTCACTCCGCACGCAGGGCTAGGGATTCGAACCTCCAAACTTGTGATCTTCTGATCGACAAGCCTGGCGTCTTACCCACTGAGCCACCACGCCCCTGAAGGCTTTTTAAGAGGTAAAACTCAGAACTTTGTGGAAAGTCTAATTTCAAAGTTTCAGGTGGGAAACCAGCTGGTACTAGAAGTGGGACTTAGATGACACAGCTTAACATACCATGCATGCATATATCAAATGTCAGTCACATCTTCCTGCTGCTTTTCAGTTCCTAAATTTTTTTATGTGTGAGGTCCACCTTGCAACCATTGGCAGATTCCTGCATCTTTGGGGGCGTAAATAAAGGAATAGAACCTTCATATAGTGCTATTTTGGATGGGCTATGCTACTGGAGTTCTGTTACAACTCTGGCCAAATATTCCCCAGGCTTTCCCCCCAATTTTTTTTAAATGGAGACTGATTTTTCCAGAGATCAGAGAACTGCCCTAGTAAATTTGAGGTGGTTGCAATACATGAAGATGAAGATTTTGTAGCAGATCCAGTTCTGACTTATTACTGTCTTGCGGAACTTTTTCCTCAGCTTGGGAGGATATGATTAAGGCGGATCAATGCTCAACAGACCAAGGAGGTGACTGGATAGAAAGTTGTTTCTTGAGGAGGTGACTTCCCTTTCGATCACATTCACATTCCTTCCAGCAGATCATAATGCAAGAAGTTGGTTTGGCCTATAAAGCATCACATTAAAAAAAAATTACAAAGTTTGTGAGCTAATTAGAAGTTCATAAATTAAGCTTTCCTCAACTACATAAACATCATGTGATTGAGATCAGGAGAAATTGAACTTTCCCAAGCATGTTGCGGCTGTCCTATTCAGTGTTACTGATTTTAGGTCACTTTTGGTGCTCTACTGTTGCTTTCACACCTTTTTCCAGTATGTAAACAGTTAGTAGACCTCAAGTCGCTCATTTGTAAGATTAGTTGTTATAAAATTATTTATTATATTGTAATTTTATATTTATGTTTTTTAACTATGTTTTATTGTGAACCGCCCAGGGTCCCCAACGGGGGAGATGGGCAGTAATATAAATTTAATAAAATAAATAAATAAATAGTTCTTGTTTTCTTATTTGTTAGATCAGAGCTTTCCAAACTTTTCACGTTGGTGACACACTCTTACAGCAGGGCATCATTTCGCGACACACTCTTACAGCAAGGCACAAGGTAGGCACTAGGACCTGCGTGGAATCCTGGCAGGGCTCGGAGGCAGCAGCAGCCACGACACACCCAGACACTGCAGCTGACACACTAATGTGTCCCAACACACAGTTTGGTAAGCTCTGTGTTAGATTTATATCCTGCTTTTCTTCCAGGAATGTCAGAGGCCATATTAGCCCGCCCTCTTACAATTTTTCCCTGCAATAATAACCCTGTGAGGTCAACTGGGCTGAGAAATCATAATGTAGCTAAAGGTGGACATGAACCTGTGTCTCCACTGTCCTAGTCCTCCATCATAACCACTACAACATATCCCTCTGGCTCTTTGCTTAGATGCTCCTGCATTATATCTTTTATAGCAGTGTTTCTCAATCTTGGCAACTTGAAGATGTGTGGAGTTCAAATCCCAGAATTCCCCAGCCAGCATGCTGGCTGGGGAACTCTGGGAGTTGAAGCCCAAACACTGTTTTATAGGGACAGAAGAAGAGGTTTGAGGCTAGATGGGTTCAGATTTTGCCTATCCATGGCTGTTCTACCATGATTTATGGAATAAATCACCATTAGCTGGTTTCACACATAATATTAAGACATAAACTCTGATTTAGTACACAATGATGGGTTCACTCAATGGGCTAAGCTGTGACTCATGGTTGATAAATCCCAATGGCTGGGTTCCACCCTATGTAAAAGCAATGCCCTCCATCCCCCCCCCCCCCGCCAAACTACATCATGCCTGCAGTGATGGGTGAACTTAGACACTATCTTTGTAGTACTGTTTAAACTATTTTAAATTAAGTGGATCTTTTTCAGCCCTACAAGGAGTTCCATGAAAGCCAAAACCTTCTGAGCTACAGTCTTTCTCTATTTCTCTGTGTCTCCTGTTGCACACTGTATTAAAAAGAAAATAAAGAATATACAGTATACATTGCCTAATTGGTTTCCATAGCTAGATGGAAATTCATTTTTCCCTTCTCTCCTGTTTTGATCTCAAGACTATGAAAGCAATTTGCAAAGAAAATGCTATTCCCAGGGCTCAATTACAATAAATCACTGAATAAGTAATGCGTTATGCAGCATTTAAATGTATAATGAGTTGGGCAATCACAGTTATTAATAAATGCCGAAAGGTGAACTGATTCTTCCTCCACATCCCTCTGTTACATTTTCCAAACCAGATAATGATCTCTCAGAGATGATGAAAATGGAGGAGCAGCTGTTATAAAGGTAAGCAAACTCTGATATCATATGGAATCTACTCATAATACTTACCTTTAGGCCACATTATTGCAATCATATGGGCTCTTCCGCAATTGTTTTTCTCCCTGAATATCTAAAGAGGTAGACATGTGTAACTGATTATCTCCTGAAAGATAGATCCTCAGGAGTTAACCCTCCTGAGTTTTCTGCTTGACTTGTACAGCATGAACTGTGTTGAGGGGATTCATGTGAATTTGGGAGAATGCAATTTTTGTGGACGGATGTGGGTGATGGGTGTTTTGGAGAATAGACTGCTAGGAAGTGCCACATATCAGTAGCTTTTGGAAGTGCCAAGATTCAATCAACAAGCTCACTTATTAAAGTTATTACTTTCAATGGGAGAATGAGTTCTACGAACAGATGGATGGCGTTGCCATGGGAAGCCCCCTGAGCCCAGTCATAGCAAACTTTTACATGGAACATTTTGAAAAACAGGCTTTGGAATCGGCTCCCATTACACCAACAGTCTGGTTCCGGTTCGAGGATGACACCTTCGCAATTTGGAGTCATACTGAAGAAGAACACGAGAAATTTCTGGACCACCTAAATGGCATCCACCCCAATATACAATTCACTATGGAAAAAGAAACTGACGGCAAACTTCCATTTTTAGATACGCTGGTCATACGCAAACCGGACCTCAAACTAGGACACAAAGTATACAGAAAACCCACCCATACAGACCGGTATCTGCACAAAAATTCCAATCACCACCCACGACAAAAGAGAGGCATGATCAAAACCTTGGTGGATCGTGCTAATCAAAACTGTGAAACCCAATTTCTCAACAATGAACTTAACCATCTGAATTGGGTCCTACAGGCAAATGGCTATTCCAAGAATGAAATAAAAAGAGCCATCAAACCAAGAAAACAACATCCAACTGAAGAAAAACAGCCCCCCACTAACAAAGTATTCCTGCCCTACATCAAAGGAGTCACTGACCGCATGGGAAAACTGATGGAAAAACACAACTTTCAAACAGTCTTCAGACCCACCAGAAAAATACAACAAATGCTAAAATCAGCAAAAGACAAAAGGGACCCCCACACCGCTGCAGGAGTATACCGCATACCATGCAGCTGCGGACAAGTATACATCGGAACCAGAAAACGAAGCATTCACACCAGGATAAAAGAACACGAAAGACACTGCAGACTACAGCAACCGGAAAAATCTTCAGTAGCTGAACATGCTCTCAAGCAAACGGGACGCAAAATCCTATTTGAAAACACGGAAAGACTGGACAACACCAAAAGCCACTACACCAGATTATACAGAGAAGCCATTGAAATTCACAAACACCAGCACAGTTACAATAAAAAAGAAGAAAGTCTAAAAATTAGCAAAACCTGGCTACCAGTCCTGAAAAACACAGCCTGCAAAAGGTCAAGGAACTCAGTCCAAACACCAGGACATAGGAATACTTCTCACAATGAACATGCTAATCACGCTCATCAGCCACTCGTTAACATTTCAACACAACAAAAAACCTCCACCTAATCTCCTATAACTTAGCTCTATAAATAGAAAACAAACAAAACATTGCCACTCTACCTGGGCACAGAGATTTCGCTTCTGTCTGTGCCCCTGCCCTCCGAAGATGCCGGCCACAGATGCTGGCGAAATGTTAGGAAACACAACTTCCAGAACACGGCCACACAGCCCGGAAGACCCACAACAGCCATCGAACTCCGGCCGTGAAAGCCTTCAACAATACATCACTTATTAAACATTGCTTACTAAAATGGGGGTGGGGGGGACCCTAACCCTAACCCTAACCCTAGGGTGCTAGACAACCTAGATCCAGGAGTGTACAACCTCTTACTGGGTAGAAGTCTACTTTTTAGCTAGATTTGCACATTGTGATAAGCTTTAAGGTTTTGGCTTGATCTTCTGTATAAACTTTGGCACAGTATTTGGTCAACCATAGTTCATACTTTAAGATTATGTCTGAGCCTACTATGCTTCTTCAGCAAGCTGTGGTTGAAACAACCAAGGGATGTCCTCCAGATTGACTGTCCTTCCTTCCTTCCTTCCTTCCTTCCTTCCTTCCTTCCTTCCTTCCTTCCTTCCTTCCTTCCTTCCTTCCTTCCTTCAAACCATAATAACGATACATGTACAGTAATACATGCTGCTGTTCACTGTTTAAGACTTTCCACCCCAAATACTTTTTGGCAAAAGATAATTTACCCCACTAAAAGATACAGGATGGGGTGGGGGGGTTGGCTGGCTATTCCTGAGCAAGGGGACTGCCAGCCATAGCAAAGATCATCCTCTGAGTTCCCATCCCTTTGTTCCATGTAGTAGATACCACAAACCTTTCCTCCATGCCATAAGTGAAGCAGTATCACCTGGGGAAGATAATTCCAATGGTCTTTACATTAAACCATAGTATAAGCAATTATGTCTATGAAGGTTCTCAGTCATCCAGGTGGAATTGTCTGTAGCTTGAATCATGTCAACTGGATTTCTATTTTCTTAGTAGAAACGTTTCGCTCCTTATCCAAGGAGCTTCTTCAGTCTGAGCAAAGTTAGTAAGGGAATCCTAAATATGTTCCTAGGTAGCTGTGTGACCTTACACCTGGGGCTAGGTCATGGTTATATTGAGATGTAATTTTTAAGTCCTTTTATCATCTAAAGGAGGGTCGTTAAAATCACCATGCTGCTGTTGAGCTTCTGAAATGGTCTTAATCTTCCTAGGCACAGAAGACAAAACGGGGAGGAAGATGGGGGAGAGTTTGTGCCTGAGGCCCCCACCTCTATTCAAGGAAGGATTTTCCAAGTTGGCATAAATGGATTCCTTGACCCCTCTCTCAAACCACCTATCTTCTCTGTCTAAAATGTGAACATTAATGTCCTCAAATGAGTGTCCTTTTTCTTTTAGATGAAGATAAACTGCTGACTCTGGTCCTGTGGTGTTATTTCTCCTGTGTTGGGCCATCCTCCTGTACATAGGTTGTTTGGTTTCTCCAATGTAGAGTTCAGAGCACTCCTCACTGCACTGGATTGCATAAACTACATTGCTTTTCTTGTGTTTTGGAGTTTGATCTTTGGGGTGTACAAGCCTCTGTCTCAGTGTGTTGGTGGGTTTGAAATATACAGGTATGTGGTGTATAAGCAATTATGTTTTTTTAACTTGGAGTTTTGAACTCTGGTGTTGGAGAAGACTCCTGAGAATACCATACAAAACACTCAGAACCATTAAGCTAGTGTTTCTCAACCTTAGCAACTTTAAGATGTGTAGACTTCAACTCCCAGAATCCCCCAGGCAGCCATGCTGGCTGGGGAATTCTGGGAGTTGACGTCCACACATCTTAAAGTTGCCAAGGTTGAGAAACACTGCATTAAGCAGTTGACAAATGGAAATCAAAGAGCAACATTTTCTCCCCATGCAAAGCTAGTGCCTCTGGATTCACACATTATCCTAAACCAGCGGTTGCTTTAACCATCGTTTGTTGAACAAGCCAATGTGCCCTGGTTCACACGTAGCATGGAATGTACTGTATTACAGCTTCAGATGGAAATAACAGCTAAGTCATAAAACTGGGTTTGTACCCATGGTATGAAAGCAAGCAAACTGCACTTTGCTCGTGGTAGGGGTGGGCCAGGCCTGCCTTGGTTCAGCCAATGTTTTTTTGTATTACCACCAGGCGAGAGGGAAAGGGAATGATTAACACTGCACTGAACCACTTTCCCTTTCTTTTTTTCTGCAGCGTGTAAATCTGCACTGAAGGGTCCAGCAGCAATTTATTAACAAATGTAGAACAATATGCTCAGAACCGACGTCGCTTCCCTCCCCTTCTCCACTCAAGCCGGGTGGCTATCACTTGGTGACGGTGAAACCAAACAGCTGTTAAACATATAAATGAGCCCAAATCTAATCTAAATATTACTTATAATGTGCTGCTTCCTTGTTTTAAATATGATGCTGCTGGATAAAAATGGGGGGGGGGGGGCGGGAATGGGAGTTTTGTTACACTGAATCATTTTTTCCATATGCACATTCAGATGTTAGTTTTTTTTGAAAAGGCATTTGGGATTGAACAAAAATGATGATTTTTTAAAAACAAAAATCTGTTCCTTTCATTTCTTATGTGCAATTTTGCTTTGAGAAAATGATATAACCACTTTGGGACATTTTTTTCTTTCTTTGGTGCATACCTCTCCTATCAACACCGTTCATAGGGTTGAATGTTTGCTGTTGTGAACAAAAAGATGGGTTCCCTGCAAACAGCTTAGGATGCAGAAGGAAAAAAGAATAATATTCCTGGTGGCAGCTGCTGTTAGTTTGTCAGCTGATCAGGTCTTTGAGCACTGAAGAACTTGAACTGAACTATTAGAGACAGGAAATTAACAAGTGTTCATTATTGTACCAATGCTTAAAATGCTTTCACAAGCTCCTAATTGTTACATTGCAGATAGACACATAAGGCTTGCCTTACATTCACTGTGGACTATTTAATGCATATTTATTCACCGAAAGGTCCCATTCATTTCAGTGGTTCTCACTTAAGAGTATACTTAGCATTGCAGCCTAAGCAAATACTGAGCTAGCATTTGAGAGATGCCCAATAATTTTAAGTTAGAAAACAAAACAAAACAAAACCCGTAGAGTTCAGTTTCAGCCCATCTAAGACACCAATGGAATTTCTACCGATTCTCTAAAGCAGTGTTTCTCAACCTTGGCCACTTGAAGACGTGTGGACTTCAACTCCCAGAATTCCCCAGCCAGCATGGCTGGCTGGGGAATTCTGGGAGTTGAAGTCCACACGTCTTCAAGTGGCCAAGGTTGAGAAACGCTGCTCTAAAGCCATAATGTTACTTCCTCTGCCCAGAAGTGGACTTAGCAGTCTAAAAGTAGCCAATTCCTTTCAAATCCATGGTCATAAATATTAGAATAAACATTCTCCTGGACAGGAAATGGTCATGTCACAGGTTGGTTTGATACCCAAAGGTTGTCTATCCAGACTCATGCAGATGTTTCCCAATGAGACACTGCACACAAAAATTATTGTTCTCCCCTTTTTCTGTTGGGGGTTAGTTATCCATCACCACTTCCGGGTTTTGCCGCGACACACTAATGTGTTGCGACATGCAGTTTGGAAAGCACTGCTATAACTATTAAACGCTACTGCTAACTCCAGGATACAAAGTCTCACTTGCTCCTGATTTTCTACAAACCTTTACGGCTGCACTCTCCCTCGCTTTTTCCTGTCGACTGTTTCCCACCCAGCTGATCCAAGCACAGGGCTTTTTAACCATCTCCCTGTCGTCCTTATGCTGAGGGGGTTTTGGAGCACAGGGGAGGAATGCTATCCCAGCTGCCTGCAATTTAGGACACAGCCCGTCCTTCCACAGGTCAATTTCTCTGGGAACCACAACTGGGTATGATGGAGGGGGGACAGATTCTAATCTAAGACACACCTTGTGGAAATGAGTTTTGTTTCCATCTGGTTTTAATATGTGTTACAACCCAAAAAAAACCCTCCATGGTACCATCTTCCCTGCAATCTTGGGGCTTCTCATTCTGTTGCACGAATAAATCCGGTTGTGACGGCATTTCCACAGAGCGTGCATCAGGTGAGCGAAAATGGAAACAGGAGGCCAGGGCAAGCAGCTGAGAACTGTCCTCGCTGCGAGGTAAAAGGAGCTTTGTGATAAATAGACCCATGCACATTTCTTTAGCCTCATTCCTCACTTGCCAAGCTGGATGCTGCTTTCATTAGGTCATGTTACCCACTGGTGTCATTTCATACCAAGGTGCAGTATATCACATCTTGGAGGTGGTGGTGCTTGTTGTTGAACACAGATGAGCCTGTAATGGTCCATCTGCTTTGATTTTATTTAGTGATCCCTCAAGGGTTGGGGGCTGGAGTGAGAATAATAATGCTTCAGCCCATCTGCTTTTCTACAATCAACCCTAGTTTGAATTATCACATGTTCTGAGTGGCTGGCATATGCTGTCACATAAAGCTACATGGAAGTGTTGTTCTCCAGCTGTTGTGTTGACATAGTTTTCAGCCAGTCATTAACTTCAATAACCATGAAGGGAAAGGTGTAGCTGCCACTAAAGTTGGGGATTGTTTCTGAGAATTGCCACAGGAAGGCAGTTTTTTCACCCTCCCTATTGTTTACGCTATATCTGAAATCTGGAAGTAACAGTGTCAAACACCCAGGTAGATCAATGTGTATGATAGTTGTTCCTTGACAGCTTCAAGATGAATCTGGTAGGATCACTGCCCTATCCAGTTGCAGGTAGGACTGCTGTGAGATCTTTGGATCTGTGGGATGCTTTCAATACTCACCAACTTTAGCCTTCATCTCTCCAACCCTCCTCTGGAAGGGTTGTCAACTCATGGATGGAAGGATTGTTTTGGGTTGTTCCAAGCTACGTGGGCCTCCAAGGATTTTTGGCTACTAACTTCCACCCATTGACCAAGTTTCATATGCATCCGTTAAGTGTGCAAGTCCTGTATACTATAGTTGTTCAGGAGTTCCAGTTTATGAGTGCAAGCTGAGGCTGGCTCTATCCTTTTGACTAAATGTGTGCTAAAAGTGAGAGAGAAAGGAAAGATGAGGACTTTTCCATTTTTTTGTAAAGATTTTTTTTATCCTGCCTTTATTATTTTTATAAATAACTCAAGGTGGGGAACATACCTAATACTTCCTCCTCCTCCTATTTTCCTCACAACAACAACCCTGTGAGGTGAGTTGGGCTGAGAGAGAGTGATTGGCCCCAGGTCACCCAGCCGGCTTTCCTGCCTAAGGCAGGACTAGAACTCTCAGTCTCCTGCTTTGCCATTGGCTCCTTCCTAGGGCTGAGAGACAGGGACTGGCCCCAGGTCACCCAGCCGGCTTTCCTGCCTAAGGCGGGACTAGAACTCTCAGTCTCCTGGTTTGCCATTGGCTCCTTCCTAGGGCTGAGAGACAGGGACTGGCCCCAGGTCACCCAGCCGGCTTTTATGTGTAAGGTGGGACTAGAACTCTCAGTCTCCTGGTTTCTAGCCTGGTGCCTTCACCACTAGACCAAACTATTTCAGGTAGAGATAGGTCAGGCTCCATAATTTGAAATGATCCCTTCACTATGTTTATTCCATTTTCTGCCCTAATACAGGCTTATGCAACTTTCTAGGCCAAGGGCTGCTCTGGAGTTTTGACTGGTATTATCAGGGATCTCACTCCAAATAGCAATAGGAGGCTCCAGGATAAAAACCAAATTTTTATTAAAATTGAAAGCCAATGAATCTGATTACCCTTCCATTTCTTATTTAATCGTTTTCCCTTACGCTAACATGAAGTTTGCAAGACGGTAACAATGTTGAGGGCTCAGATCAGGTCACAGATCTTAGGCTTACACTACCAACTTAGCAAGAGATACTACTTGTGTGTGTTTGTGTGTGTGCACACGTGCATGTACATGTCCTCATGCTGTACAGAAATGTCAGAAGCTCTGTTCATATGGGCAGTTTTGGATGAACATAGCAATCTTACCTTCCTTCAATAATGGAAGAAGATACGTGGCCTCAGATTCCCATTTTGATTTAAAAAACTAGCGTTAGTTGGCCTACACCAGTAGCTTCAATACAGATGTCGAATGAAGACCATAAAGAATTGTCTAAAACATAAAATAATAAAACAATTATATGAACTACGTGTTAATAGCACAGACTGAGTACATATTGCCACAGCACCTATCTGGTGATGTAAATAGAGAAAAAAAAATAGATTTAGTATCACATGATTCCTTCTTTCTTGAAATTTCTTGAATCCTGAACTCTATTAAGGATAGTTTTAGAAGCCTGAATATGTTTCACTTGGAGAGAAAGCAGTTAAGGATTGTAATGAGAGGAGTTTTTAAATGTATCAGAAGGAAGATGGTGCAAACTCTAGTCTCTTGCTCCAGAACATCATCTGGTGGAAACTGCTCTGTGAAAAATCAGGAGAAAGTTCTTTCATGGTAGGAGATGCTTGATAATGGTGATATTTAGGTGAAAACTGGATGGCCAACATCTAAAGAAGCTATAGTTTTGCATTGTAGGCAATTACGTTAGATTAGATAACAGTTGTTCAGATCAGTTCCAATGCTCTAACTCCAGTACATAGCTACCACCTCCAAGGTGATCTTAAACAGGTCAAGAAACATGTATGCGCACACACTGTTTCAATTAAAAATAAATGCTTTTTAAATTATTTACAAAAATAAGACTGGATTTTCTTAACACTGCTCTTAGCAGTCTGCATCTCAGTCAACCAAGGTTTGGTTTTTTATATTTGCATCTACTGGCACGCAAAAAGGCATGTTATTATTGCCAAAGCTTTGAATTCTTAAATATGACTTACTGCTTGTTGTTTTGCAACACAACAGAAGCAAGTTCACGTTGGTATGTTGCAATGCGAGTGGTTTATTACTATTATTATTTTATTATGTCCTAAGACTTATGGGTATAGGGGCGTGGTGGCTCAGCGGGTAAGACACCAGGCTTGTCGATTGGAAGATCGCAAGTTCGGAGGTTCGAATCCCTAGCCCTGCGTGCGGAGTGAGCTCCTGCACTAGCTCCAGCTCTTGCCAACCTAGCAATTCGAAAGCATGCAAATGCAAGTAGATTAATAGGTACCACTTCGGTGGGTAGGTAGCAGCGTTCCGCGCACGTCATGCGGCCACATGACCGTGGAAGCGTCTTCGGACAACGCTGGCTCTTCGGCTAACAAACGGAGATGAGCGCCGGCCCCTAGAGTCGGACACAACTGCACAAATGTGCAGGGGAACCTTTACCTTATAAGACTTATGGGTACCAGCTGCAGTGGGCACTTTCACTGTATTCTGATCCCCTGGCTACCATATGAATTGGTGATTAGATTCTCTTTGATTCAGTTGATTACCATGAATAATAGGGCAAGAAATGCTGTCAGCATTTTGACTTTAACTATAACTGTTACAATTAATTATAGGTTTAATTAGCATACATGCCTGGCAGCAGAGAATATAACATTTCATAGTTAACAGATTACCCTGAAGCTGTAGCATGAAGTATGACACCAAGCAGTGTGATGGAGAATTATTAATAAATGGCTTCCATTGTTTGATATCCTTATTTATACAAATTAGCAAGCACTACATAATCAACTTAAACTGTATAATTTATAATAATTGATTTCATTTTGACTGACCACCGGTCAGTCTCTGGAAGAAAAATGGGCCTATTAGGATAAGTTTAATCCTAAACATAGCTAATGAATCCTATTACTTTAAGGTCATATTTGAAGCTTTTGTTAATTGTCAGAACCATTTTAAATTGATTAGAGTTAAATTAAATCAATGTAATGTTTAGAGAAAACAATATTTCTAATGGATGAGGCTGGGCTGACCTCGAATAAACATATTTATCAACCGATTTCAGTGAATGAGATGGCTACCAGCCGGCCTCATAATTCATGATTGTCTATAATATGGGAAATGTCACTATCTCGGCAATTAATTATGTCAGGTTATAAATCTGTTGTTTACCGTTAACCATTTGCCAGTTGGATGAGTTGACAATCTACAGAGCAAACGTAGTGTGTGTTATGACCTCCCCAGCCAAAATTTACGAGAAGATGGTGGTGGTGGGGGAGACCTTAAAAAAAGAAGGGAAGTTTAGAAGCCAAACTTTTGTTTGGGGTAAAAAATATTTTTCCTAAATAGTAAGCAAGAGAAATTGAGCACTTGGGCATGGTGGCCTTCTCCGAACAAGACTGATCTATAAGTATGAGTAACAGTGGAGAAAGAAAGAAGAACTGAGTAGTAACTCAAAGGAAAACACAACGTTTTTTTAGTGTTTTGTTTAGCTCTGTGGAAAGATTAGTCTGCATTAGTCTACCAGTTCTCATTCAGATTCTTAGGTGTGAATATAGTGTTTTAACGCTTCCTTGTTATGCAGTGGCCGAGGGGTGTGTGATGATGTTAGCACTTTCATGACCGAATAGTTTTTCCTGTCCTTTGTAGGTTTTCTGACATCCTCTGCTCCGATTAAATTACAAGGGAAGCTCCCGTAGGGCTTTTTCACATCTGGAAGTGCATGCAAAGTGGGAGATTTCAGTGTGATGGAACAATGTGTAACCAGAAATAGGAACACTGGAAGAGAAATAGTCTGCTGTCTCCACCAATAGAGTGAGCTCAGAAACCCCCTCCAGAGAAATTTGAATGAAATTCTCAAGCATCCTGAGAATAAGTTTGGCTGATTTTGTTTTGCTGGTTTATACGAAGGGATTTATTTATATTCATGTATTTTTGAATTATACCTTTAATATGTCTAGTCATCAAAATTATCTCCTTCAAGAACCTTGGTTGTTGGGACTGTGTAACCAACTGGTGATTTATATTGTAATTGACAAAGATACATTCTGTGGTTTAAAGTAATATCTGAACATAGCCTATCTCTTAGCAGAATTGCCATTTGCATTTCATAGGAATTTCTCTTATTCACAGCCTCAATAAAATTTAAGAGTACTGCAATTCCCCTTCACTTTCATTTCTTCCCCAAAATGTGTAGTAATGGAACCTACATGATTAACTTTGCATCTAGTTTGCTCCTTCATTTCCTTATGAATGTAACATACTGCATGCAAACTTGTAATAATTTGATCTGTTTTTTCTTCTCCATCCAGTGCATGGAAAAGGTGCTGGATGAAGAGAGTGTAGCCAGTGGGCACTGCATTGAAGAAGACATTCATAGACATTCATAGACACTATTGAGATTTCAGCTTTAGGATCCCATGCTCTCCAATTGGAAAAGTATCCTAAAGCCCATCGTGGTATGACACCATACACTAGACCAGAGCTTTCCAAACTGTGTGTCGGGACACGTTAGTGTGTTGGCTGCAGTGTCTGGGTGTGTCGCGGCTGCTGCTGCCTCCGAGCCCTGCCAAGATTCCACACAGGTCCTAGTGCCTGCCTTGTGCCTGGCTGCCTCCAAACCTGCCCTGCCAGGATTCTGCGCAGGTCCTAGTGCCTGCCTTGTGCCTTGCTGCCTCCAAACCTGCTGTGATTCCACGTAGGTCCTAGTGCCTGCCTTGTGCCCTGCTGCCTCCAAACCTGCCCTGCCAGGATTCTGCGCAGGTCCTAGTGCCTGATTTGTGCCCTGCTGGCTCCAAACCTGCCCTGCCAGGATTCCATGCAGGTCCTAGTGCCTGCCTTGTACCTTGCTGCCTCCAAACCTGCTGTGATTCCACGTAGGTCCTAGTGCCTGCCTTGTGCCCTGCTGCCTCCAAACCTGCCCTGCCAGGATTCTGCGCAGGTCCTAGTGCCTGATTTGTGCCCTGCTGGCTCCAAACCTGCCCTGCCAGGATTCCATGCAGGTCCTAGTGCCTGCCTTGTACCTTGCTGCCTCCAAACCTGCTGTGATTCCACGTAGGTCCTAGTGCCTGCCTTGTGCCCTGCTGCCTCCAAACCTGCCCTGCCAGGATTCTGCGCAGGTCCTAGTGCCTGATTTGTGCCCTGCTGGCTCCAAACCTGCCCTGCCAGGATTCCATGCAGGTCCTAGTGCCTGCCTTGTGCCTTGCTGCCTCCAAACCTGCTGTGATTCCGCGCAGGTCCTAGTGCCTGCCTTGTGCCCTGCTGTAAGAGTGTGTCACAAAATGATGCCTTGCTGTAAGAGTGTGTCACGAAATGATGCATGTCTAAAAAGTGTGTCACCAACATGAAAAGTTTGGAAAGCTCTGCACTAGGCAGCCTTTCTCAACCTTTTGACCCTGGAGGAACCCTTGAAATATTTTCCAGGCCTCAGGTAACCCCTGCACATTCAGGCTCAAAGATAGGGCAGAAGTTACAAAATTATTATATTTGTTTCATGGGTAGGCCTGTAGATACAGTATGCATTAACAGCATTCTTAAACTAAAAATAAAGAATGAAACTTACCTCTTTAGTGTGAAGTTGCCCGAATTTGAAATAATTTTTAAAATAAATCGTGATCTCTCGTGGAACCCAAGGGTGCCACGGGACCCTGGTGGAGAAACCCTGCACTAGAGTATTATTTTCATCCTTGCAATGCCCCAATACCCAATGGCTGACTCCCTCTGCCTTGATTAGCTATTTATTAGGACTTTTATTTGGCTGGGGAGAGGCAAAAGGTGGCAGTGGTTACCTGTTAATGCCTCCTCTCAGCTGCTTTTCAAAACTTAATAACTTTACCTGCACAGGAGCAACGCGGACCCTGCCTGGCCTCTGAATTATTACTGTGGGATGAAACATTTCTTTAACAAAACCAAGTCCTTTAATATCTCCCCCATCTCTGTTATTAGATGGACAAATGAATTTCGCTTTGAACATAACACGCAGCATTGTCTGAAAATTGCCAGTATGAACTGAAGTTGGCAGGTGTTTTCTGCCTCCCCTCGTCAGTGATTGTCATTTATTATATGTTGCACCTTTATCTGTCAAACGTTGCAGCGCGCGATATTGATTTGTGTCGGCTTGCACAGCAAAGGTCACTTTGATCAACATACTACAAAACCAGAAAAAGTAGGGTTCTGACATTTCATTACCTGGGTGGGGTGGAGGGAGAAACCAGAGGCCTAAAATAAATAAGAATATGTTTGAGAATCGAACGCTTTAATATCTTGGTGTGGAGTAACTATAATTAAAAAAAAGACTGCTCTCTGAGGCTAAAGGGGAACGGGGAGGAAGTGGGGAGCAGGAGGAGGAGGAGGAGAAGGCTGGGTTGACATGCAGGACTGTTCTGTCGAAAGCCAAGGGGACAATATCGTTTCTGGGATCTTAAACAAGAGAGGCATTTGATGCACATAAGAATGCACCAGTTTCTTGGTGTGGTGTGTGAGTGTGTTTAATGATCAAGAGGACTTGAGCAATTCTTTTCCTGAGATTGGCACAGGCCTTTGAAGGGCGGGAAAGAAAATCCAGCAGCAGTTATTGTAATAATACATTAGAAGTGAAATAGCTGAAATGGCTGTTGTGGGTCTTCCGGGCTGTGTGGCCGTGTTCTGGAAGTTGTGGTTCCTAACGTTTCACCAGCATCTGTGGCCAGCATCTTCAGAGGGCAGGAGCACAGATAGAAGCGAAATCTCTTTGTGGGTCTTCCGGGCTGTGTGGCCGTGTTTTGGAAGTTGTGGTTCCTAACGTTTCGCCAGCATATGTGGCCAGCATCTTCAGAGGGCAGGAGCACAGACAGAAGCGAAATCTCTACCTGGGCACAGAGATTTCGCTTCTGTCTGTGCTCCTGCCCCCTGAAGATGCCGGCCACAGATGCTGGCGAAACGTTAGGAACCACAACTTCCAGAACACGGCCACATAGCCCGGAAGACCCACAACAGCCATCAAACTCCAGCCGTGAAAGCCTTCGACAAAATAGCTGAAAGTTTTTGCGTGATGTCCCAAACGTCAAGCCAACTTGCGTTGAAACAACTGTCTAATCTAACTAGATAAAGGCCAGTTCTGATAATGGTTGAAGTGCCTCTACAGGTGCTGGTTTTTGGGTGGAGTTTAGTTTTCATGGATGCTCAAAGAGAACCCGTGAAGCACTTGTACAAGAGGCGAGAAACACAAATCATGTTCCTACTAGTGTAAAAGGTAATCAGTTCTCAAACTGAATGTAAGTGAACTTTAAACGGCAACCTTTAGACAAGGTTTAAAAAGCATTTTTTCAATCTGAATTCTCAGTTCAGTAGGAACAATCAGTCCAAGTTGGATGTTCAAACAGAACGGTTAAATTGGACGTGATCTGGATTTTTAAATCAATTTGGAAAAAGCTGAATACCTGCACCATCATCTAAGAAAATACTAAGGCATATGATTCAATCTGATGATTTAAGTTGTCTTTCTGATTTGATACAGATCTCTGGATTGGGTCAATTTTATGAATCAAAGATAGCTTTGAATGTACTAGAGCTCTGCAGTGGATTAGGTAGGAAGACTTTCTGACTCTCAGTGATGTAACATCATGGGAAATCCTAAATTGATTAAAAATGGAAGACAATCATCACATCTAGACCTTCCATAAAAATAGCAAGAATATCATTTGAAAATCCTCAAGAATGTTTTTTTTTAAAGAACGGCAGTGGATTCCATTCTGTTTCGAAAATAGTCCTCTCCTCTCCTCTCCTCTCCTCTCCTCTCCCCTCCCCTCCCCTCCCCTCCCCTCCCCTCCCCTCCCCTCCCCTCCCCTCCCCTCCCCTCCCCTCCCCTCCTCTCCTCTCCTTTCTCCTCTCCTCTCCTCTCTCCTCTCCTCTCCTCTCCTCTCCTCTCCTCTCTCCTCTCTCCTCTCTCCCCTCTCCCCTCTCCCCTCTCCCCTCTCCCCTCTCCCCTCTCCTCTCCTCTCCTCTCCTCTCCTCTCCTCTCCTCTCCTCTCCTTTCCTTTCCTTTCCTTTCCTTTCCATGAAATGCATCATCCAGACTTTGGTTTGATAGCTTTAAGGGTTCTAGCAAAAAAGTAGCTTTCAAAAGGCTGAAACCAGTCTTGTTCTAGTTTATCCCATAGCAGAAACCAGGAATTCTTTGGCCAGAGCTCCCTAAATGCAAAACATGAGCTGGTGGACACATCACAAAACAGCAAAGAATGAAAGCAATAGTTGGTTCTTATAGTAGGTTAACTGTTCGTTCTCATGTGCTGTGCCATCCATTTCATGCTCTTATCCCATAGAAAGTCCATCCTTTTTCTGGACAGTTTTAAAATCTGAAGTAACAGAATCTCCTTAATCCAGATCTTGGACAACCTAAAAGCCTCAAGGGTTGTATCTGAACCCCTTTTTGGGACTCATATCCTTTGCTGAAAATTGGTAGCCCGTTTTCCTGCCACTTACATTTAGAAAACATAAGGATGCTGTAGTAGAAGCTGTCTCTGTCTCTGTCATCTGTCATCTATCATCTATCATCTATCATCTATCATCTATCATCTATCATCTATCATCTATCATCTATCATCTATCATCTATCATCTATCATCTATCATCTATCAATCATCTATCATCTATCATCTATCATCTATCTCCATCCATCCATCCATCCATCCATCCATCCATCCATCCATCCATCCATCCATCCATCCATCTCTATCCATCAAAGCTCCTTTTCCATAATCAGAAAAACTCAACCTTCTTCATTCACACAATCCCTCTGTGTCTGCACCATTGTCCCTCTTCCATTGCAACTCTTCATCAATCACTGTCTTGCCATTTCTTTCAAGTTTTCTTCCCTTTTGAAAGACGTGGCAGAGGTCCCAGTGTTTGCTCCTGTGACCCATCTTTCTATCCCTCTGCAGCTTCCCTGGCTGCCCACATCCCCCAATTTGAAACAGCCCCCCAAGAAAAGTTCCTCCAAATGCCTTCTCTTTGGATTTAGTGTTTGCACAGGATGCCTGAGGACTGCTGGAGAGAGAATTGCAGAATGCCAGGCAAGACATTCACATCCATTCCTTGGGCCCTTGAAACCAAATAATGGCAGTGTTCTGTCCACTTCAAATTTCTCTTCTCATCAACTGAAAATAGCAGAAACTATTTTATTGCTTAGCACAAGTCGTATCCCAAGCAAGCTGTTGGTTGCAAAACTCTAAGCAGACATTCCACCTGTCATTACCTGGGGTGTCAGCTGAACATGTTCAGTATACGGCTATGTTTATAACATCAAATAGCGAAATTTGACTAGCAGTTGTCTTTGATTGCTATCATAGTTTGACCTTGGTCTTTTTGTCTTTGTATCCCTCCTCCAGATTTTGGGGATGGGTTAAGCTGGTTGTGATTATTAATTACAGTATATTGACATGCAATTGAATTGGCTGATAAGGTTTGCCAGAAGGTGCCGTCCTCAAGCAGAAAACACTTTTGCAAAAAAGGGCGAAGCTTCCACTTTTTAAAATGTCCCATCTCCATAAATTAGAAGAGTTATATGACTTTGATTTATGATGGATGTTCCTTGTGTCACTTTGCATCCCTTTTTATTTTGTGTAAGACATTCTCCTGTATTTGGTACTTTACAGAATGTTTCTTTTTCTTATTTTGGCTAAATGTACCCTGTTGCATCTTTTCTTTTGCTATGGATGTTCTGGCGAATGAATGCTATTTATCCATTTTTAATTATTATCTTTAAGAGGCGAGGATCTTTTTAATCGATTTTATTATAAGGGGTTTTTATTAAAAATTGGGAATTGTTTTAATGTGTTTTACACCCACTTTGGACTTGTTTTATGAATGAAAAATATGTTAGAAAAAGGAAGAAGTATAACTGTGTGAATTAGGAAGATTCAGGTGCCAAATACTTTCATTTAATTAAAAAGTCTTCCATCAGACCATGAACACACATTTCCATGTACGTTTTAGCAACTTTTAGTTTTAAAGAGAAGAGTAGAAATTAAGTAGCAGGAGTTGATTTTGGGGCCAACTGCATTGTAGCCTATCTTGGTGCTCTAGTGTGGAGGATAACCTCTTTTTTCCCAAAGAAAGGAGATGTGAGCTGAAATCATTGCCCACACTGATTTGATTTCAGTATTGTCTTGATAAGTGATGTTCATGGGGAATTTATGGGTGCAAAGTATTGCCTTCACTCAGTTTTGGCTTCAGAACACTCATGAGGTCATGCAATATTTTGAAGCCAAATGGGAGAAGATCACAATGCATATTGTCCTCACTCTGGAATAACTTTTCCCAACCAGGTGTTCTTCTAATGAATTAAGCTTTATCTCCCATAATGCCCAGTTCGCCATCTTCCAGGGAATCATGGCTGAACCTGCCCCTGATTTTGCTTGAATATTTCCCTTCCTCCCTTTCTTACCCCATGTTGCCAAAGACTTACATGTTAAGAAAGGAACATTTTTAATGACATTCCTAGTTTTTCAAGAATCTTAAATCTATTCCCCAGCTTCTGTGCCCCTTCTATGATTTGTTCCTTAGTTTCGCCACTAAGCACACATCCTGTATCCCAAATAATCCCTTGGGTGCTGCTCAAGAGACCCCTGCTGTTTTGTCATTCTTCTTTTTGGTTCTTTTGAATCTTTGCCTTAGAATTTTAAATGATACATTTCCCGGAGTGTGATTTGCAAAAAGTTGGTCTACCTTAATAGAGCCAAATGTTAATAAATTCCAACTGATCCAAGCAGGAAAGAAAAGAGGAGTGTAGGAGGGAGACAGATTGTAAGAGCGAGACATTTCTTGTCATACAAACTGGTGGTGGCCATTCTTCGCTTGCTTGCTTGCTTGCTTAATTAGTCCAAAGCTGAAGTTTCCACATCTTTCAAATGGGGGTACATTCCCCCCCCTCCCCAGTTTTTGCATATGACATTAATGCAGCTGGAGCCTGTGTCAATCATATTGTATTGACTCTCTAACTTGTAAACAAAGACACGAGACAATTACAGGTTCAATAAGATCACTGGCTTTGCCAAGACCTGCCAATTATTCCTTATGGCTCAGGAGACAAAGACTTGCCAAAAAAAGCCCACATTGGGGGGCGGGGGTGGGGAATGAGCCTTTCAATGAGAAGGACTCTATGGAAGAAACTCAAGCTCTGATACCAAGCTAAATACGTCCTCTGCCGTTTAAAAACCAAACCAAACCATCTTCGCTTTGTAAAAAGGGCCCTGGAGTGTCCTTGTACAGATTTTCCTCCTTTAGGTTAATTTGCTTCAGATAAAAAGAGGATTTGAAAGTTCCCTGTAGGCTTAAAAAATTATTTTTGGAAAAAATGGGAGGAAATGCTCTAACGATTGGGAATGCAGGATAGCTTGGAGGTGCTAGGTTCTGCCCTTTTCAACCACTGATTGTAATTTCTTTGGGACAGGGATTTGTATACGTTTTATGGCTGACTGAACCCTTCCTGAAAACGGCCAATAATAATTTAAGTTGGCCCGACTGCTATAAATCAAGGGCCTTGATTTCAGAGTCGCAGCCAAGGACTTCCAGATCCGCAACATATAGATATGGTTTTACTTTCTCCATGTCCCTCCGTTCCACAAAACATGTGATCTCCTGCGCTGCCCCTCCCTCCCCGCATGTATTAAACAAATTGCACAGCTGAATAGCTTTTCTTAAAAACTGGACATTCACCAAAAAGAAGTTTGGCAGGAAAGACAATTCAGCGTTCTTCTTTTAACAATGGACTGACTGACTGGCACATTTGAAATGCAAGTGGATTTTTTTGTGTGTCTTTGTTCCTCTTTTCGCCCTTTGAGCTGATAAACAGGAACAATAGGAAACAGCTGGGACAGGGAAACATTTGAGTTTTGGATTTCCAAAGCCAGCAAGAAGTATGCGTGCCAGTTCGCATCTTCTGCCTTGGGGGTAGTTGGCAACCAAGCTGGTTTTTTGGTGGGGAGGGGGGGGGAAGAGAGAAATACAATCCATATTTTTAAATCAAACATTACATATTTATTAATGTGCAGCTGTCCTTTTGTTGTTCATGATTGTTACACCCTCCACACCCGTCGGATGTAGTGCACTCTGTCCGTTGGGGGGGGGGGGGAATGGTCTTCTGGCGTTGGGATGAATCTCTAAGAATGGAAGGATTCAGAGGAACAAGGCATTTGATGGCAAAAAAATTAGCTTTCTGTATTGTGAGAGGCATGTGCCGTATCAGTGATTTGATTAAAAACAGAACTCCTCCCCACCTGCCCTATGGTTACCCATTTTTCAAGGTCATTTGCTGTGCAGACACAGATACATCCCCCCTCCCCAGTCCTGCTCATCAATCGAATCTCTGTCTTTTCATTCAGATAAATATTCAGGCATTTGGGTGGTTTAATAGCAAAGATTCAGCTGTTTTCTTGTGGGGCCCGGCCTTGTCATTTCTCCACCCCCCTTTTCTACTCTAGATGGGCACAAGTGAAGATACTGCCATCGGTTAGAAGAGAGAGAGAGAGAGAGAGAGAGAGAGAGAGAGAGAGAGAGAGAGAGAGAGAGAGAGAGAGAGAGAAGGGAAGAAAAAAGAAAGAAATCCAACCCCAACAGTTGCTTGAGCTGACTCTGGACCCTTTTGCTTTTTTGATGAAACTTTTCAATGGCACTTTGTTCAGACAACGGCTGGTTGGTATATTTTGGTGGGGTTTCGTCTTGTCCATGCCTCTCTCTTTCTCTCTCCCCCCTCCCCCAGTTTTCTAATAGAAATGGGTACTGTAGAACTTAGGCTCTTCTTAATAAATAAAATAAAATGGGGGGGGGGGGGGAGAAAGCCAAGGCAAATAACTTGCAAAATTAGTTAAACTTCTTGATCTTCTTCTTCAGAGGAAACTTTTCAGCGATACTCCGCTGGCGTCACAGCAAAGATTGGGCTGTTCATTTCTTCCAGGGTTTTGGCGTTGTCAATTTCCATTGACTGCTGGCTAAAAGGCACACTTTATCATCATTTGTCTGCCGCAGAGACGGTCTTTGATTCTGCCTTGATTCCTCCTGGGCTGTAGCTGTCATAACTTCATTGGCTTTATAGGGGCGAATCTGGTTTCCCGAGCCCCCTCGGTAATTGCCTAATAGACTGTGTTTGCCTTTAATATTTGTTATGCCGTGCAGAAAAGCTGTTGACATGGCAAGAAGGAGATGAATAGTGGCTTCGTGCATCTTAAGGCTTGCTGCCAAATAGGCATGCAGGGGCAAGGGAGGGTTTGCAGCAAAGAAGCTGGGGCAGAAGTCAGATGCTTTACCCCTTATCTGCCTCCTGCTTCCACTTGCAGGTTAATGGTTCTTCCCACGCTACTTCCCACCTGGCCGGTATCCTTGGGCCCTGCAGCTCTGACTAGCCTGGGGAGGAAAAAGGAGGGTTGCTGAGCAAACTCTTGGGACAGACAACAATGAACCTCTCTTTTTCTTTTTCCCCATTCGTCAGCCCTCCAAGGTAGCCCAGACCAGGAAACCAAAACCATGAGTACTAACACGATTGTAAGGTTACAATAACAGAATCTTACCAGTCTGAAAGTCCTTCCCCTGTCCCCTGCCTTTATGTTCCAGAGTCCCTCGGGAGGAGGGAGATGGGCGGTGATAGAAATCTGATTAATAAATAAATAAATGAATAAATAAAAAAACTAGGGAGGGTCAGTTCTGAGACGCTTTCTCCAGCCTCATTCCTGCTTTGGAACTCAGATTCCGCTTACCAGTTGTCTAGGCTGCAGCTCTTCCTCCTGTCTCAAGGTTATTCTCACAGCCCATGACACCATTGCTTCTCTTCCACAATTGCACCAATCCCACCTTTATGCTTGGAGACATGGGATGGAATCCTCTTTATTCTGCATACCATTGACTTTGGGATTGAGTGTTCTTGGCTCCAAGTTTATTTAAAAGACTTACTGTAAACCAATCTCTAGCAGGATCAGAAATAAGCAAATGTTTATCTTCTCTCCCTTTCTCTTTCCCTTCCTCTCTCTCTCCTGTATAGATTAGGTTGGCCCAGTTAAATTAAGAGCATTTTTAAAATTAATTCCAGAATGTTTGGAATACACGCAGCTTGTGGCAGCTTTCAGTTCCTTTAAAACATTGGCATGTCTTCTCTGTTGCAAATGCCAATGGTAGATTGATAAAACACCGTAGCACAATCATGGGTTTTCATCAAGGGCCTTCTCTCTCTGTCTCTCTGTCTCTCTTTCTCTCCTTCCTTCTGTACTGCTTCTACTGATACAATACTACTGCTATGCACACAGCCACATCAAAATTGTGCTTTGTAAGATATATTTTAACAAAATCAATGCAAACAAGAGCGTGTACAAATCATCTCTCAGTTCTGCTTGGAAACAAGATCAGGGGAACCGTAATGCTAAAAGGTAAAAAAAGGTAAAGGTTCCCCCCGCACATTTGTGCAGTCGTGTCCGACTCGAGGGGCCGGTACTCATCTCCGTTTGTTAGCCAAAGAGCCAGCGTTGTCCGAAGACGCTCCCGCGGTCATGTGGCCGGCATGATGCACGCGGAACGCTGTTACCATTCCACCAAAGTGGTCCCTATTCATCTACTTGCATTTGCATGCTTTCTAATTGCTAGGTTGGCAAGAGCTGGGGCGAGTGCGGGAGCTCACTCCATCACGCGGCACTCAGGTCTCGAAACGCTGAAGTTGCGGCCTTCCGATCGACAAGCCTGGCATCTTAACCGCTGAGCCACCACGCCCCCCGTGCTAAAAGGTAAAATGCTAAAAGGTAGGGGGCCCTTTAATTGAAACTCATCCCATAAGCTTTCTTAAGATGGTGTCCGGGAATTCCTGACCCATTCCAGTTTACCACAGTTGCATGTGAGAGCATGCACATGGCAAGTCAATGCCACCTGGAGGTGGGAAACACAGGGCAAGATTTAGGTTTCTCATCTCAACAGTCAACCTCCTCCTCACAGAACAGGTCTTGGAATGGTGAGAACATCCCTGGAAAACATTACTAAGCCCTAACCTTTGAGCATGCTGTTAGTGCTTTCCATGAAAGAGTTCTATTCCCACTGCTCCTGCTGCTGCCCCCAAACTCACCCCAGGAAGACTTTTCATGAGCAGATGGCAGCAATGCTTCTGAATGGAGAGTAAACCAGCATTTTGTCCTGTGCCATCTGCCCAGCGTCTTGAGTTGCCAATATCAGGCGCTGCATTTTAATAAACTAGCAGAGTGGACATCAGCCCCCTAACCCCCCTGGCTCTCTCTTAGAGCTTACGAACTGTAGCCTCTTCTTGAAGCTTTGCTGTTATCATATGGAGCCCTGTGTTGGGACCTCTAGAAAAAGCTGCTGCCTCATCTGATGACCCATTGAACCACAGGCGGAAGCTTCTCAGGGATGACCCATTGGATTCTCTGGACAGGAGGGAGTATAAGAAACCTGGTTCCAGCTTAGCCAGCTCCAACACCCTGGTTCCCAAATGCCAGAAAGATGGGCCCGTAAGTTTTCCACTATTTATATTTAACTGTCCACCTGGGTACGTGAGATGTGCTAAAGCATGGTTTGTTTAACCATGGTTTTGATGAGTCAACTATGGCTGGATATACTGTGGCTTGGTTCAGGCAACAGGCAACATGCAAAGCCATAAAAACCGAGTTGTATCTTAGTGCAGTGTATCAGAGGTGTCCACAGGTTGTGGTCAAAAAGTCAAGATGGGGCTGGGAGGGTGCCACCAAAGCTCCACCTGGTTTTTATGTGTACGCACGTATGACCCACAGAACTTTGGTTGCACCGTTGTGGCCACCATCTCGACTTCTTTGACCATGCTCTGTTGACACCCCTGCTATATGCTTCCAGACATGTTTACGGTCATGTCTAATATGGTTCTTGCAGAGGACCCAGTTAAGTCCACTTCTGTAGGGAAACATTCCTAAAACATGGCCAATTTCAAGAGGAGAGATAAGATAACAGCTAAAAAATATCTCTTCAGCTGATGAAGCTCTCTGTGTGTGTCTGAAGGCAAAATCAACAGGCTATAAGCAGAAGTGTTTGCTGGGGAGGGGTGGGTAAAAAACAACAACACACAGACAAGAAAGAGGCCATGACCAAATGATCAAAGGTCCTCCTTTTTTTTTACACGTTTCACAGCCTCCATCTTGACGTTGTTACACCCCTGCACAGTTTTCATCCTATATTGTGACTGGGAAAAAAAACTCCATTATGTTAATCATAAAGTAAACTTTTTTGTCTCCTGCTTTGGCATATACATAGCAGAGACATTTCCATCAAATGTTGTTGTTGTTATTATTATTATTAAAGTGCTTTGCTTTGGGTGAAGCAAACAGGCTGTGAACAGAGATTTAGGACTCTATGAAACTGCCAAACAGTATTTTTGCTATGGAAAAAAAGAAGGGACGTGGTTTGGGATGAAAAAGAGGCTGGATTCCAGGCCTCATTTTGCTTTTGAAACTTTTGGACGATCTGTTTAGCTCGAAACACTGCATTGGTTCTCTGGGGAGGATTTAAAGATTGTCTCTGGCAGTATCTTTTTAGGCTGCATCTATCAATATTTTTTTCACTTTCCTATCTCTGGGGGACTTCAGTTTCAGGGAATCCTCCTGGGACGCATGTTCTGAATTAACTCCAAGCAGCTGCTGTATGAACTTTCCAAAATGTTCTGGTTTCATAGAGATGGGGAAGAAATGTGTTCAGTTTCACAATTTAAATGTGAACTTAACATGTTTCCCATGTTCAAGCTGAGCTAAAATTTCAGTGTGTTATTTGGAATTTGCACTTTGTTGTATTTTGCATTGCAGATCACCTCTCCATCCGAAAGGATATTTGGGGAAACTACACATGGAAGTTATATATAAAAAGCGCATTATTTTAGGAAAAATTGATTGTAAAACCTATGCAGGTTAGAGAAAATTGCAAGCAGATACAGATGTTTGGGCAAATGTACATTGAAATACCTACTGTATATACTTTTTTGCAAGCATTTTATTTCAAAATAAATTTAAAATGAGAATTTACTTCTACTTATGTTCAACTAACTAAGCTGGACAGTTGCAGAAAGAGGCACAACTGAGAACAAGTGAACCTGTTGGATGTGCATAATGGAGGTCCTCATGTTAAGGCAGAGCTTTCCAAACTGTGTGTCGGGACACATTAGTGTGTCGGCTGCAGTGTCTGGGTGTGTTGCGGCAGCTGCTGCTGCCTCCGAGCCTTGCCAGGATTCCGCGCAGGTCCTAGTGCTTGCCTTGTGCCTTGTTGCCTCCAAACCTGCTGTGATTCCGCGCAGGTCCTAGTGCCTGCCTTGTGCCCTGCTGCCTCCAAACCTGCTGTGATTCCGCACAGGTCCTAGTGCCTGCCTTGTGCCTTGCTGCCTCCAAACCTGCTGTGATTCCGCACAGGTCCTAGTGCCTGCCTTGTGCCTTGCTGCCTCCAAACCTGCTGTGATTCCGCACAGGTCCTAGTGCCTGCCTTGTGCCTTGCTGCCTCCAAACCTGCTGTGATTCCGCACAGGTCCTAGTGCCTGCCTTGTGCCCTGCTCTAAGAGTGTGTTGCGAAATGATGCATGTCTAAAAAGTGTGTCACCAACATGAAAAGTTTGGAAAGCTCTGTGTTAAGGCATGAAGGAAGCCAGCCTTAGGATCAGAAAAGGGGGAGAAGAAGGACCTAGAAAAGCAGTTTCAACTTTTCATCAGTTGGGTAATAGGAACAATTTGGAAAAGGGCTCTGAATTCCTTGCCGACCTCGCGAGACCAAAGAAGAGCTAAAGAAAAAAGAATGGTTCAAGAAGGCATCCTTTAAACTTTTTCTGTCTCTTTTTTTAAAAAAATAATTTTATTAAATGTTTTAAAAAGGAAGATAAAGACTAACAAAAACTAATATAGAATAAAGAAAAGAAAGCCAAAGCCAAAAGTGCAGAAAAAAGGAAAGAAAGAAAATATAAAGAAGTAGCTTCCGATTGTCTTTATAGCAGTTTTAAGTATAAATTTACCTCTTACTCTATGGTTACAACATGTCTCTCATTTTTTCTATAATCTATTTTTTTTTCTAATTCTCAAAAGCATAAATCATAAGTTCATATTTTTTTCTGTTTCACACAAAAAGTCTATAAGGGGTTTCCAGTCAGCAATAAATGTAGATATTGCCTTTTCTCTGATCAAAGAAGTCAATTTGGCCATCTCAGCAAGTTCCATCATCTTCACCATCCATTGTAAACTTCTTCTGTCTCTTAAAAAAAAAAGTCGAAGACCTCCTCATGCTCTTGTGTGTGTTGTGTGCTTTGCTTTTCCGAGTGAGAAAGAAGGCCTTTACCTGGACATCAACTGTCACAAGCTTTCAAGGTTATAGAGATACGAACAAGGAGTTTATTGCATTGAAGATGCAAGGCAAGTTTTCCCCACTCCCACCCCCTTAGCCTGGATGATGATAAGGTCTTAAGACTGCTCAGTTTCCTGAGATTGTACTTGTATTTATCATATGACTTCTTAAGCTCAGGATGAATATGTAAATCGTTCTCGTTGTTGCCTTGCTGCTAACGTAAGAGGACGTCGGATTTGCGCCACCGCAATCCTGAGTTCTAAAATTGATTAATATTTGTTTTCAAAATGACATGGCGGTGATGTATGGATCCTTTTACAACTTAAATTAATACTTTAAAGAGATGAATGGTCTCACCAGAGGATGTGAAAGTTCAAGCTGAGGAAATTTGCATATTTATATTACAACCAACTGATAATAATTGTTGAAACAGAGTGTAATGTGGTTCGTTTTTCATTTTAATCTGGTCCTACTCAAACACAGGACCTCATTAACTTCCTGCGACTAATACAGTGCTATCAGCCCAGGTAGAACAGATTTGCCTTGAATTTATGAATTTCAAAGACCAGTTTCCATCAGTGTTACAACACTTGGGTCGGGAACTGACCCCTATGCTTGTAGAGGGCTGTGTGCCACAGGGAAGCTCAAGTTACTGAAAATCTAGCCTAGGGGAATCCAGAGGGCTTGGAATAATTCATTAACTGGGGATCTTGGGAAGGATCATTCCCAAGGCAGTCTTTGAACAAGATGAAATTAGATATAGAGTTCAAGCAAATATCCCTTCTCATTCTGCTACCCACTTTGTAAAATTAGGATTATAGCAAAGGAGGGGGAAAAAACTGGGAAAATATGGTAGGGATGCTTTTTAGGGGAGAATTAGTAAGTTAGTTAGTTGCTTGGAATATACAGTTGGTTAAAAATACGAGAACCTGTTTGGTGTAGTGGTTAAGGCATCAGGCTAGAAATTGGGAGACTGTGAGTTCTAGTCCTGCCGTAGGCATGAAGCCAGGTGTGTGATCTTGGGTCAGTCACCTTCTCTCAGTCCTAGGAAGGAGGCAATGGCAAACCACTTCTGAAAAACTTTGCCAAGAAAACTGCAGGGACTTGTCCAGGCAGTCTCTGAGAATTGGACACAATTGAATCAAACTCACTTTATTTGTTACATGTAATAGAATAAAAAAACCCTTTTCTTTTATTCTATTACATGTAACAAATAAAGTGAGTTTGATTATAAGTTAATTGTGTTGTGATGTTATGGGGTTAAAGTTATTTGTTCTTAATAAGGATATTTTAATTCTGTGGTATTGATACTCTTGCTTCAGACTTACTATGCAGTCTTATTTATATATTTATCATATACCACAGATATTTTAATTTTGTTGTAACCTGCCATGAGTTGATACGGCATCGATGCTTTATAAATTCAATAAATAAGTAAAAAACATTCTGGATATTTATTTATCTCTTGGATTTTTACCTGCTGCAATCAAAAGGCCTTCAGTGGCTTACAAAGTTATTTTACAAACATGGGCTGGGAATGAAGACAGCAATTCTACCCAGTACAATGTTGCAAGGCCAGCATTGTGTTAAACAAGATTTATATTACAATGTGCATTTCGGTAGATATTCATACCCCAACTTTCTCACATTAGCATATTATTTATGGCCTGCTACCATAGTGGAGAAATAATGTTTTGAGGAACACAAACATACACAGAGAAAGAGACCCACATATGTGTGCCATTCCTGGAAATTATCCACGCATGAATGTTCTGTCTTTCATTGCATAAACTTCTCTCCATTGGTCTGCAGCATCCCTGGTTTCTCACGCTTAATTAAATCCCAAGAGTCATGCTTCTCGTGCTTCTGTAGTGGGGTGATTGCCACCACTAAGAAGGGCATCCTGCCATTGAGAAGTGGTTGGAGAATGTTCTCCTTCCTTGGAGAAGTTCAGAGAAATTGTCCACCCAATTTCTCTGTCCACCTACTTAGTGGAGAATATTTAACGGTTATTTGTGCTCAGCTGTATCAGGAATATAACACTGACATGAGGATACTGTGAGAACATGGCTCCTTCTGCCTTTGGAGATGGCTTCCTTGTACTATGCTGCAGGGCATCCGGCATTCCCACCCCTTGTCCGGCTCCAGCTGAACCAATCAATGGCTATGCTTAGAAAGCCTGTTATGGCATGTTGTGCATCATGGATTTTGATCATATCAATCATAATTGAGTCCGGTGTAATCCATCTGACTTCTGCTCCACCGGGGTCAGCAGGGAAGTGATGCCTCACTTCACATCAATTACCACGCAGAGCAAGGAGGTAGGTGAGCAATTCCCTTTGATAGTTTCCAGCTATAAATAATTGTATAGTGCCGGTAGTTAAGCTGGCTCTTGGGCACACTACAATACCATGAATTTTCATTTACTTTATCTAGGAAGCTGTTAGGCCTAGTGGGTTGAATTGAGGAAGTTTTATGGTTTTATATCAATCTTCCCCATAAAGATGTTTGATTCTTACACTTCCCATTCCTGTTACAGCCACAGCCAGGTTGAATTATTCTTGAGTTGAAGCCTAGCCTATAAAGCAATTAAGACCATTTCCAGATTAAACTAATGGAAGAAACATGGGGGGAAAAAGATGCTGGAGGCCACTGTTAATAATTGGAGACTTATATAAAATATGCCAATAGGAACCAAAGCAGGGTGAAATACTGCCATGGCCACCCATCCTACCACTGAGAAGATGAATCAGCTGCTACAGATGGCAGAGTCTGGAAAACACGAAAGGGCAGCAAAACATTTTTGTGTGCAATTTACTGTATTTTCATTACCAGGAATTGAGATTTTCTATCTCGTGTGTCCAAATAACTTGACCAGCTTGGGATACAAGACATGATGTGAATGGATAGGGGTACCACGTATTGCCCGGACTCAAGCAGCTAAATATCAGGGGTTGATCCTATTCAATCAGGAAGTGATTTTTTAAAAAACAAAATCCTACTGCTGGTGTTTGCTCTGGAGATAACACAACACTCATTGTGTTCTTTTGTGTAACTGCAATAATTTTGGGGAACAAACAGAACTCTTGATTAATGTAACAGTTCCAAAGAAAAGATGGTTGACCTTGGGATTAATTTAATGGTCCTAATGATGATAATATCCTGTTTGAGTGTTTGTTTTACTTTAAAAGGTCTGTTTGATTGGTGTTCCCCTCTCTACATAGCCACAACAAACAGTTTGGGATCTTAACGCAAGATCCTCATCTAAGGCCCCAGTCCTTTAGCTAAAGATAGCATAGGAAAGGAAACATACTGAAATTTCCATTCCAAAGAGGCTTGAACTACTGTATTCTACAAGTATATACAGTGACTTATGGTGTCTCAAGGTGCCACCAGTAGAAATCTAAACCCCAGCAAGGAGCATCTTAAATGTGCCTATTTTCAAATGCATTCATGTCATGCATGCAACAGTTTTCTTGGTCGGGGGGGAGAGGTAAGGTTGGACAACCTGCTGTCAGAAATAGTACATTTGGGGAATGACTGTATTAGATGACCTGCTGGTGGTTCAAAGGAAGCGTCAGCCACATTCCCCTTCTTCATTACAAATGCTCTCATTTGAGTAACTCATGTTCCATGCCATTTCAATACCTCTTGTTCAACTCGTGAATAAATCATAATGGATGGCCAGTTTGAAGATCTGTCTGCAAGGCTGGGTATCATCGCCTTCCATATTCATCAGCAAGGGTTTTCTTTTCTTTTTTTTCCCCTCCGGATCTTTTCTTCCCCCATCCGGCAAATCTTGCAAACTGTCATAAGGAACAAATAATCGCTTTTCCGTCCCCCTGCTCTTAAAAATGCAACAAAGGCCCCCCGAGCTGTGCTCTTTGTATAATAGTTAACATTGTCGCTAGTAATCAATTTATTTCATTGGGAAGGACAGTAGCCTCATGATGAGTCAAAGACCTTTGGAAAACGGTACATCTGTGCCTGTTATTTAAGAATACTCAGGCACAAAAGGGTGGAATACATTAGAAAACAAAAAATATGTCAGTGTACAGAAAGGACCTATTGTTATCTCTGACACAGAGGGTTTGAGACATGGCAAATGACACTGGATGTTTTTCCCTTGTTTGCCAGTCTCTGTAATAAAGTATTTGGTGAAAATGCTGTAATTGATACCCAGAAGACAGAGGCTTTAGATTCCCATTTTCTCCTTCTTTCCCTCTCCAGCGATGCCAGCCGTGTTGTAGCTGGAACATTCTTTTTTGTCAATATCAGGAACCTTAAAGCAGAATCGATAGAATTCTCTTCTAATGCTTGGCTTTAATGGCAGCTGCTTTGATGTGCAGAGAAATCAATGCTTGTTTGCCTTCAATAGGATCTGAAAACTCCAGGGATGTATTGGGGAACAAAATCATCCCTGGATGAGTCCAGAGCCTACATTTGACATCCGTGGCTTTCCCCCTTTATTTATTTTCCTAGGCTGATGTTCTAAATAGTGTTGCATGGAAGGGTCTCATTAACCTTCAATTCTCCTGCAGTACACTATAACAAAGGTTATTGCATAGGTGTTACGGGAAATTGAAATGGCAGCTACCTCTGCTTTTGCTCTTCCCAACCAGGTAAGCTTTTAAGGATCTCTAAAGGTGTCCACTCAAGGAACACTTTTGCCCAGAGCTTCCACCAACATGGAGCTACCCCTAGACCCTCTATGGGGATCAGTCTTAAAGCCTCATCTGTAAAATGGGCATAAATAGTGATTAAAATCGATACTTGCAAAGAGGAACTAATATTTCTTCTTGGGAACTCTGTGTTTACTTTGTAGCAGGTCTCAGAGCAACTGAAATAAAAAAATCTTGAGAGACTAGGCAGCCTCCTTCAACGTCTAAGAGCTTCTCAAGGAGATAATCCAGCTGCATGGACATTGCAGCCAACAAGAATGTTTTGAACTTTCCAGTTCTTCTTTATTAGAATCCAACCTAACATTCCATGTTCAATCACATTTGCTAAGCTAGTTCTAGATTTAGTTGACATTATTCTTCCAGACAGATCTGAGCTATTTTGAAACAAACTGAAGTATGTTATTGGTGCTTCTTTGTCATTATCTATTTGTATTGCAAAAACTCACATTTGGTAGAAACCATGGATCTTGCACCAAGGTTCAAGGTATCATGAAATCCACAGGACCTGAATCTTACAAGGTCCAGAAAGTAAAAGGGTTAGTGTAGCATTGCAGTATGGATCAATTTAGCACATATTCCTCCCAGAGTAGCAGTAAAAGCATTCTGGAGGATGCAGGTCCTCCAGAAGTCATGTGGACCTAAAGTTCCAGCTATATTTCCTATGAATGTATCAGACTGCCAAATGAAGGAAGCAACCTTATTTATTTATTTGGCCCACAGTAGCTGCTGAAGTAGTGTCAACTGGGATTTTGACACCTGTGAATAAAATATGGAGGCAATCCCAATTCTATTTGAGGCTACCTGAGAAGCCCAGCAGACAAAGTTCCTGGATGAAGAAAATTTAAGTCCAAACCAAAGCAAAATCTCTCTGATAAAGAGTGCAGTAGAAAACAGGACCTTGGACAGTTCCAAATGAGTTCCTCTGGCTGACTTCTTGCCTGTTAAGATAATATAGCAAGAAGACGTTCTTGCTATATATAGTAAGCCTGATGGAGGCAGCCACCATCTGTAATGTGCTGAGGTCCATCCTTTTTAGTCAAGTTGTTTGTCTATTAAAGAGCCTTTGCCTGATTTTGCTGTTTCTGATTTCTGCAATACTGAGAATATAGGAGATTCTGCCTGGAGGTTCATTCTCTGAATTGGTTGATAGTAACAAAGCTGCATCCCCCGGCTGAATATGGAACAGACTCATCCTTGTCACAGTCTTGTGAACACTGGAAGGGATGAAGGCTACAGAGCATGAAAGGGCAGCATCTTGTTGTTTAAAAGATTGTTAGTTAATTGTGGAAAGCTATTACGCATGCCAGGAGTTGCTGTCATTCATGAAAATATTCATGGGGTCTCTGGAGCTCCTGTCATTGGCATGTTATAGTGGCTCTTAGTCAGACTTAATTCTGAGATTTGTTTTGCAGTAATGAAGAGCAGTTGAAGTTGAAAAGGCTTCCTGAGCTTTTTGTATGGTCCTACAACCCAAACACAATAGTTATCTGAAGCAATGGTACTACCACTAGAATGGACTATAACAGGGGTGGGGAACCTTTTTTCTGCCAAGGGCCATTTTGATATTTATAACATCATTCGTGGACAGGGGTGGGGTTTGCGGGCGGGAGCCAATCGCGTGCACTGGGGTGTGGGGTTTGCGGGCGGGAGTCAATCGTGTGCACTGGTGGGTGGGGTTTGCGGGCGGGAGCCAATCGCGTGCACTGGTGGGTGAGGTTTGCAGGTGGGAGCCAATCACAAGCACCGGGGGCGGGGTTTGCGGGCGGGAGCCATCGCGTGGAAGGGGGCGGGGTTTGTGGGCAGGAGCTCCTAGATTTATTGAATTTCGAGTCCCGCCTGCGGTTGCCTTGGTAGGGCCAGACCAAATGATTTCGCGGGCCTTATACAGCCCACGGGCGGATGTTCCCCACCCCTGGACTATAATATAGGGATCCCCTCCAGCCGAGGAGGATAATAGCATGCCAGTGGTGCTGAAAATGAAAAAAGCATACATTTTTTAAGGAAAGAAGAGAGGGAGTGGTAGGACCAGGCAAACAGGGTTTACTTTATCTGATTTTAGCCCATTACAGTTAGCCAACTCTTTGTGGGTCACAGTCAATCATTTGCAGTAACGTATCTGCTACATAACCAAAGTAAACAGCCCAAAGTTAAAGTCAGATTAAAAAATAAGTCCTCACAAGAACAAACAGAAATAACACCACGGAACACTGGATGTGCAAATGAAGTCAAGGAGGAGGAAGATGGACTGGAGGGTGCCTTTGCCAGGGTTCCTTCAAATCCAATGGGACCATTGATTGGAGAACATGCTGTCAGTTTTAGCTAATTAATTGCTACAGCTAGATTCATCATTGGAGTGGAAATTACAAGAAGCTGGATTATGTGTGATCTGAATGTGCCTTTGCTAGATTGTAATGGTGCCTTGTCTATTGTGGGCTTCTATTAGATAGGCACTTCCTTAAGTCCAGGTGGATCTAGTAGAGGAGAGCATGGCCTCAAACAGCTTCTGCTAAACTCAACGATAAGTTCCATTTTTACTGCTTTTTAAAAATCATTGTGCTTTATCAGACAAAATGAAAGATTTGCAAAAAAACATGCAGCCTTCCAAGTTGCCATTCAGAAAACGAGCCGATATTGAAACCAGGCACCGAATCTAATCCTCCTGGGAATCTTTAACTCACCAGATCTGTGATTAATCTCCCTGGCCATTGTGTACCCTATAAATGTTGTCAAAATCTCGGCATGGATCTGGCTGTAAAAATGCTTGCCTCTTATTAAGAAGGAGGGAGAAGGAAGACAAGAGGGAAGGATGACTATAACTTTGTGTCCTTCAAGATATTATTGATTTCTATTTTTCATTGTTTTTCCCCTTAACATACAGTAGAAATTAAGTTTCATGTCATGGGATTTTTACATGGCTTTAGTTTCTTAGCTTACAAAGCTCTGAAGCTGAATCGGGCCTGTTAAAGGTTTCTACCTCTTTTAATTCCAGTGTTTGACTATAGTAGCTTGAATGGTAGCTCAAGAAAAATTCCTTCCTTCCTTCCTTCCTTCCTTCCTTCCTTCCTTCCTTCCTTCCTTCCTTCCTTCCTTCCTTCCTTCCTTCCTTCCTTCTCCACTTTTCCTGTGGAACAGCCCAGCAGGAAGTTATGAATACACATAGTTCTTATCAAATGAAAATAATGGCATATGTTTTGGCTAAAAGCAGAAGATTGGAAAATACACGGTTAACTTATATGCCATAAAAGCAATCTGTATGACTGTGTCGTATTTTTAAATGACTCTTAGGTTGTGCTTACTTGAGATTGCCCACTTCCCCAAAATCATGCTATGGCCAAATGCAGAAAGCTAAAGAATTTCAGGCAGCAAAAGACAAACCAGTCAAACTGTTGGGCCATATTGTTAAATTTCCTTGTGTTCCTCTCAACTTCATTTTTATGGGCTGTAAAGTCACAACACTACTGAATTTTGAGGTGGGGTGTGCATCTGAGTTTGTAAAACTTGAAAATGGTATATTATAAAATACACACACACACACACACACGACTATTTATAATAAAACAAAAACACATGTCATGAGAACAAAATACCCTTTAAATTCCCCTCCATTAGGCCTTGTATTCTGAGATATTTTTACCTTTTGATGCCTATTTCTTCTTATATGCCTATTTTTTTTATCAACAATTCCCCTGGAAGTAAGTGTGTGTTTGTATTTTCATGAATGTCTATTTTCAGTATCTGCATTTGGAATGTTGTAAATATATGAATATCAAAGGATAAACTCTGCCTTGGTTGTTGTATTGGTAATACCAAAATGTTGTTGTTGCTATTGTTGTTATCTCACCTTTCTATCCATAGGTACTCAACCAAGATTTTTCCCCCTCCCCTCTACATAGAACCACTACTTTTTAGCCTTTGCCTCTGACTTTTCAAAGTTTCAGAGTTGAACATTCCGTTTTGCAGTGATTTCTCCGGCTTCCTCTTCAAGTCTGCCATTAGCAGGTAAAGCGTTCTATTCAACTGGGGTTGACACATCTCGTTTCAGAGGTCTGATTTGATTACGTTTTCTATTTCCACCAAGGACAGTTTCAAAGATCACTTTCACTGACGTATAATCAAAATTATTGATTTTTCAGACAGAAATGTAAAATGATTTTTTTTCCTTTCCTGACAAGTATCTGCACAACTCTCTGCCTGAATAGGGTTAAATGTACTGCAAGCACGCTGTGTCTTCTCAGTTCATGGACGTCTGGAGCTGAGGATGATGCTCTTTAGACTTCATCCATTGCTCCTTCTAATCTCAAATCAAATCAATTTTTATTTGGTCATAGACCAGCAAACAAAACAGAAGATTCACATCTGATTAGAATAAAATAAAAAACACTTAAAATTCTAAAAAATCTAAGAAAAAAATAGAAGAGATATTGCAGCGTGCTGTACAGATTATAGAGCAATATTTAGCTGTGGTCAATGAAGTAAAATCAGATTGGTCTCCTTCTAATCTCAATGTTCAGGTTGTGAGCACCATTGCTGATGGGTTGGCCTGTGTAGATTGTGCCCAATCCAACAAGGTATCCTGTCTCCATAAAGCAGTGAGGTACAGCTGATCTCTCTTGATCCATCACAGAGATTGCTTTGACCGGAATGAATTTCTATTTAGGTCATCAAAACTGTGCCAACCAGACAGACGAATGAAAAGAAAACTTAAGGATGGAAAAGGAATAGACTGGAATGGCCAACAGGGAACATTCCGCATTTTAATGTTTACTAGGTAACTTGGTATGTTCTTTGCTCTGAGTATATAGGTATACTCTGAAACAAATATAGGTATTGTCTTGAATAAAATCATCAGTCTGGGTAGTACATTCATTTTTATCACTGATATTCTACCAAGCAATGACAATTTCAACTTTTCCCAGTTTAACAAGTCTTTCTTAATTTCATTCCGCAATTTAGCTTAGCTATTCTGGTACAACATACAATTCATATTAGTCATTTATATACCTAAACATTTTACCTTCTTTTCAGTTTGAAAACCAGTTTTATCAATCACATTTTTTTTGGGTCCTCCATCCACATATTTTTACTCAACATTTTCGTTTTTTCTTTATTTGTTTTAAATCCAGCAAGTTCACCAAATTCTTTTAACCTTTTCCATTAATGTTTCTATTTCTTCAAGGGGATTTTCCAATATCAAAACAAGATCATTTGCAAATGTCTTTCATTTACATGTCTCCTTTTTCACTTTCACTCCAGTAATTCTGTCATCTTGTTACGTCCCTAGTGAAAACTTCCAACACCAAAATAAATAACAGTGAAAGCGGATATCCTTGTCTTGTGCCTTTTTGAATATAACATGATTTTGATAATTCACCATTAACTATTATTTGGGCTGTCTGTAAATTTGACCGGAATGAATTTCTATTTAAGTCATCAAAACTGTGCCAACCAGACAGACAAATGAAAAGAAAACTTAAGGATGGAAAAGGAATAGACTGGAATGGCCAACAGGGAACATTAATCGATAAATCGATTTGGATCTTCATGTATAAAGTCCTTCAAAACAGGTTTCATTCTTTCTGCTAAAATTGCTGTTTTACAGTATAATCATTACTTAATGGCATTGGACAATAATTCTTTGGTAAAATTGGATCTTGGCCTTCTGTATGTAATAAAGCAATATTTGCTACATTCCTTTTTGTAGAACAGAGTTCATTACTGTTTGTAGGGACAGTATTGTCACCTGTCCGTCCACTGTCCATCTGCTGACCACACACCTGCCGTCCACCTCTCTGTACGCCCATCCACCTACCCGCCCATCCATCCCCCCACCTGTCCATCCATCTGTCCGTTTGTCTGTTCACCTGCCAGTCCGCCAACCCACCTGCTTGCCCGCCCATCTGTCCATTTGTCCATCTGCCTATCCATTTGTCCGTCTGTCTGTCCATCCATCTGTCTGCCTGTCTGACTGCCTGTCTGTCCGTCTGCCTGTCTGCCTGTCCATACCTCCGCCTGTCCATCTGTCCATCTGTCCGTCCCTCTGTCCGTCCGTCCCTCTGTCCATCCATCCCTCTATCCATCCATCCCTCTATCCATCTGTCCCTCTGTCCATCCGGCGGCCTGTCCGCCCGCCCATCCTTCCTTACCTCCAGCTGTCTGCCTGTCCATCTGCCCAGCTGTCCGTCCATCTGCCCGTCTGCCCGTCCGTCCGTCCCTCCATCCATCTGTCTGTCCCTCCGTCCGTCTCTCCGTCCGTCTCTCTGTCCATCCCTCCGTCTGTCTGTCCCTCCGTCCGTCTGTCCATCTGTCCGCCCGTCCCTTCACCTGTCCCTCCATCTGTCCTTCTGTCCATGTGTCTGTCCGTCCGTCCTTCCTTCCGTGCGTCCATCTGTCCGTGCGTCTGTCCGTCCGTCCGTCTGTCTGTCCCTCCATCTGTCCTGTTCTGGAAGGCGAGAAATTTATGGTGAATGTGGAAAGGAAAAAGGGAGAAATTGAGTAAGTGATGCAAAAAAATGTAATCTTTTGACAGCAGAATTCTGGATCAGTGCTAATAGCCAAGAGAGAAAGACTGAGAGAGTGTTGATCCAACCCAGGACAGGAAATCAGATAGAAGAGGTCAGAGAGAATTGGCAGATTCAGATACAGGACCAGATGGAACCCTCTTGCCTTGCTGGGCTGCCTGATCCCTGCTGGGCTGGGAGCTTCACCGCCTGTCACTCGTGAGGATGGCAACAGGGATACCATTCACCCAGTCGTTCCAATGAAGTAATGTTCTTGCTTCATATTTTGACAGCAGAATTCTGAAACATGTTATCTGCTTTTCCTGGGTTCCAAAATGAGTGTCTTTAATGTACTCTGTTTTTATGCAAAATGTCCATTGAGCAGCAACTGTGAGAGTCTGAAGGTTAGGAAAGAAAGAAGGAAAATGACTTACTTGGTGTTCCTTATTCTGCTCCATGGCAATCCCAGGTTGGGAGAGAAAAAGAGAATGTCTTGCACGCCGTGAGATCAAGCGTGTTCTGCTTATTTGTGACCTTCCAGCTTGTGTGAACCCAACTATATAATCTATTCCGTGAGCCAGGATTAAACCATGGCTTAGTGCGACCCAAGCAGAAAGCGTGTGACAGGCTGTATGGAACCATGACATATTTTGAAGGTCACCCCCCTGCTTCACAAAAGCAATGAGTTATTTCCAATGGCAAAAAATCATACTCCTATCCTGACAAATGAGTCGAATCCGCTGACTTATAATTCCAATTTTGCTGCAACTAGGAATTTTGTACAATGCAATGATATGTCCTACAGCATCTCTTTTACTCTAAGATGACAAGAAACATCACCTCTTCTTTTTATTTCTGCCTTTTTTAAACAAAGAGCCCAAACATTCTCAAAACAAACTCTCCCTCCTTCGTAACTTCAAGCTACAGAACTTTTGTGCACAGCTGCTATATTCTTTGAACCTCGTTTCCGGTGTCATTTTTCCTCTCCTCTGGATCATTACACCCTTGCATGGAATTAATAGACATTTACAAATTGAATTTAATCTAGCAAACATGCTTTCCCTTACTAAGTTTCATTGCCCTGCTTAAAGCACACACAGATGCATATAGATGCTTACCAGAAATTTGACAAATGTTAACAGGAAAACCAAACCAGGTTTTAAAACATGATGTTAGAATTCTTCTCATTGTGATCAACCATAAAATCCCACCTTCTTTTTTGCATGCAACGGGAAGCCCAATTTTTCTACAGTGGAGGGCTGAGTCCCTGAAGATGCAGAATTCAGAGATCTGAGTCATTCATCTTTTCTCAACTATTTTTGGTCACTGGTGTTACAAAAAGAAGAAGCAGAGAAGAAAAGAAAAGAAAAGAAAAGAAAAGAAAAGAAAAGAAAAGAAAAGAAAAGAAAAGAAAAGAAAAGAAAAGAACCCAAAATGATTTTAAAATTCTTGTCCTGTTGATTAAGAGAAAGAGAGAGCAAGCATATGCATAATGGCAAGGAGATAATTAATCTAGGAAACAAACATTAGTGTGAGGAAGAAAGTGTGAGGCTCAACAATGAATTGTTAGGAAGATATTGTGTTTTGCACATGACCCATTTTGCTGAAAATGACTTAAAGCTGCCAAAAAAGCTTCCAGCTTCTCATGGGATCCAAGCTGACAATACTTACAGATGCCCACTCATCATTTCTCTGTCTTTACTTGACTGCTAGATTGCTGTATTTTCAGGCCAATATAATTTGGGATTGCAAACTTGGGAGATTCAGATTGTCCTGTTTGAGGTCCATACGTCATAACCACCTTCCTGTAAAACATTTCACCTGAATGGGCCAGACCTCTTCTGTTTCTTTTATCAGGATCTCAGATATCATATAATCCTACCTCTGTTTCCACCCCCCCTCCAAAAAACACCCTCAGGAAGTTCCAATGCCTTATTTTGATAGTCGTGTGGAAAGCTATCCTTTACACTGACCCTTCTCAACTCTGGCCCAGATTCAGTAGAACCCCCTTCCCCTCCCTAAATGGAATTGGTTGGAATTGAATCTGGGATCTTTTATGCAGATCATATGCTCCATCACTGAGGTGAATGTAGAAGTGATGTAGAATCAAATGCTTCATCTACTCTGAAATGACAGACTTCTCAAATCAGCCAGCCTCTGAGGGCCATCAAATTTCTTTCTCTGCTTTGCTAAGGAATACAGATTACACCAAACCCTCTTTCCTGGGTGTTTACAGTTGGCTTGGTCTACCAATACTTTTAGCAAAATGAAAATGTGGGAGAGGGTCGAGAGGAGTGATATCCAAGAAGAGAATTTGTAATGCAAACAGAGCCTAATTAAGCCTAGAAAATCTGTGCAAACCCAATTGATAATGCGGCAAACCAAATACACTTTCTTTACTTCAATTGCAAATGTTTGAAGGATAGCCACCATATGGAATTTACTTAGCTTAATATTAGAATAATAGAATTGGAGGTCCAGACTTAACCAGAATTTTCTGGCTGGATTGTAAACTTTATAATGACTCCATGTTTTGAATTGAAAATGATTAGAACAAATGACGGAATTTCTAAGGAAAAAAAAACAGTGGGCTTTGAGCATGATAATATCTATTAATACAGTTATTCCAGCATGTCATATTTCATAGAATAAAGCTTGTTTCAGGCCTGGAGTACTTCTCCATTAATTATATTTGAAGCACACGTATCCATAGTAGAGCTGTTGAGGTTGTCTCGTTCTATTAGTTTAACAAGCCCTGGTATTAATGAGATTGCTTCATAATTGAACCTTTTCATGGGTCCCTTGGTTAAGAAATTATGCTAATCTGAATTTGCAAACACAAGGCATCCATCATACTTGACGAAACAGTAAACATCAACAGTGATCCACGTGGAGTGCAAATGCACTGTTAATTATTACAGGAATGAACAAGCCTCATTATTTCATCTTTATGGATGTGGGACACATTGCAGAGTGTGGGGAAGGCAGAATGCACGAGACTGCCACTGTGTGGCAGCATGGTCCACTTAACTGAAGCTAATCTTCCGAGAGCCGAGCTAAAGTCGTTCTGATGGGAGAACTGAATAAACCTTTGCAGGCAAAAGTATTTTTTTGAAAGGTGAACATGGTGTTGCTTCAAGAGAGTTCGGAGGTTTCAGGTTTTTGAACTGGAAGTGGTCAGATTATTTTGATTTCTGGATGGCTGGATTCCACTGCAATAAATAAACATGTCGGCCATTTCTTCCAGCATAAGAAGAACCCTGACGACTTTGGCCAATGGGACAGCTAGTTCATACTTTGTCCCACAGGGGCTAGCTAGATTTACCTAGGAAGCTCACAAACAGAGGGAGGAGGAAGATAATCTTTTCTCTGTGTTGCTGCCTAGCAGCTGAAACGTCTACTAACCATCATGAGAAGCAACCACTGATAGCATGATAGCATTCCCACCATGAATGACCTTAATTAGCAAATGTTCACAAGATCTAAATTCTGGGCAACTTGGCAATACTTGAAGCTTGCTGTGCATCTCCCTGCTAGGATTTTTCAGAGATTGGCAATGTTTCTGGAGAACTCTGACACTGCAGAAATCCAGAAGCTTATTTTCTTTTTCAAAAATTCCTGGATGAAAGCCAAATCTATCATCTCTCTCTCTCCCCTCTATCTATCTATCTATCTATCTATCTATCTATCTATCTATCTATCTATCTATCTATCCATCCACCCACCCACCCACCCACCCACCTATCCTCTATCCTCTATCCTCTCTATCATCTATCTATCTATCTATCTATCTATCTATCATCTATCTATCTATCTATCTATCTATCATCTATCTATCATCTGTCTGTCTGTCTGTCTGTCTGTCTGTCTGTCTATCTATCTATCTATCTATCTATCTATCTATCTATCTATCTATCTATCTATCTCTATCGCTATCTAAAGATAAGCAGCCTTGACAATTAGCAGATTGAAAATATTTTTGGCAAAATCTGCAAAAAGAAGCAGCAGTGGCTTAATTGTGCAACAACAGTAGCTTAATTGTGCAAGCTGTTGCACCATTAACTCAACTGTGCATGTGATGATGAGTAAGAGTGATTCTGATCTGCATTATGTTCCTCTGTGTGCTTTTGTATGGGGAACATGAGGTACAGTTACAGATAACAAGAATAATATGCTTGCAGGATGAAACAATGCTTTATTGTGGTTCAGTTTGCGAAAAAATTACACTTGCTTTGGATGAATAAATGTCTCATAGACATAATTTGAATGCGTTGCAAGACAGAAATGTCCATGATAATAAAAGAAGTTGGTATAATATTCAGGATGATCTAGACCAGAGCTTTCCAAACTTTTCATGTTGGTGACACACTTTTTAGACATGCATCATTTCGTGACACTCTCTTACAGCAGGGCACAAGGCAGGCACTAGGACCTGCGCGGAATCATAGCAGGTTTGGAGGCAGCAGCAGCCGTGACACACCCAGACACTACAGCCGACACACTAATGTGTCGCGACACACAGTTTGGAAAGCTCTGATCTAGACACATTCAGTTTTACATCAACAGCATTCTTAATATTGCTAAAAAAAAGGAATGGCCGAGGTGGGATCTGGAATATGAGAGATATGAAAGTTTGTGCTTCATACACAGAAGTGAAACCAAATACAGGAATTTATTTTCAACCATAACGATTGTAGCCTGTGTTATTTAAAAACCTGAAGTTATCATTTACATGTTTAATACATTTATTTTTATTCCAATCAATCAATAATTAGATGTCTGGATGGATTACCAAACTGATGAAAAGTGTTAAATTAATAAAGCCATTAAAACCATAATAGACTTGAAGAGATAGCATAGGAAGGAAATTAATGTAAATAAAAATATAAGTCACTATATCAATTGATATGATTGCACAAGGTCAATATAGTGCTTGTGTGTGTATAATTAAACAGTAGCCTGCATTTTTGCTGGGTTTAATCAAACTCTCCTCCTCTTATCCCTGATAAGTAAACAAAGACTCACATTTTCCTGGCCATTTCAACCTGCTGAAGTTGTTCCCTGACTTACGTGGAGAGACAGCAATCCCAGTTCATAATGTAGAAAGGCCAGAGTATCTAATCTCATTGATTGCATGCAGTCCCATAGGAGTCGCCAGAAGTGCTGATCCCACGCTTCACGGGTCTTTCTGGGCCTTCTCTACAAACCTACAAATGCTCGTTCTGTGACAGCCACATTACAGTCCCTATTTGAGTGGCTGGCAGAGGACAATCCTCTATTTGAAGAAATTCTTAGCCTGAAGAGATATCCTATCCATGTCTTGTTGTTGTTGTTCAGTCGTTTAGTCGTGTCCGACTCTTTGTGACCTCATGGACCATCAAAGAGAATATTTGTAGCTCAGGGTTGGATAGACCCTAATCAAGGAACTATTAACTCAGCCAATCAACCAAGCAGCAAACAACAACCCAATCAAGGTACTACCAAGGAGAGTACAACACCCCCACCAACACAGGCAGGACAAGCCAGGGTATATAAACAGAGAGCAAGTCCCACTCCCTTTTCGCACTGAAGATGTTGCCTAGTCTGGCAATGAAACATCTGCAAGAAAACAACAAGGCTCAGAGAGCACCAAGGACTCCACAGCTCATGGACCATAGCACGCCAGGCCTTCCTGTCCTCTACTTTGAAAATAAAGACTCTAAAGATGGAAGAGTGTAGACTTGGAAGGTGCCCATCAACAGTCAGCATCTAGACAGGAGACAGAGGCCACCTACTTACAGTCTTCTCCATTATGCAAATTACAGTAATTATCTCTAAATATGCATGTGGTCCATAATCTTGTTTTCTTGCTTAGTCTTCTCCACTATTTACAAAATAATATACTTGTTATTTCTAGATAACTATTGCTGCAATCATTAGAAATTTTTTCAAACCATTTGGGGGGCATTGCTACTACAAAACTATTTTCATTGTTGGTTCTGTTTTTTAACCATGGTGAGATGGGCAGCCATATAATTGGAATAAAATGAATGAACAAACAAACAAATCTGATGTGTTAGGTTTCCACCAAAGTTCCTAACGAGGGAAGGATGGTGGTGTGTTAAATTATCTTTGAGCTTAATAACGCCGAAGGACTAGTTATGAGTTTGTCTGCAAAAATAATGTATTTTCATGCTAATATTTTGTGTGGAAAAGTGTATGTCTTCAAGGCAACCCAGTTCACAGATGTTGGCCATTGTATCATTCAGATAATTTCACCAAGCTACTGAAATATACATTATTGCATCATAAAACAGCCTTCAGATATGTTGAGACTCCGCCTCCCAGAATTCCCAATGTCATTGGAATTCTGGGAGCAATGTCTTTGGAATTCTGGGAGTTGGAGTCTCTGAAGGCTGTTGTATGATGTAATAATGTATAACTAATACACACCAGCTGGATGAGATTTTCTGAACTATACAGTGGCTATAGATTCAATGGGTTTGCCAGCCAGTAGGGATTAGAAAGAGGTTAGAAGGCTAAACTGACATCTAATTAGATTTCATTTTAAAGTCTAGATGCAGCAATTATGACTTCTGAATAAAAGTGGTTGTTATTTGGCAGGGCAGCCTAAGCAGTGCACATAATTATAATAATTATTGTGTACCTAATGATATCTAATAGGAATCAACATTGCAAATAAAAATGCTTGTAAAGTGTTCCACAGTGTGGCCTCCACTTAATGGCAAAGAAAATAACAAAAGGTTAATGCACTGGCAGTTTATTGTTTTGCAAGGACCCCAGATGACGTTGCATCATTCTATCGGTTGAGATTGTTCGGAAGAAGCAAGACAGCAAACAACCCCAAAGAACAACGCTGGTGCGGGTGTAAAGTATCTGTGGGTTAATACAGCTAAACTGGATTCACTGCTGTTCAGTCTCCTCCTCCTCCTGCTAATGTCCCTTGGAGATGGCTTGCTTAGGAAACCTGATCTCTGGCTTCACCGATGCTAAAACTAGGGCCAGCAAACCTTTGCAGAAGTTTGTGTTGATGGGAGATGTGGTTGGCAGTGGGCTATTTATTTCCTTTAAAAAAACTCCAGATAGAATCCATAGCTGGCGAGAAAGAGCAGCCCTGCGTAATGTTTGCTCTGCACGAGCAGAAAGATTGTATTTATGTAATTAAGGCAGGGGGCCCTGCCGATACAGGTGATGTGCTATAGATTTTAACGGGACTCTGTTTGCAGAGATGGCAAACCTTCCTTATTCTCCCAATTTTCAATTACCTGCCTGAACCAGGCAAAGCAGAGAGCGGCTGAGCAAGCATTTTGTCCTCCAGTCTTCTTCACCGGGCCGCCTTTAGCAACATTGAAAAGTAATGTCAGGTAGTCTCCAGAGATTAATACCATGCAAACTCTACCTAAATAGTCAAGGTACAATTTAGTATGCAGAAATATACATTTCTTCGCCTACAAAGCCTTTTTATTGTTATTCCTGCAGCTGGCATGATGCAAAGTCTTCTGCATACCCTTCTTCCACTAGCTTGAGGAGCTGAAATTGTTTCAAAAACTATATCAGGACAAGGCAGGGGTCCCCAACCTGTGGGCCGTGGCCCACTAGTGGGCCGCGGCCTGTTAGGAAGTGGGCCGCACAGCAGTTGAGCGGTGGTGGTCCGAGCGATTGGCTCCCGCCTGAAACCCTGCCCCCGTCCACGTGATTGGCTCCTGCCTGCAAACCCCGCCCCTGTCAGCATGATTGGCTTCTGTCTGCAAATCCCGCCCCTGTCAGCATGATTGGCTTCTGTCTGCAAATCCCGCCCCCAGTCTGTGCGATTGGCTCCTGCCTGCAAACCCCACCCCCTGGTCCACGTGATTGGATCCTGCCTGCAAACTCTGTCCCCTGGTCTGCAAGATTGGCTCCCGCCTGCAAACCCCGCCCCCCGGTCCACACGATTGTCTCCCGCCTGTAAACCCCACCCCCCGGTCCATGAAAAAATTGTCTTCCACGACCGGTCCCTGGTGCCAAAAAGGTTGGGTACCCCTGGGACAAGGTCCTAATGTAGGTCCTAATATTTCATGCAGGTATGTCAGTTTTGTTTCTGAGAATTTGTCATCTGGCAAAAATGGACTTTCCCCAAGTCTTAGCTGGGCCTGGTTTGTCATGCTTCATTTGATTTGAAGGCTTACCATGGAACTGTAATAGGGGATTACTGTTAGGGAGAATAGACCTCTCTGTGTATATTAGACATGATAGCTATATAACAAATAGCGGTCATCAAGAATGAAGATTCACCCTACTTCATGCTTCTTAGGGGCATCTGCTCGACCAACTAAGTGGATTTTTGGTCTAAGACAGTGTTTTTCAACCTTGGCAATGTTAAAATGTGTGGATTTCAACTTCCAGAATTCTGGAAGTTGTAGTCCACACATCTTAAAGTTGCTGAGGTTGAGAAACACTGGTCTAAGGGATGGGACTTTGGGGGTGATTTTAGGCTGTGCTTTGGGTAAAGAATGCCAGGAAAAGAATGTTGGTCCTGCTTGGGTGGGCATGAATAGGATAGCTGGATTTGGAAAGTGATTATTGTGTTTAGCCAAAAAAAATAGAAACTAATTGGAGACTCAGCACTATGGGGTAGAGGCGTTGAATTGATATTGCTATGAATCTGATACTGTCTGGATTCCTATTCCAGTTTGCATCATCAAGAGGATGTTTGATCTAATGCAAGACCAAGGATAAGCAATCCATTTAGGCTGCTTTTGAGCTTTCACAAAATGACAGCCATGAAGAGGATTTTGCACACTCACAAAATGGCTGCCAGAATGGGCTTCTCCTGTCATAAAACACCCATGTCCCGGGAGGGGGCCCTTTTCCACCCAAAGCCCTGAAACTTAACTTGCCACCTTAAAACCAAAGAAAACACCAGAGTGCCTACAAGGCCTCTGGAGGCTTTTTGGAAAATGGAGATGATGTTTCACAATTATTCCTATTTTAAAATGAAAAATTCTTTTTAAAGTCAAAAATTAGTGCCCATGGGATCACCTTGTCTACCTCTACCTAAGATATTCTAATCCCTTGAAAATTCAGAGCATGAGGAGCGTAAATCAGGGACAAACACATTATCTTGTGTTGGAGAGAAATATTTAAGAAGTGGGCATCCCAAGTGATACATGAATTGGAGACCAAATTGTGTGTGTGTGTGTCTGTCTATCTGTCTATCGATGCATGTACCGTGCAGGTTTCTTTGGCTGGTAAATTGATAGGAAGCTGTTTATTTCACAGGACAGATTCAAACAGCACCAAATCTAGGAAGGAAGCATGTGCCAACATCTGCATTAGCACATGGTTGTGCAGAGACGTGAGGCGAGCGTAGAGAACAATTCTAAAATAAATGATGACCCAGAATAGAGCTTGAGGCTATTAGAATTCTGGAAAATGATGCAATTGTTGTCTTGGCAGGAATAAATCAATGAGATGTTATTTTACAAACCTAGGAAAAGCAGAATGGATTGTTATAATTTTTTTAGAAGATTGGAAGCTCTGATCGTGTGCTATCTTTTTCACTACATTGGGAGTGGAGAAAGGAAGGCAGATCTAAACTGTCGAACTCCTTGTGGGGGAAATCACCATAATTTATTTATTTGATTGATCCAATGAAGTCCCCCTTTTCTATCAGGAGCTCAAAGTGTTCTGTACATAGCACCCTCTCCTCAAAATTTATGTCTGCAACAGCAATTCTATGTGGCACGTTGGGTTGAGAGGAAATGAGCAACCCAAAATCACCTCGTACGTTTCTGTAATGGGCTGTGAGAATGACCTTGGGAGACAGGAGGAAGAGCTGCAGCCCGGGCGATGGTCAGACAAGAACGATCTTAGCCCACAGAAGGAATGGGGGCGGAGAAAGTGTCTCAGAAGGGACCTTCCCTAGTTCTCTGGAAAGTAAAGGCAAGGGAGAGAGGAAGCATTTTCAGACTTGCAAGATTCTGTTACTGTAAGCTTACAATGTTTAGTACTCATGCTTTTGGTTTCTTGTCTGGATTACCTCGAAGGGCTGACATCTTCCATGGCTCAGGGTGGGCTTGAACCTGGGTCTGCCCAGTTCTGGCTCAAGAATCTCAATCACGACACTGCAATTTTTCTGTTTTGGGGGGAGGGGAAGGGAGGTATGCAAAGATTCAATGAAGAGATACGTGAGTGTGCTATTTAGCAATATGCAGCAGGAATGTGGCCATATCCCAAGTAGATGGAGAAAAATCAGTGCAGGTATGCAGTGCAGACCCAGGAAGATTAAGAACATTTCACAATCTCAACAACAGCAAGGTAATCTTAACGATGCTCCTTTGGATAATAAAGGGGCTTAGAAACATCTCAAAATAACCATGACCTAGCCCCAGGTGCAAGGTCACACAGCCACCATAGAAACATATTTAAGGATTCCCTTACAAACTTTGCTCAGACTGAAGAAGCTTCTTGGATAAGGAGCGAAACGTTTCCACTGAGAAAATAGAAATCCAGTTGACATGATTCAAGCTACAGACAATTCCACCTGGATGACTGAGAACCTTCATAGACATAATGCAGACCCAGGTTTTCCCTCCCCCCAGCAGACTCTTTATTTATTTAATTCAATTTATATGGACAGGAAAATAGCAACAACTGGGGTGGGTGGGGAATGTATAATCCAGCAAAGATGAGTGTGGAGCTGTGGGTGAAGTCTGCTGATATCAGAATTCACAAGCATCGGATTCCTCAAATATTCTTATCTCCAAGTAGGATGTCAAGTGAAATTGGTCTTGGTTTTATAATTAGAAAGTCATTTAAGTGTTTGCTGCCATTTATGCCATTTTCCTCTGCTTCATCTTTATGGTCCTGGCAGAAAAGTCTCACTGTAGAGTAAACAAGAAGAAGAGATGTTGAAGGCTGCACCGTGTTCCTTGGTAACTTGTTAAGAATCCGTTTGCTTGAGCATCGTTTATTTAGAGGAGACAGCTTTGACATCTTTACATGACAGAAGACGAGTGAATGAGCGGAATCAAAATTGCCCACGGCTGAGTTTTCAAACAGCAATTTGGGAGTCCAGAGAATGTATGTAACAAAAGGCAACACTGTCGGAAGGCTTGCTTACCTAAAGTCTTAGTGGAACACATGATCACACCAAGGCACCATGTTTTGGTACCAATGTTTTAACATCTAAGGGACTTCCTCTCCTGATGTTAACAGATGCCTTTGCTTACAGATGTCTGTTGACCTAATACAGAGAAAACAGTCTTCTCTGCATAACTCCCATGAAGTCCCTTGAGAGTGGCATTTAAGCTCTAATCCTTTCTTGATTTGGAAGAGCAGTTGAGGTGTTGTGATGGAAGGATGTGATGGAAGTTAGCATGGTTTGCAAGTTATGGAGAGGTACAATGAGTGATACCAATAGAAGAGAATATCTGTAGCTCAGGGTTGAACTGTGGAGTCCTTGGTGCTCTCTGAGATTGGTGGTTTGCTTGCAGACATTTGATTACCCAACTAGGTAACATCATCAGTGCTAATTGGGTAATAAAATGTCTGCAAGCAAACTACCAAGCTCAGAGAGCACCAATGATTCCACAATGAGTGATATTTAGTATAAACTAGTTTTAGCTCTGCTTTCTTTTCTTTTTCTTAACTCATGCCTTTAATTTCTTTGGCTTACTATTTCTTACTCCTTTTCTATGTGCCATACAATGTTGCTTATTCTGAAAGAGATTAGGGTGATGAGTATGTATGGATGTTGCACCTTGAATACATGACTTGGAAACATTTGTCATCTCACTCTTAGAATGGTTGGATACAGGTCAGACCTACAAGAACAATTATTATTGTACAATCTGAAGGCTTGCTTTAAGAAACTGTGATGACACCCAACCCAATGGGATGATTGCAATTTAAACAATTATGATGTTTAAATTAACCAAAGTGGAGATATGGTGCATTACTGATTCATAAATACATTATGCAGCAAGTGCGCAGCCCATGATGGATTAAACTATCCAATGGGAACCCAGTTAGCCCATGAATAGAAGCATACATAAACTAGCATTTGCATGCATAGTTAGATATTGTAACCTGCTATCGAAAACACAACATCTCCATTGTGTCGCATGGGGTTCCATTGCAACCTATGCAATCTACATGACTATGCCTCATAAAGACACAAAAATGCATAAAAGGAAGCTATGTGCACACCACACACATTATAATCACAACTGTCAGTAAAACTGAGCATTCTTTGTTCCACCTTCCATAATAATAGCAATCTTACAAACGATCCACTGAGATGCATTGAGCTCAGAAACGCCATCCGATTATTACATTCTTGGGAAAAATGGTGGTACTATTTTACTATTTTTTGGAAGAGGCAGCCAGTGACAGGTAGGAATACATTTCAGAAAGGTTATCTATTGCATTTATATTTAACAGACCTGCAAGCAATTGGCATGCAGTTTCCATGCTTTCTCTCATTCAGATGGGCTTAGCTAATGGGCTGGCTGCATCATACACTTTTGAGCATGCCCTTGGAAACATATTCTTTTGGAGCTGACCTTGTGCAGTAAATCAAAGGTCATCCAATAGACCACGTTCTAAGAACCATTCCATCCATAAACTTTGCCGTATGCTCTTAGGTATTTCTACTGATTGCATTGGTTGTTTGCACGTGTTTCAAGTGTACTGTAGTGGCTACAGTGTTGGACAGAGGTAGTTCATAAGAGAGCTCTTATATTTAAGATTACACCACCAAATCGTATCAGAAGGTAGATTGCCTGAGAAATGACTATTCATCCATCACCACTGTCCCTATGATGCCTTCATCTGAGGAAGATCCTTCAGAGGAGGAAGGGGAGCCCAATGAGAAAGCTTTATACCCCCCACCAGAAGCATATGTAATTATGAAAGGGGACAACGCAAGTGAAGCTATGTTTTTCTGTAACAGCATGAAAGGCTAAAGTCACCTTAACTTACAGTTTAGACCATGAGAAAAATATTACCTCATGTGCAATGCCTAACATGATATCAGAAGGTGGGAAGCTCCAGAGGTTGGCTTAGTCTCTGCAGTTTACATCATCATCATCATCATCATCATCATCATCATCATCATCATCATCCTTATCCTTTATTAGGGCCAAGGGTCTGGGTCCACATTATCCAACCCTATTTTAATTTCCATTTTAGTTTCTATTTCACCCTTTACTTCCATCAATATCTCTTTTGGGAAACAATATTTTTTCTCGGTCACAAGATAAAAGGCTTCTTAAATTGGTGGGGGGGGGGTTAAGAAGCCACTTTGTTACAACACTGGCAACTAATCAACCCCATAGAAAGCAGAGTTGGGGGAAAGGTTAGAGGTCAAGTTTAATTCGATATGTCAATCAGCACCAACTGGAGTCTTATCTTTTTGCCTTCTGAGCCAGGCGTCAGTGTCTTTGAAGGCAAGATCTTGGGATAAATGGAGGTGGTTACAAAAATGTGGAGAGTGAGGAAAGTGAAGGCCAGAGAAAACGACATAAAATGGGTGAAATTTAGGGCATGACCTTTCAAAGATAAGAATTTTTATGCCCCTATGATCTCAAGGGAGAATTACATGCGTGATCACATCTCTCCTTATGAAATCAATGGGACTTAAACGTGTTTAGCTTTTGTATCATGGTTTCCCTCAATATTTATTTATTTATGTTCTTTTCTGAGACCACTACGCAAAACCTTTAGCATCCTTTAAACATGCTTCCTGATATCTATATGAGCAAAAAGAGATACGAATATCTGTTCACCCCTTCTTATTTCTGTTATTTGGGATTACATAATATTCTTTAGTCCAGCACCTAACCACAGCACTGGCTCAACGCCTGAATCACGAAACTCTGTTTTGCCTGGCAGCTAATACCGGGGTCTGAAAATCTAGTAATACCAGCTGTTTCCTTAAGAAAAATCTTCCAGAATAATCCCTGGTGCATAGAACAGGAAACTTCCATTCTAGTGCTGCTTGTCCTGATTTTATCCATGGTTCAATAATTTTTGTCTCTCCCAGATCCATTGGATTTTTTGAGTTGGCTTTACCATGTTCCTCCAAACACTAATCAACCTGACATGCTTGTTTTTGCCTTCTTAATTCCTAAGATCTTTAACAAGAGTTCTCCATGCTTTCTGAGATCCGTCAAGAGGCTGATGAAGAAGAGTAAAAAAAAAAAAAAGGTAAAGGCTCCCCCCGCACATTTCTGCAGTCGTGTCCGACTCTAGGGGCCGGTGCTCATCTCCGTTTGTTAGCCAAAGAGCCAGCGTTGCCCAAAGACGCTTCCACGGTCATGTGGCCGCATGACACGCGCGGAACGCTCTTACCTACCCACCGAAGTGGTACCTATTCATCTACTTGCATTTGCATGCTTTTGAATTGCTAGGTTGGCAAGAGCTGGGGCGAGTGCGGGAGCTCACTCCGCACGCAGGGCTAGGGATTCGAACCTCCGAACTTGCGATCTTCCGATCAACAAGCCTGGCGTCTTACCCGCTGAGCCACCACGCCACCACGATGAAGAAGAGTAGGGCTGAGCAATCCTTTGAAAGAGGTGCTTTGCAATCTGCATGTCTGAAGCGACTCTTTTTGAATCGTCAAAGCAGCTGCGTCTTTTATGATTTGATCCCTTTGACTTCAGCTCATGTATCTCGGATTCAGATTTGCTGCATTTCCCCCCCCCCCCCCCCCCACTCTGTTTATGTTGGATAGAAAATGTTGCTGTATTTCTCATGAAAATGATGTGAAGGTTGTTTATATTGGGTATGGGGAATAGCCAAGAGAATTATGTTGAAAAGTACTATTACCCAGATACCAAAGTCCGGATTCAAGAAATGTGTAATTTATCAGTTTTTGAAAAGGATATTTTTTCTACTGATCAAAAAATGACACAATACTTTTCCATTTATAACATTTTATAATTTTATATTATTATATTATATTATATTATATTATATTATATTATATTATATTATATTATATTAAATATTATATTATATTATATTAATTATATTAATTATATTATATTATATTATTATAAAAAGATTTTATAGTATTTTATAAGAACAACCCAGTTTTATACATACTTTGATATGTGGTTATTACATAACTAAATGAATATGTGATTTATTTATAATATGTGATTTATATTAGTTTAGGGTGTTAATTTTTTAGGGTTTTTTTTCCTATTGTTTTAATTTTCAGTTTTTTTCTGTTTTTGTTCATTTTGATATTATAATGTTCATAATTAATTAATTTATTGGATAGTACTGTTTTTCTTTTCATTTCTTTGCCTACTTTTTGTATTTCTTTTTTTAAAACTACATAATAATAATAATAATAATAATAATAATAATAATAATAATAATAATTTGTTGGATATTACTGTTTTTCTTTTCATTTAGTTTTTGCGTACTTTTTGTATTTCTTATTGTACTTTTTTACAATAATAATAATAATAATAATAATAATAATAATAATAATATAGAAGCTTTTTGCACTTACATAAGTTTATGATGTGGTCAAGGGACGTGGGTTGCCTGCCTTCCATTGCACTTCTACTGTTTCATTTCAGACCATGCAGTGGTCTACAACCTCCCAGGCTTCCAATCTAAGGAGAAGGCTGGTTGGTCAATCAATCTGCTCTAAGCCTAAGAGATCTAAGATCTAAGAGATCTAAGATCAGGAAGCACATGCATGCAGAAGGATGGAAGAAAGGGGATAGGGGAAAAAAATGAAAATAAAAAATGAGCCCACATAACCCCTTTTGAATGAGAAGCTTGGAAACCTCACCCAGGAAAATCTAAAGCCTGTCCTGAACCATCCTGAGAATGAGATGGAAATCCGCTCCTCTGCAGGCAAAGCATACTTGGGACAGGTTTCAGCTCATTAACTCTTTTGATAGCTTTCCTTATTGTGGCAGTTTTGCTACTTCCACTCTTGTTTTTGCTTCTTTTTGCCCCCTTTGCATCCTCTATTCCATTTTTGAAATTTTGTTTTCAGGCTGTTCAGGGAATTCATTTGAAAGACTGCCCCATAAGTAGGAAGTTGCATTTGATGCAGCTCAGGCCCCTGTAATTATGCAGTGTAGCAGTCTATACCCTACATCAGAGCTTTCCAAACTGTGTGTCGGGACACATTAGTGTGTCGGCTGCAGTGTCTGGGTGTGTCGCGGCTGCTGCTGCCTCCAAACCTGCTGTGATTCCACGCAGGTCCTAGTGCCTGCCTTGTGCCTGGCTGCCTCCAAACCTGCCCTGCCAGGATTCCACGCAGGTCCTAGTGCCTGCCTTGTGCCTGGCTGTAAGAGTGTGTCACGAAATGATGCATGTCTAAAAAGTGTGTCACCAACATGAAAAGTTTGGAAAGCTCTGCGTTAGTGTGTCGGCTGCTGCTGCCTCCAAGCCCTGCCAGGATTCCACACAGGTCCTAGTGCCTGCCTTGTGCCTTGCTGCCTCCAAACCTGCTGTGATTCCGCGCAGGTCCTAGTGCCTGCCTTGTGCCCTGCTGTAAGAGTGTGTCGCGAAATGATGCCCTGCTGTAAGAGTGTGTCGCGAAATGATGCATGTCTAAAAAGTGTGTCACCAACCTGAAAAATTTGGAAAGCTTTGCCCTACATATTTTCAGAAACGATTTGCGTGTTCTCAGAGACACTCTGTGTCTTCACCAAGAGGGAGAAATGCATTACTTTTACCCCCAGCATTGGAGAGTTCATTCTGGGGCTCCAGGGTAGTAGCGGTGAAACGCTGTGAATGGAGCAAACGTGGGAAGTGTCCGTTGACAGCACCATGACAGGCCTTCCCCCGTCTCCTCCCCAGAGATTCAGGTGTTAATAAAATCAGCAAAATGAAAATGGGTAAATTATTGTAAGCTATGAAGAGCTCCGCTGTGCCACGCCTCACTAGCTTCCAATACCACCTCGTTCTTAACAACAACCGTAGAAAAAGAGATGCAATTTCATCCTTTAGTCAGGATCGTACAAAAGCAGGACAAAGGAGACAAGATATTGCAATCTGAAGGTCAGGAACCCATTCACTTGTATAATTATAGCGTTTCATTTATATCCTCCAGACTGCTTGCGCGGTGTGTTGGTAAATAAGTCTCTAAAAAATCAATTTAAAATAAGATATCATCCATAACTAGGAACTTGAGCGTTTCCACCTCAGTAGCCTGCTGCAGAGAACAAGCCCATGTTTGCAATTTATTCTCTCTTTCTCTCTCTCCCCCTCGCTCTTTCACAATAATTAAGGACCCAGATAACTTTTGGAGCCACAGCTTCCCTATTCATGTAGCATTGCAAGAAGACACCACCATGCTTCTTGGAAAAAACAAAAACTAGGCGTGGCTAGGAGGTGTTTTGATTTCTGCAAGGAAGTTTCTAAAACTTTTTCGCATCCCATGGGAATTCTACTATGGGGCTTGTCCTTTCCCTTTATAAAGTTCTAGAAAGTCCGGTTAGTTCAAAATCTAGATCAAATCGAAACAGATCACCCCAATAAAGGCTGCTAACGCTGTAGCAAAAACGTCCTCTAATTTCTGAAAAGGTTTTTTTCTGCTGCCAAAGGAGCTTCTGGATTTCTCCTTCAAATTCAGGGTGCTTTAAGATTTTATTGTTGCTAAGTAATGCGGGCCCAGGTGTGACTTCCCTTGGTATTCAGCTGAAGTGCCAGAAGCCAGGGATCCTGCAGAGGGATGGAGAGACAGAGAGAGATGCATACTGAAGTCAAGGCAACCAGCCCCCCTTACTGCAAACGCTGCCCTCATGAGAAAATCCTATGAGAATTTCCATAATTCCAAAGCAAGTTCTTTTGCATTAAATCGAAGCAGTTTTTGGAATAAAAATCAGAACATCACATACAGGTAGTCCTTGCTTAACAACCATTCGTTTAGTGACAGTTCAGACTTCTATAGATGTTGGAGCGTTTTTATGAGCACCTCATATTATTTATTTATTTATTTATTTATTTCCTAAAGGTAAAGGTAAAGGTAAAGGTAAAGGTAAAGGTAAAGGTAAAGGTAAAGGTAAAGGTAAAGGTAAAGGTAAAGGTAAAGGTAAAGGTTTCCCCTGCATAGTCGTGTCCCACTCTAGGGGCCGGTGCTCATCTCCGTTTGTTAGCCGAAGAGCCAGCGTTGTCCGAAGACTCTTCCACGGTCATGTGGCTGGCAGGACGAACGAGGAACGCTGTTGCCTACCCACCGAAATGGTACCTATTTATCTACTTGCATTTACATGCTTTCGAATTGCTAGGTTGGCAAGAGCTGGGGCGAGTGCAGGAGCTCACTCCGTCACGTGGCGCTCGGGTCTCGAACTGCCGACCTTCCGATCGACAAGCCTGGCAACAAAACTTCTGCAATTTTGTTCAGCAGTGCTGAGTCAAGGGGTGCATATCTTTTTCCTCTCATGCCTTGGGTGAATCAAGCATGCATTTCAAGATGCTCCCAGATTCACTTACAAATACTTGTAGAGAGGGCTGTGGGAGGGAATTTAATTTAACCTCCTTGGGAAACCTCCTTTAATTGAAGGGTCTCCGAGTGGGTTTCCAAGGGATTCTGACACATGACTTCTGGAGACTGTTACTCAGTGAACGTTTTCCAGGAGAAAACAAGGCAAGTTTGTTTGTTTGTTTGTTTGTTTGTTTGTTTGTTTGTTTGTTCGTTCGTTCATTCATTCATTCATTCATTCATTCATTCATTCATTCATTCATTCAATTTCTATTACCGCCCATCTCCCCCCAGAGGGGAACTCTGGGCGGTTATGTTAAGTTGGATGTGATTAGTCCCTCAGGAAAATTCTTGTCAGAGAATTGCTGGCTGGGGAATTCTGGGAGTTGAACCCACACATCTTAAATTTGCTAAGGTTGAGAAACACTGGGCTAGTCCATACCACATCTTGCGAGGAAGGAGGAATGTCAACAGTCCCTTTTTAGATATCTGGACAAGGATGCAGTGACATTGCAATTGGTGTTATTCTACACTGGTGGTGTTATCTCACCAGCAATCTAGATGCTACAGTTTGTGCCAGATGTTGCTTCTGGGTGGTTTCCAATGGTACCTCCATATTTTGAGGTGGGAGACACATGAACACTTCCCTATAATGCTTAAAATAGGAATGACTGGCTTTGTTTTCTTTAAGACTTTCCAAAAGCAGGGAAAGAAATGGAAAATCCCAGCCCCACCCACGTCCATGGCATGACCACACCCATTTTGCATTATTGCCCAAGAGAACATGGCTCTTGCCCCCACCAAGGTATTAATTGTGGGTTCCAGAGACCAAAAGATTGCCCACCCCTATTGTAGATGGTCAAGTGAGAAATGGACTGCTTTTCTATGTGGGCACTGATTTCTCTTGGCAGCTTCCAGCTTCCAAACATTACAGTTATTCATTTGGTGGGTTGTTCTGCTGTGGATGATGGTCCCTTAGTCATCTTGTTCATTCTGCAAGGATTTTTGTCCATCACTGCTTCTATATCTTCTCCATTTCCCCTTCCAGTTACTGCCCTCATCTCCCATGCCCAGTACTGGCTCCCGACAGCTTTGGGATTCAGTTAAATGCTTATCATGTAAAACCTTAAGTGCTAATTGCTTAGTAATGAAAACTTTAATTGCTGGGAAATTAAACCTTTAATTGCAAAGTGGCTGGCAGAATGCCAGTCCATAACAACAAAGATTTGCTTTTTTTTTTTGATTAAGGGGAAAAAATGTCCTTTACTCAATATTACCCACTTGCCCACAGAATGTCGAGACATATATAAAATGGAAATAAGTTTTGAGGATCTTTTTTTTAAGTACATGGCACAGAAATCAGAATTTGTAGAATTTTGCATGTAGCAAGTCCCAATTTTAGCTCTTGGCTGAACTATGCCAACTATGAGCAATGAAAGGCAACAGTAGAAGAAAGGTTGGAATTGAGAAGGTTAACTGGTGGCCAATTTATGAGGTATTATCCGTAATATCTAGTGGATAGGTCTACCAGATTTGAGCTGCACAGATCCAGATGATCACTAGAGGGCAGCAAAGTGTTAGAGTTTTCTGCCCTCTAGTGGTCAGCTGGAGTGGTGCAGCTCAATCAAAACATGGGTCCATTCTGCAGTTATACTTACATGTGGAACAAGGTACAGATAGAAGATGGAAAAAGGGAACACTTGACCAGACTTGGATGTCCAGAGTTATTTGGCCTGGGCATCAAGTCCATTACCATGCACAGAGCAAATAAAATGATTATTGATTCCTGGGAATGCTTAAGCTAGTTTTTATGAGGATATCTCTATGAGATGTCAAATGTTTACATGCTCAGCTGGACAGTAGGAGAAACGGTGATTGGGGTCACTTACACTTTGAGAATAAAAGCATGCATTCACACACATACACATATTTAGCATTTGCTCAGACAACTCCAGGTCTTAATTCCTCTTGGCATTTAATATGCGCAGGAACGGGTTCAGTGGGGGTTCTGCCCCTACAATTGGCAGCAGAAAAGATGGCACGAGAAGTTAGGAGCAAAGGAATAAGATACCTTTAGTAAAAACTGATTAAAATATTTGCCAGGGCCATGACCCTCAGACTTCTCCCTGAAAACAGGAATAGTTGTTTTTATGCCACTTTATTTATGGTGACTAAATAATTCTACCTCCCACCTTGAAAGTAATTCTCCATCTCTGATTTCTATCTTTCTTTCTCCCCATTTCCCCTAACAACAACATACATTTTCCTTTCTCAGGACTAGACACCACACATCTGATGAAGCAGGTGGTGATCCATGGAAGCTTATGCAAAAAGAAATTTGTTTAAGCTTCAAGGTATCACAAGACTGGGTTGTTCGCCCTACCAAAGACTAACGTGGCTACCTTTTTGGAGGGAGATGAAGAGGGCAATGTTCACCCAGAGGAGAAGTAGCAAGAACAAGGAAGCAGAGAAGCAGTACCAAAGATAGTTTGTGGGGTCCCTCTTGGACTATAGATCCTAGACCAGGGTTTCTCAACAAGGGTTCTGTGGAACCCTAGGGTTCCGGGAGAGGTCACTAGGGGTTCCCTGGGATATCATGATTTAAAAAATTAGTTCAAATTCAGGCAACTTCACATTAAAGAGGTAAGTTCCATTATTTATTTTTAGTCTAAGAACACTGTTAATCCATATATACAGGCCTACACATGAAACTAAGATAATAATTTTGTAACTTCTGGCCTATATTTGAGCCTGCATGGGCAGGGGTTCCCCAAGGCCTGAGAAATATTTCCAGGGTTCCTCCAGGGTCAGAAGGTTGGGAAAGGCTGTCCTGGAAGAATCTTGGTAAACATCAATGGATGGTGTGGGTCCAACCCAATCTGGGTCAGTGGCTTTCTCCGATGTGTCAAAAGTTGGACTCTCCTCCGTACACCAAGCCTATCATCTTTTCAACCACGTGGTGTGGCCCTTTTGCCCTGAGAGTTCCCCATTATTTTGATCTGTCAATTTTGCATGCAAATTAAAAAAAGAAGAGAGGAGAGGAGAGGAGAGGAGAGGAGAGGAGAGGAGAGGAGAGGAGAGGAGAGGAGAGGAGAGGAGAAGCTCTTTTTAGAGGCTACCCTCCACACACTGCAGTAGATAAATCACAGTTACCCTAAGCTGGTTGACAGGACTTTAAGCTGCTGCACTCATCAGTCACAGAGGGACTTTCTTCTTTTATCTTACTAAATGCAAAGGAAAAAAAAAGCACCAGGAACTGGTAATATTGCAAGGCCAGTGGTCTTTCCTTTCCTTTCCTTTCCTTTCCTTTCCTTTCCTTTCCTTTCCTTTCCTTTCCTTTCCTTTCCTTTCCTTTCCTTTCCTTTCCTTTCCTTTCCTTTCCTTTCCTTTCCCTTCCCTTCCCTTCCCTTCCTTCTTCTTCTCTCTCCTTCCTTCCATCCTTCCTTCCTTCCTTCCTTCCTTCCTTCCTTCCTTCCTTCCTTCCTTCCTTCCTTCCTTTCTTTCTTTTTCTTTCTCCTTTTTTTTTCTTAAAAAAAACATAAATATCAGCAAGCGATAAGCAAATTTGGCCGATAAAATGTAATAAAAGCAAGACGGGCTTCGGCTACAGCTGTTCCCCGATGCATTTTGGAGCTTTCTCCCTTTCACTCACTGAGTGTTGCTGAGATTATAAGGTTTGCTTTTATCTGTCAGAAATCAATATTTCAAACATTGGATAAAAGAGAGAATTGAACTGGGAATCGGGCTGAAGTGCTGTAAAAAAAACTACAAAGCACAATTATCAAAAAGCACTTAAAGTACTTAATAGGACACACATATAAAAATGCTCAAATTAATGTCAGGGATGTATAATGAGCGCTGCCTCCTCCTCGTCAGCTTTTGATCCAAACTCAACGCAATTTGAAGGCAAGGCCAGCTAGTCAATACCCTTTTCGATTGATATGAAGCCCCAAGGAGTTCCAGCAAATCTGCTCTTAAGGGGCTGGACACCCATTACATATGATTGGTTAATATTTCAGTTTATTGAAAATACATTATTTTGTGCAAAGTGTTTAAACTGAGCGGGAGGGTTAAGCATTGTAAACAGTTATGATTAAAAACAGCCCTCTGGATAAACAAAGATTTTCCAGGCAAGCTTTTAATAAGCACTACCATAACTGGAAAACTGGATTTCAAGAGAACGAGATGGAAGAGGGGACTGGCGAGAATCTAGAAGCAAATGGGTTGGCCACCAATATTTATCCACGGGTGTCATCTTGAAAAAGGCTGGGTGGAATGGCCAAACCTAGTGATAGATTCCTGTTAAATGTTGATGATGAGACAGGTGCTGGTCTTCAGGGTGGACAATATATATATTCAGAAGACACAAATGTGAATCCTAGCACCTAGAGAACATTTATACACGTTTTCCTATCAGTTCTCATTCAGCCTGATGGAAGAGAATTTGCTGCAGAAATTCTCCCAGTACACAGGATACAGGAAGACTTTTTTTTGGAGGGGTGGGGAGAAATTCTCACAAGGGCGTGTGGGGTTCTTGCATTCATTTAATGACAAAGATGGTTGAGAGGTGTGTGAATGACTGTTCTTTCATTGTACAACCATTCCCTGGCCTGCAAGAGAAGACCTCACTGGGCCATTTCAATCTCAAGTCAGGATGGCTACTGAACAGGTCTTCCCCAAAGAGAAAATATATCACAAAAACAAAGAAGGGAGGGGGTTGCATGAAAGTTGCATATGCTAATATTTATGTATAGATACAATGCAGAAGCAATGATTAGGAATTAACTAGCCAGGCAACCCATCTCAGAATACTGGGGGGGGGGGGTGGAGTTAGGATAGCATGTGTGTTTGCTCCGTCTTCTATCCAAGCCACCATTCTGTTTCTTGTTTTTCTGATGCTTTCTTTTCCAAGCAGTCTTGGCCTGGATAGAACTTCCAACAGAAGGAGAATCTGTAACTGTGGTTTTCTTAATTGCGGTTTATTCAGTAGCCTGTGATTGGCTGGGTTCAGGTGACATCTGAAGCCATTAACCCTGGTTTCCAATTCACAATGGCTGGGTTCAGGTGACATACAAAGCCAAACTCACATAAACCAAGAGCCAGACCAGTTAGGTCCACAAGCTGTGCTTAGCCAGGAATAATGTGATTGGCATAGTTTGAACCTAACACTGTGTGAATCAATCCATTGTGTTAAGCTGTAATATGATGGATGTGTGTGCTTAGCATGCTATGTGAACACCGTTATCATATTTGGGTAACTCAGATATAGGAAGTAGCATTTTATGTGAGCCCGGCCAATGGGCGGAATTAGAAATTGTGCAGACATTGGAGAAGCAGCTAATGGTCTCTACTGCAACTCCCTCTTACATATGTTGAACTGTGGAGTCCTTGGTGCTCTCTGAGCCTTGTTGTTTTCTTGCAGACGTTTCATTGCCAGGCTAGGCAACATCTTCAGTGTGAAGATGTTGCCTAGCCTGGCAATGAAATGTCTGCAAGAAAACAATAAGGCTCAGAGAGCACCAAGGACTCCACAGTTCCACCCTGAGCTACAAATATTCTCTTTGATTGATATGTTGAACTATTTCATGAAGTGGGAGATGAGAAGAATAGGAGTAAACAAGCTTATCCACAGTGGAGATGCTCAGATCCCAAGTCCCAATATCCCATCCAATAAGAATCCAGCTAGTTATGGCTTGTCTGCCTCCCTCCCTCCCTCCCTCCTCCCCTTTCCATCTGCCCCATACTTTGCATGAGATCTTCTTCAGGCTGTAGATCAAATAACATTTAAAAGAATATAAATCAAGGTTCTAACTGTACCACGCTGCCTAGCTGAGAACAGAATGGAGGACTAAGCAAGGTGTTCTATGTCCCAGTCTCTCATGGTTTCAGTGATACAGAATGGATGGGTGGATTACGTCCTAGCAGTGTCATAAAAGCCAGCTAGGAAATTATTGGGATGGCAGTTCCAACACACCTGGGGGAAGGAAGTCATTTTGTGTTGTGGTGGCTATGTGACATCCATGGCTTGTTCACAGTATTATCCCTAGTGAGATCTGCAAAGGACATTTAGCAATGACACCCATGAGAGCAGAACCACACGTTATCCAGAGCTTACCCCCAAATCTGTGCATTGTATTTTCCCTTCAATTGTTAACTACAAAGGTTTAACTTAAAGCACAAATGTGCTTGTCTTTGTAGGTGTTTGAATTGTAGCCGCTATTTAAAACTAATCAATGTTTTCTTTTAGTATTTTAATAGCCTGTTTGCAAAGCACCTCTTTAAGGAAAATTTGCACTGCGTTCACTCAAGGAGAAAATGTGTTTTTATGGCTTGAGAACAGCTTGTGATAAAATGACCAAGTTGGAGAGTTTTCCTGTGCTGCATCTTATATGTGTACATTGTTAAGAAGGTATACAACTTTAGGGCTTTTGAGAGTTGCTCTTGATTTATAGTGAACCAAATATCAGGGAATGAGAATCCTAGAATTATTTTGCACTTTCATAAATTGATTTCATGGCCCAATACTCCCTATTTATGAGGGATACCCCTAAGTCTTCATCACTGGTAAACTGAGAATCCTAATTTTGCATTTGGGAACTTCTTGGTCAAACTCAAAAAGTATTTTCCACTGATAGATACAAGAGGAAATTTATGTCAATGTTTTGCAGGCAAAGAATACATATTTGAGAACATCAGGTACTAAATCATAAACACTCTAGAAACAAGCTTCCAATGTTGTCTGTGTACTCAAAGTAAGATCCATTGAGTTCAATGGGTCTGATCGTTAGGCAGGTACAGGTAGTCCTCGCTTAACAACCACAATTGGGACCGGAATTTCGGTTGTTAAGCAAAGTGGTCATTAAGCGAATCCGAGCTGATTTCATGACCTTTTTTGCAGCGGTCATTAAGTGAATCACTGCGGTTGTTAAGTGAACCACATGTTGTTAAGTGAATCATGCAATTCCCCATTGATTTTGCTTGCTGGAAGCTGGCTGGGAAGGTCGAAAATGGCAGCCATGTGACTGTGGGATGCTGCAATGGTTGGAAATGCGAACCGGTTGTCAAGAGCCCGGATTGTGATCATGCGACCACACGGATGCTGCGACGGTCATAAGTGCGAGGACTAGTCCCAAGTCAATTTTTTCAGCACTGTCATAAGTCCAAACCATCACTAAACGAATGGTCGTTAAGAAAGGACTACCTGTATGTGGAGCAGGAGTTAGGGGCCACTGGTTCTCCAAATGTTACTACCACTCCCAGCATCTTCTTATGCAAAGGAGAAGAGACTTGCCTCTTCTACCACAAAATCTACTGTGACCCCTGCAATCATTCTCCTCTCTTAATCTCAGCTATTTTCTTCCTTTAAAAACATAATTTCCTGGAATTTAGCATCACCATTCTGTGTGCATTTAATGAAAATGTGGTCCCATTGCACTCAAGGAGGCTTACTTATGGATGCTATAGGTATGTAAACTAAATTGCTGAATCAATAAATTGGCTCAGATTTTACTAATGGAGGAGAAGCTATGAGTTTCCTTTACTTTCAGAGCACGGTCGCCTCCTTCTTTTGTGAATGGACCCCTTTCTACCTTCTGTGTTTACCTTTCAATAGGTAGAAAAACTGTTGAAGGCCAGACTAAGTCATGCCACTTAATAGGAGGAATGCAGAATTGAGGTGTGTGTGTGTGTGAGGGTCTCTCTTGGCCTTTTGAGTGGGACAAAAACTAAATTGGAATATAATTGCATAGTGTTAATCTGATTGTTCCATGTCTCTTTCTTAAATTTTCCCTTCTGACCCATAACATCTTAAAAAACCTTTAGAGCAGTGGGTGGGAAGATAACATCCAAGTCCTTGAGCTTCAAAGTTCTCCACGGCTGCTTAATAGCAAGACCCTTGTACTGGGCCAATTTTCTGTTGAATCTTAATCTATCCATTAAATCACCCTTGAATGCTCCTAGAGGCATACCAATGTTTACCTCCTTGCTATGCATCTGCCACAAAATAAGTGCTGCAATCATGACATTGAACAGGAGGTGCAAACGCACGTCTGCTTCAGGACTCACATGTCCCTTTAATAAGCAGCTGTGTCCAATTTTTTTTCTCACACCTCTTCATTGTCTGGGGAGTCCTGGTCTTGGTTTAAATACAGTATGCTTCCTCCCAATTAAATTCAGCAGGGAAAGATAACTTGTAGTGTGTGGTGAGGTCTGGTGGCTTCTTCAGGAGAAAAGCTAAATTAGTTTTATGTCAGGCAAGAATTAGCTGTATGCACAGAATCTAACCCAAGAAAATATTTGGAGCTTCCAATCCAACTTAGATTTTGAATTAAATATGGTGAAAGCAGTGTTTCTGTAAATCACCTATTCTGTGCTATCCCAGATGCTCAGTGAATGGAGTTAGCCTTTCCAATACAGAGCAACCCTAAAGCTGTATTAGGTAGATGATTTGATGCTCCGCCAGTTGGAATTAAACCATGTTGCTGGTTAATTCGTATACAGTGGATAGACGTTTTCACCACTTCCCACAGAAAAAAATTTATATTATTCTCCTGTACTATGAGGCCTCCAAAATCCATGAAGAGAACGTATAACACCGATATGTCTATGAAGGTTCTCAGTCATCCAGGTGGAATTGTCTGTAGCTTGAATCATGTCAACTGGATTTCTATTTTCTCAGTGGAAACGTTTCGCTCCTTATCCAAGGAGCTTCTTCAGTCTGAGCAAAGTTGGTAAGGGAATCCTAAATATGTTTCTAGGTAGCTGTGTGCCTTACACCTGGGGCTAGGTCACGGTTATATTGAGATGTTATTTTAAGTCCTTTTATCATCTAAAGGAGGATCGTTAAGATCACCATGCTGCTGTTGAGCTTGTGAAATGGTCTTAATCTTCCTAGGCACAGAAGACAAAGCGGGGAAGAAGATGGGTGAGAGATTGTGCCTGAGGCCCCCACCTCTATTCAAGGAAGGATTTTCCAAGTTGGCATAAATGGATTCCTTGACCCTTCTCTCAAACCACCTATCTTCTCTGTCTAAAATGTGAACATTAATGTCCTCAAATGAGTGTCCTTTTTCCTTTAGATTAAGATTAACTGCTGACTCTGGTCCTGTGGTGTTACTTCTCCTGTGTTGGGCCATCCTCCTGCACAAAGGTTGTTTGGTTTGTACAGGAGGATGGCCCAACACAGGAGAAGTAACACCACAGGACCAGAGTCAGCAGTTTATCTTAATCTAAAGGAAAAAGGACACTCATTTGAGGACATTAATGTTCACATTTTAGACAGAGAAGATAGGTGGTTTGAGAGAGGGGTCAAGGAATCCATTTATGCCAACTTGGAAAATCCTTCCTTGAATAGAGGTGGGGGCCTCAGGCACAATCTCTCACCCATCTTCCTCCCCGCTTTGTCTTCTGTGCCTAGGAAGATTAAGACCATTTCACAAGCTCAACAGCAGCATGGTGATCTTAACGATCCTCCTTTAGATGATAAAAGGACTTAAAATAACATCTCAATATAACCGTGACCTAGCCCCAGGTGTAAGGCACACAGCTACCTAGAAACATATTTAGGATTCCCTTACCAACTTTGCTCAGACTGAAGAAGCTCCTTGGATAAGGAGCGAAACGTTTCTACTGAGAAAATAGAAATCCAGTTGACATGATTCAAGCTACAGTATAACACCGATGAGTCATACTATTGGTTTCCATTCCAAAAAGTTCTGGGAGAGAAATAAGGGAATCTTTTGTGGTCCATCTCAGTTTGAACCGTCTGAAATGAACTTGGAACATGCTCGCCTGTTAAAGAGATGGCAAAATGATCAGCCTGCTCAACAAGGATATAAAACTAGATTTTTCCTTGTCTGCATGTAAATATCTCCTAGAACACTGGAGGCTTTTGCATGAAAAGGTAGGAAGCTGGAACATGATTGGCAAGGGTATTTCAAAGTTCCAGGCATGGTTTTTTCCATCTCTTCTTGGACATACTGAGGATTGAAGTTATGACATTTTGCAGACTTAGGAATCTGCCTTTATAATGGGTCAGTTCACAGGTCCATTTGGCCTAATACTGTCAACACTGACTGGCAGCAGTTCTCCAGGTTTTCATGAGTTTTTACATTTCTTCTTGGAGATGCCAGGGGTTGAACCTAGGACTTTTGGCATGCATAGGAACATGGGATGCTACATTATACTTAGTCAGACCCTGGGTTCATCTGGCTTAATATTGTTAGCACTCTCAAGAATTCATGCAGGAACAGAATGGTCTGGGTATGTTTAACAGAAAAAATAGTTAAAGGAAAATATGCTATGTTAGCCGTTTTGAAAATATTGGAGAGATTGTCACATAGACGAAGGGATTACTCCAGAGAAAGGACCAGAACTAATGAGTAAGATCAAAAGGAAGGAAGTTTGGGCAAGGCATCATGAGAAGCCTTCTGACTCTACAAGCTGTCAGTCAGTAGAACAGACTCCTGTTCTCCTTCATTAGAGGTCTTCAAACATAGACTAGATGGTCATCTCTTAGAGATGCTGCAGTGGATCCTACAGCAAGCATGGAACTGAACTACATGCCCTTTAAGGTCTTTTTCAACTTGATGGTTCTATGACAATTCCAGCCCTAACTGAAGATGCTAGGGGTTGAACTGAGGCCATCTGTGAGTAGTCTACCATTAAGCCTTGGCCACCCAAATAAGGCTTCCTGAGATTGCTGGGGAATTTGACAGTGAAGCAGCCAGAGTTTATATGAGAATATTAGCAATCTCTGTTCAATTGTGTGAATGCCTAAAAACTCAGAGAACATCAGTCATTGCAGGCAAGTTCAAGTGAAATTACTAGCCTTCACCAAAGTATGTTACTAAGATGTGCTTTCAGTCACAAAATGTCTTGGAGATTGTCAAAATTCACATGAGAATGTCTGCATTCACCAAACTTTAGCTGGTCCTTGTAAAACTGAAAATAATATAAAAGTAATAACCCCTAACTCTAAGAGATAACAAAGAAATCTGAATTAATCACATTTTCCATAAACCTAATGCAAATTGAAGAAACATTTAACTTCAAAACTATTTGGATATGTGGAAAGTCATTCTAGAATTAAATTTAATAAAAGTGTATTGTAGAAACTTAATTACCTCTTTCCTTTTTTTCTTTAGGAGGAATTTGTGAATTCCAGTGGAGTAAAACTTCCATCTCCACTGTATTAGAAAGGCATTTTGTAATGTTGAATCACTCTTCCCACTCTTCCCACCTGAGTAAGACATTACAGTGCCAAAGAAAGTTCATTTACTCTTCAAGTATTATGTTACTAATCAATTGAAAAATTACCTCTATGAATGACAGAACTGTAGACCTTTGAAGTATTTCATTAAAAGGAGCAAACATTAATTACAAATCCAGCCCAACCTTTTGCAGACATAAATTATGGGGATGATCTATTTTCTCCATGCTTAATTGGAAGTGGTGACCAGCTCTTTAAATTATTATCTGTAAGGCATGAATGAAATTAGAATGCAGTGCATGGCATTCAGAAGATTTATTTGCACCCTAAATAACTCACAGAAGTTAGAATTAGCCAAATAATACTCAGTGATGGAGCAAGTCAAGGAGAACAATATCTTTTGATGAAGAGCTTCAAAATATTATGACCAATAGTTCTAACTATTCAGATACTCTACTCTAACTGGAGCTTTATGAGGGCTATGTTGCTGGCAGCCATGATAAACTGTTGGAGGCTGGAATGTAATCAAATGAAGGAATAGAGAATGCCAGTTGAATTGCAAATTTCCTTATTTAGTTTGTGGCTTCTTCTAATCTTTGGGGCCAGAACTACAAATCATCTACCTGTTATAAGGATGTCATTACAACAGTAGTCCAATCTGAGTTCTTCACAGATACACACAGGTGGTAAGTATAGCAGGTATTCTCCATGTCCACAAAGATTTGGAGAGTGAAGACAGCAATTCTTGTGCTGTGATGTTGTTGCATCATGAAATGAGTATTCTTCCAAATTATTGAGGAAAGAGAAGATAGCTCAACATATGGATGTTTATGTCATGTTAAAGTCTTCCTCTATGAAATCTGCTGCTTGTCTTCTATAACTCAGTTCCATCCACTCTTTGGTTTAATTTCAAAAACTATCAGGGTGTGATTGTTGTGGATCAGATGGATGATTAATTTGCCTCGCTTCCTGATGGTCCATTAAACAGGGAGAAGAGGACATAAATAAGGAGACTAGACCTGTGTCCTGTATTAAGGTTTGGTTTGCTTAACCACGGTTTCATGTGTTTCTTAAAGTGAGGTCTGAGGACCCCTGGGGTCCTCCAAGACCTTCACAGGGGTCCCTGGAATTAAAATTATTTGCCACATATTGAAGATATTTGCAAAAATTTAAAACAATGTCACTCTTCTCATTATTATTTTTTATTTGTTTAAAAACAAATGTGCCCACATGTTTAGGATAAAGAAGAGCCATAAATGAAGAGGGGAAAGTAGTTTCTTTGTACTTATTTTTTAAAAAGTGGTTAAAAGTGGTTAGAAATGTTGTGTATCTTTTATGGATAGTCCTCAACTTACAACCATTCATTTAACAACCATTTGAAGTTATGACGGCATTGGAAAAAGTGACTTACAACTGATCCTTGCGCTTACAATCATCACAGTGGCCCTGCGGTCATGTGATCAAAAGTCAGGCACTTGGCAACTGGCATGTATTTACGACAGTTGCAGCATCCTGGGGTCATGTGATCACCATTTGCAACTTTCCCAGCTGGCTCCCGACAAGCAAAATCCAACCTAACCTGAATTAAACACCACGGCAGATTTCTATATGCCAATTACGAAGAAACACTTTCACTCAAGTGTGACTAAACTTCTGGCATCAAGTTTATAGGAGGAAACTAAATCCACAAGAGTGGGGAAATGGAATAAATAAGAAGGCCAAAACCTGAAATGCAAATCTATCAAAGGATACTACACTGTAATTGTAATTTGTATAGCAAAAATACTTTACAGAGCTTCAGTATTGCTAAAACAGCAGCAAATAAACACAGATAGTGGGGTTTATTAGAAAGTATTATTTATTATCATTATATAATTTCTTTTTTATCCTGTACAACTCAAGACAGCATACATAATGCACATGAAAAACAGGGTGAGCTTTGATTGCACCATCACAGCCACCATCTTGACTTTTTATTAACTACATCCTATGGACATGGTAAGGGATGTTGGGAATTGTGGTTCAACAACATCTGGCAACCTACAAGTTTCCTCACCTTTTCTCTAGACCAGTGTTTTTCAACCTCAGCAATGTTAAGATGTGTGGACTTCAACTCCCAGAATTCACCAGCCAGCTGGGAGTTAAACTCCACACATCTTAAAGTTGTTGAGGTTGAGAAACACTGGTCTAGACTATATTAAGATACATTGGCTAATGGCCAGATTCACTACCAGGCAGCTTCTGATACATGTTCATCTGTCTGTGAACTCTGGTAAATTAATGCTCTAGTGATTGCAGGACACTGGCTAGTCATGGTTGGTTGGGTCTAGCCAATCTTTAAATGGAGTGCTACACAGAAAAAATGTTCCATATTTGCCTCTTGTTCTCATTAATTTGATGAAAGAGAGTTGCTTTTCAAATTTATTTCAAAATAAAAAGTAGCTCCAGTGAAATTCTCACTTATGAAGTATGGTGTTCTAGCTCATGGTTTGTTATCAGGATGGCAAGACTGTCTATGTATTTGTGTGTCCAAATGTCCTGTTTTTCACTGCATAATCATTTCTCCAGTAGTCTGTATCTTTCCTGGCTTAGTGAAATCCCAAGGGAAAACATCAGGTAAATCTTTCAATACAGAAGAGTTTTTCTTGAAATTCTCAGAAGTAGAGTGTGGTATTCTTCCATTTATTGTCTGTGTTTAAATAAGTTTGTTTCCATCTCTTTGGCCACCATTCCACTTCTCTGGCAAAGATTTAGATCTTTCATCTGAATGTTGGGATTAATTCTAGATCAAACAGGTAAATATTCAAATATCTTTATTATGGCCTTTGACCAGCCTTCACAATAGAAGAAAAATAATTTAGTCCAACAATTCGTTATCAGGAAAAAGGAAAACAATAAAACAGTGAAACAATATATCTAATTAAAAGTTTTGTGCAATTGTATAACTTGATAAAAATATTTGGCCACCTGGTATGTGAGTGTAGAATCAGCACCCCTTAAAAAGAAATAAACATAAAATCTATCAGTATGACCCTCAAATTTAGAGATGATCGGGGAGATCAAAGCACGTCTTGGGGCATCATAAAAAGGACACCGTATGAAGACATGGGCAAGAGTTTCTACCTCCCTAGATCAAACAGGTATATATTTTGGCTGCTGGGAATTTTACATTTACCTTGTAGTGGGGGTTGTGAGTCAGGTAAATTTGAGTCCCATCATTGTTTTTTTGTCTGTTTATATTTCTTTCTAGGGCCTTCCTATTGAATTTAAAACTACACCAGTAGTTTAAATCAAAAGCTTAACAGTTTTAATCAACAGTCAAGTCTTCTCATGGAATGTTTGATATGAATCTGTACTATAGTTTTATTTGTATTTACTCATATTCACTTGTATGTTTATAATGGCTTTTTATTTTAACTTCTTTTTTACTTGATATGGTCAAAAGACTAAATCAATAAAGTATCTACTCTACTCATGGAATGTCCTCCAATAAGCCTCTGAGAAATCCTCAAGTTCAGGGCCAGCCCCATTGTTGAGTGAAATGAAGTGCTAACCCAGGCAGCGGATTTTTGGTACGGTAGAAAAAAACACCCAAATGGGAGGGCGTTCGCAAAGGTGTTTTATTCTCAGGGGAATGAGCCAAGATATTTGTAGGGATCCTATTTCAAGTACTGAGATCCAGTTTGATACAGTGGTTTAAGACACTAGACTAGGAACCAGGAGACCGTGAGTTCTAGTCCTCCCTTAGGCACAAACTGTGTTGGATGAATTGGGGCCAGGCCCTCCCTCTCAGCCCTAGAGGGAAGGTACTGGTAAACCACTCCTGGAAAAGTTGCTAAGAAAACTGCAGGGATTTGTCTAGGTCAGTGTTTCTCAACCTTGGCCACTTGAAGATGTGTGGACTGGCTGGGGAATTCTGGGAGTTGAAGTCCATACATCTTCAAGTGGCCAAGGTTGAAAAACACTGGTCTAGGCAGTCGCCAAGAGTCAAGACTGACTCAAAGGCACCATTACCAGTACTATTTTGGTGTTTGAATGGCTTCTCTGAATATTAAAACCTTGGGGGGGGGGGACACACGTTCATCTCTGGCAGAAAACCTCAATCCTGCTGCCTAGAAGACTATTCAGAGAATAAACATTGGACACCAATGAGGGCTTGCCAGTTGTGACTGATGGATCTGGCAATCCCTTGGCTTTGTTGCCCTTAATTGCCTTTCCCCAAATAGTTGAAGATCTCTATAGGCAGCTTCCATGCAATCCCATCTCAGATGCTTTAGACAAAGCAAGTGTTCCCTACATACTCCAGAAACAGGCAACTTCTCCTCTTTCCTCTCCCCCAATATTTCATACATGCCAGAAGGGCAGCACTGGAATATCAGATTTAAACCTTAAAAGCAAGAGCAGAGGATGAAAATGGCAAGATGCACTCAAAAACTCCACCAGCGACAGAGGTAAGACTTTTACTCAGAGTGGGTAGAGGCATCTGCTTTCTAATGAAGGCAGCTTTAGCTGTCAGCACCATCTAGAAAAATGGTTTTTTTTTGCTGGAGTGTGTAGCCAAGGAAAGTAGCTTCCTTGTGTCTCACATTCCCCCATCCTCCCATATGAGGTAAGACCCCGGGATGATGTATGACTTAGATAATAGTGTAGGTTAATGATCTTCAGCTGCTCTGGGAAGTAAAACAAAGTAATTTCATAATACAGAACATGATGGATTAAATCATGGGAATACGAGGGATATACATTAAAGAAAACGATCTTTTTGGCATACTAAATGGCAAAATAAAAAGCACTTTTAGTAAGTTATATGATTAATTAGCCTGCCCCTTTTTATTTATATACCATGATAAAGTAAAGCACACTTTTGCCTGGTTACCTCCTGGGCAATTATTCTAAAACTTCCTTTCCTAGAGCTGATGGCCTATGATGTCAGAATGTCAGGAAGACCTAAGGATGGCCTTTCTTTTGATAAAAGAAAAGATTACATGACTTCCTTCCTCACTTGATGGCTACAGAGGCTATCATCTCCACACTTTGCTTCAATCAAGACTTCTATTTCAATTTCCGATCCGTAGCTTATTTTCATGCATATGAGCAGTGAAGACGTTCTATGACAGACATTACATAATGCAATTTTTTTCATCACTTGCACCCCCAATCCACTGCTTATTGTATTCTTCCACAGGTTCAGTAGCCTGGACCATCCTTGGAAGCTCTCTTCTCCAGATATCTGTTTCTCCAGAAAGCGGAACTTTCTCAGTGCTGACAATAAGTGATGGAACTCTATCCTTCGATATGGTGCCTTCTTCATTAACCTTAAGAAGTCAGGCAAGGTTTCTTAATTCCCTTGTGGCTTTCGGTGGTTTTTAATAATATCTGAAATAGTTTCAATTGAAACTATTGACTTGTCTGTTTTCTGTTGTCTGTATTTTTCTTAGCTCATTTGTATGGATTCACCTGCTGGATTTTATAGTTCTCTTCCTCTCATTCACTATCAGGAGTATCCACAAAGATGGCCATTGGCTTCAAACTGGGCAATCAAAACCCAATCTCTTTTTAATATGTATACTGTGTTTTTAAGTTGATAGACAGAGAGATGCCAGTGGAGTTAATTTGCACGGTCAACTCGCAGAGTGGAGAAATGGTCCTGTAAGCCCCATTACATCTATTAGTCCTCTCCTACTCCCTATATTTTCTCCCTTCTTCTCTCTTTGGGTCCAACTCTTAACTGGAGCTTTCTCTTGTCCAAGAAGGAAGAGAGGGAGGGGGAGAGAGAGAGAGAGAGAGAATGAGTAGATTGCAATGGGGAAAGAAGCAGCAACAGCACTAGAAGTTTTTAATTATCAGCTTATCCCCCTTATTCAGAGGGGCCTAGTGATGTCATCCTTGGATCTTAGTTCTGGTGTGAACCAAACTTAACATTCTCTGCTGAGGAAGTTCTCATTTGTAACACTGTGTGGAAACAAGGGGAGCTTTGTAGGAATTTAATTTAATATCCAGAGTAGAATTAGGTACCTCTAGCTTGCCAGCTGAGATGTTTCCATCCAACCTATCAAACCTGGATGTCTCATCAGAATTTCACCCTACAAGACTAGATGGATCTGGGTCTTCTCAGAGAAATTGGGGTTGGGCCAGCTGGGATGCATCCTGGAAGACAACCCCAGAGCACTCCTGGCCTAAAGGGTTGGAAAAGGCTTGGAAAAGTTCTGTACGTTTTTTAAATTTTAAGCACCAGCTCCTCCTTATCTCTAGGAAATATCTAGTATACGTGTGAAGAGCTATTGGGGATCACAGTAAATGGTAGAATTGTAATGCAAGATGGGCATTCATTAGGGTGTTTGTAGGTGTTTTAGAATTCAGTGGAGGAATTATTATCAATGAAAGGGGTTGTTATAAAAATATAGCTCTGCTTTAGAGCACATGCTTTGCTTGCATGGAAGACTCCCTACTAACATCAAATAAAAGGATCTATTGATGCAAGCTTGATGAAAGCTTTGACTTGAATCCTTGGAGAGTTTTTATCAGTCAGAGCAGACAATGCTTGTTCCGATCACTGATGCCATCAATGTAAGACTTTGGGGAAAAGATACAGAGACCTACTTATCAGAATGAGCAGGGAACTCTTGGAAGCATTCCAGCTAGCTTACTATTTTTTAAAAAAATAAGTAACGAGTTCTGTCAATAGACACTCCCCATAAGGTAATAATTCCAGAATCTAAAACAGCATCGTTGCACCACTGATGGGCTAGTGGTTTGATATGGACAAGGTGATTCCAGATGTTTGTATCTTTCACATGAACAGCCAGTCAAAGGGCCAAATACTCCAAGAATATTAATTGCTGGGGACAATCAGAAAGGGTAGTTGGCTTGGGGCTCTGTCCCCCGCCCCCCAAGTTTCTGTCTGGCCTCTGCTGCATAGAGAATAGGTGGAACCAGCAAAGGATCTCACGTCCACTCAATTTCCCCATCCCTGCAAAGGGTGAGGGAGACACAGCTCCACCAAGTGCATTACTGTCAGCAAGCCAGAAATGCAAGATACGTATAAAGTGTAATTTTGTCTCATTAGCCAACAACACGCGCACTTGCTCTTCATCTCTGTAATTCATTTCTTATAGTTTTTCTTGTCACATTCTTCTTGTTTTATGGTTTTGTAAGTTGCAAGTTATGGTTGTAATTTATTGTTGGGATTGCACGGTAGCAAATCACTGAATATTTTCATTGATTACCCTAAATTGTCTAATCTCCTGTATGTTTTTAGGACTTGATTGGGTGGTATTTACTGATTGCCTTCATCTAATTTAAAAATCAATCAATAGCCACAATGAGAGGCAATGGATAAATCGAGTCTAATGCGGCATAACTGTTGCAAATATCCATCAGAGGGCCATTTTCAATCACATTTGGAGCAGTTTTAATACATAAACCAACATGTCTAACAGCTTTACTTCTGGAGCATATCATTCGGCAGTAGAGCTTAGCTCTGACGGCTCCTGACATTTCCGCTGTCTGTTTAGGGAACTGTTATTTTCCCACTGCGAAAATGAGCATATTTCACCACAATAAAACTGCAGCAAATGAAGGACAAAATGTGATAAACCTGGGTTTAAAGGCACTTTGCTCCTTCATCATCCCCAATGTTATCAGGGTATATTAATGGAAATTAGCATAACATCAGCTTTTCTTCCAAATTGTGTGATCTCTTTCCAATAAGTCTGTAGATGGAGGAGTGGGCTTCCTATATGAGTAAAATTAATTTGGTAAAGATGTTACTTTGTTCATACATACATACATACTGCAGATGCAGGATGAGGATGGTTTAATTTTTACAAAAAGCATGATTCGATTTTACCTTGCACTTCTGAATTCTATAATATACAGTAGTAAAAGTGTAAATGCTATGTGTTTTGTTTTCTCACTTTAGGACAAGAAAGCACGCTCTGTTTACCTTTGTACTGTGGTTTCAATCTCATTATGATTGCTTACCGCACCATAACGTACAGGCCCGTAGCTTGAAAATAGCTTGAAAGTCTTTCGATGAGCTCAGCGTCTCACTATGAACCAAGTTTGTTAAGCTTGCAAAGTGGAAAGATGACAAAGGCAATACCAGGAACCAGCTGATTATTTAGCACACAAAGCAGTCCTGTTCCCACGGCTGTTTGGGGCAAAACTCTCTCCTCTTGGAAAACCATGTAATGCAAAGGTCCCAGGGAGGTCCCGCAAAAACAGAGCTTTCTAAGAACTTCATCTCCACTCCTTTTTACTTTTTGCCCCCCTCCTCATGGCAGAAAGGGGTGCAGAGTTAGGAAGCCTCTCCATGGTCCACTGCCCTAGAGCCAAAGGGCTAACATGCTTATGAAGATTGCCAGAAATGGCTACCAGTTGATTTGAAAGTTGCGTGGGCATGTATGTGTGGGCATCTGTGCAAGAATGGAGGAAAAGAATCTACATCAGGGACCCCTTGGGCTATTTATAGCCTTCAACCTTCTCCTTCTCTTTCTCCTTCTCCTTCTCTTCCCCCCTCAATCTGAATACAATTGCTGAAAATTGGCAGCAGGGATTTTTGCCAGTTTGACCTAGCAAAGGCATACAAACATTACCATATATCTTAACATAGGCAGACAAGCTTAGCCTAGTTTATTTAAAGCCTTCCCCATGAAAAAAACCCAAACTTCTAGTCCTCCCTATATCTGTTTGATAAAGCCATGTCCACTTAGCATCTTTCCCTTGCTGCAAAATAGCGGTGTTGACTACCAACAGCTTATCCATCACTATCAAATTTTGCCTCTGTGAAAGGAGCAGCAATGGAGCCTGCCAGTTTGTTAATAAAACTGTGGGGAAAAAAAGTCTCAAGTGTGATCATACAATATTAATATTCTCTTTCTCTCTCTGTATATGTGCAGATAACCCAGTGGGGCTTCCTGGCCCAGCACTCATACTGTATGTATATGCAGTATGTATGTACATGAATGTATACAAAGACAGACAGACAGACAGTTTGGCAACCCTACAAGGGGGAAAGGGGGATGAAGATACATGGTGAAAATAAGAGGGTTGATGCAACCTGACAGATATGGCGCTATTACGCCACACCATAGTTAAAGCTGCTTTTCTTGTTAACAAATGGCTCAAGAGCAGCTTCTGAGATGTGATGTATGTATTTTTCTCCCCCCTCCCTGCCTAAATCGAAAAGAGTTAGGAAGGAGGGGGGGTGGGAAGGGAAGGAAATGTTCCAGCAATGTGTGCATTTGTCGGTATTTGCCTTGCCAAGGGCTCTTCTGCAGTGACACTGGTCTACTTGTCATGGCATTGCAATTCACATTACTTACCTAAACATGCTACAGGGAGACCATGATGGATATAATTTCTAGAAGATTGAAAGGCAGGCCATTATAACCATTAAAACAAGCCTAAGAGAGCTTTCTAGGATGATGGAAGAGGCTTGGTTCGTTCTTGCTTCTCTATGGGTCATTAGTTAAAAAGGGGGGCCGAGAGGCAGAGAGAGAGAGCAGAGGGGAAGAGAACGATGGGGGGGAACAAGCCCTCAACTGCAGGTGCTTCATCCTTTTGTAAGAAAGCCGCTCCGAGACAAATGATTCTGGCTGGCATTTTGTACACACCGGAGATTGCTTATCGATCCAGATCAGAATATTCAAGCTGGCCCAGAGGGAGAAGGCAGAGTATTTTCTGAGGGAGTTAATAACTTGGCAGCTGAGCTGTCTTGTCCAATTCACTGAACCCAAGTCTCTAATCAGGCCTGAGTTTCTTATTTGGAGGAGTGGGCCCACATGCGTCTACGCCTTGCCTTCCACTCTATTGGCCCAATGACAGTGATTGAAATGACAGCCTTATAGATAGAGGCTAATCAAATTGTTTATTATCAGCCTAAATCAATATGTATAGATTGTTGAAACATCACTATCCCGCCAACGAAAAGTAATACTAATGTTTCCAGTCCTGCAGATATAATTGGAAACCGTCTTTCTTGCGGTTGCTTTAATTCTTACCTTCCTTCCTTCCACTCCTCCCTTTCAGGCCCCCAGTTTGGATAGCAGCAGCACTCCCTGCTCCCTCCCCCCCCCCCCCCCCCGTCACCATTTTCTCAATGAAAATACTTCCCCTGGCTATTACTGTCTCCATTACTAGGAATGTACCGACTGAACATCAGTTTCCTTAAACAAGCCAATGAACTACTAGCAATGACGGGGAGGTATTTTCATAGAGAAAATGATGGTGTCTGGGACTTTGATTGATAACAGGTCGGGGGGTGGGGTGGGAATCTTCCCTTTCCAAAGCAGAGGTCCTGGTCTGAATCATCTTCTCCCACCCAAATGCCATGGCTGCTAACACGGTTTATTCATAGTTGTTACATATTAATGGTATCTGTGAAGATGAAAGAATCTTTCAGCTTCCATCAAAATCTTGGCTAAAATTCGAAGGGGCAGGATATATTTATTTATTTTTATTTTATTTATTTTATATCCCACCTTTATTATTTTTTATAAATAACTCAAGGCGGCGAACAGACCAAATACTCCTTCCTCCTCCTATTTTCCCCACAACAATAACCCTGTGAGGTGAGTTGGGCTGAGAGAGACTGGCCCAGGGTCACCCAGCCATCATCACCCATCTCCATTGTTGGTTTCCTGTTAGATCTTGAAAATGTTTAGAGAATGGCTAAATTCTCTGGCCAGCAGGCCATTCCTGAGGATCCTGGGAGTTGAACTTCATACCTCTGGAAGTCCCTGAGATTGGGGAAAAGTTGGCTTAGTGGCATTGCTGGCTAGGAAGAACTGGATATGGCAACTGAAGTGTGGTCACTGCCAAAAACAGCGTTGTTCCTTCTCCGTTTTTCTTCTTCTCTTCTTTGGTAGTACTAAACAAGCAAGTTACACTGCTTCTTGCTCCACCTCTTTGAGTGAATTACCATGTTTTTATTTCTGTTTGGCATTCCTAAGTGTCACCAGGGAGAAAGGGAGAAGCCGTTGCCAGGCCTCTGTTTTAAGTGGTAGCCCTGTGCCACCTTACATGCTCCTGGATCACGTTTGCATTCCCAACCCAACTCTATGCTTTGCCTGTTCTTAGCCACATAGTTTTACTAGGAGGTGGTTTTGTGTTATGCGGTTACTGGTCCTTCCATTGTACAAATCATGTGTTTTGGAGGGAGGAGGCATGTGAAATATTTTAATCTTGCATGATCTCCTGCCCGCCTTCCTGGCTAGCCACTTTTAACCATGTGCTGTCCCAGAAATAGAGGGAGGGAGTTTAGAAACGTTTGAGTGCAGCAATTCGTAACCAAGCTGTCCCGCAAAAAGTTGAGCTTCCAAAATTATATCTTGCGAACTGTAAGGGGGACTAGCATATACTCTAATTGTTGGGTTGAAACCTGGGATCCTATTTTGGGTTTTTGGCAGCATCCAGCAAAGGCCTCATACAAGTCCACCTCCCCCTCTCTTCTCGATAGTCTCTGGGATAAATCTATTATTTTTATAGTATTGTTTTTGTTGTTAACTTGGAATGTGACTGAAATGAGAAAGACAGAGAGAGAAATAAGCTTGGCTGTCCCTCCACCCTAACCCCAAACATTTCCCCCTGGTTTTACATAGGCTTGCTTATAATGTGCCATCAACATAATGTTTCCCAAAAAAGGGACTCTTAGAAGGAAACAGGAGGAGAAAAGACATCATATAGATATGCTGGGGGCAGTCCCAGGGAAGAAGATAGAAACGGAAGAATTCTTTCAAGGAATTGGAGACCTTTATATGGTGACAAAGCTGGTGGAATAAAAGTCTTGGGTAGGGCTGGTTCTCTCTGTCTGGCCTTTGCATTTTTTGAGATTATATTTTAATTTGGAATAGTCCTGGCTCAAAACATTTTCCTGCATTTTCCAGCTCACTCCACTTCCATTTCAATTTATTTTTCAAAAGAGACATTTCCGTTAATGCCAGAGATCACAGGTTCTTTGCCTTTCCTTAGTTACAAGATAGGTGAACATCCTGTGTTTTTATTATTTATTTATTTATTATTTCAATTTATTCCCCGCCCATTCCCCGTTTTACTGTAGATGGTGGAAGGGAATGCCACACAGAGGGCTTTTTAACAGTTGAAATATAGGCATGAGCCAGGAAGGTGGCAGAGGGAAGGAAAGATGGATGGAAACAAAAATGGCTACCAACAGCCTTGGCCAGCTCCTCAGAAAAAAAACCACAAAACTTCAGCAAAAGAAAGTCTGAAGCTTCATGAGAACAGGGAAATAAAACTAGGAAGAACATGAGGAAATTGGAGGACAAATTTTGACTCATGGTTAATCTGGAACAACCAAGGCTATCCATGGGGAAGAGGGGATAAAAAAAATGGTGGCCATGCCTGCATGTTCAAGGCCCTGCCGTTTTTTGATATGTGCCACCTGTGACGCATGTAAAACAGGGTCAGGGCTCTTATCGCACAGTCATGGTGACCAGCTTGACTTCTTAAAATCATCCCCTACAGGTGCCTTTGGGAACAATTATGACTTTGGGATATAAAATGTACATGTTCCTGGTGTCAAAATGGTTCAGCTTCAAACTGCTGGCTTTGAAGTAGTGCTTAATTTTTCACTCTGCTAATTCAGATTCCGGCTGCATATCCATTGAGCATATTCTCCTAGCCTAGATGTTCGGATCCAGCAGGGTGTTTTTATGTTCTCTTAACTTCAGCTACCCCCTTCCTGACCCTGAGTCCCTTTCCCCCCACTCAACTCCTCTTTTGATGTGGACTGAAAAAGCAGCATCCCTCTGATTAGCCATATTTTTCCATTTCCAGGAAACAAAAGCTGAGTGACACACTATTTCTAGATCTTCAGCGGCAGGGTGACCTTGCTAAATAAATGGCCCAGCTGCCCAACAAGGCTTCACTTATGCTCTGCCATGAATACTGCATGTCCCAAATGTCAGCAATGAAAGGCAAATCAGGGGCAAGCCAATGGGAAATTGAGTGTAACACAACCCCTTGTGTGTGATAAGAATCACTGGAGCAAATCCTGTCCCAGTGAAGATGTCCTTAAGACTTTGGCATCAAAGAAGTAGGACATAGGACACGTTCTGCCACCCACCGTTTGTTGCTCTTTAATGAAATCTCTCATACAGTAGTTAGGGCCCCATTCTTTTGCTCCAGTCTTCTTTAAAGTGCCAAACTGGCTTCACTTGCTGGGATTCTCTTGCACTGTGATAGCAGAATTTGGCAACAATACAAATGAATCAGGAGAGACCCCATCTTCTGACGTTGCTATGAAACCTTCCTTGGAATCCAGAAAAGTGTTCTATATGCAAATTAATATTGCGTCTCTAGAACCTGAAGATTCTTGTGCAGCCTGAAGAACTTTATGGCTATGGTAACAAAGATTAAGAGTCCCATGCAGGTGTTTAGCTTACTCACGGGGAGCAGAAGTAAATCCCACCTCCAAAATCCTTGCCCTTTCTACTTGTTCCAAAATTTTCTGTGTTGAAAGGGGAGGTCAAAAGAAGGCTTCTTCTTACATATTTGAATATTAGTAGAAGACTCCTCTGTGTGATCAGAAATAGGGAACAGGTTGCAAAACCCTCTGATGATGAATCTTTTTATTTTTGAAACAAAACATTTGTGTTGTACATTTGTTTTGAGACTAGAAACCCCCCGCCCCCAACGTGTTGATTGTTCTGTTTTCAGAACAAATTGTAGCTGTTTTGAACAATGTTGTTTTAAGCATTCCATGTGGTTGCAGGTGACTTGATGGAAATATTGTCGTCCCCCAATCAGTTCAGCAGCAAGGATGAATCCCTGATACTATTTGCTTGTTCAACAGTCAACAAACCTTGACTGAATGGGATTGTATGAATGGGGATGGGATTTCCATTGATCTCCAACTTGCTTGCCCACTTTTAACTTTTCCATTGGGAAGCTAAAGATCTACATGGGTCTAAGACAGGGATGGGCAAGCTTCTTGTAGCATCTTGAGGCCCAACAACTTTATCATCGTACATGTTTCCATGGATCAGTTTGTTTCATGCCCCTGTGGAAGTGGACTTTGCTGCATGAAAGCTTATGCAATTAAGGTGCCACTGGACTTCATCCTATTTCTACAAAACCAGAAAATCTGATCAGTGCAATAGCCTCACTCCATGACCATCTTTTAACTGGAAATTAATCTCTCTAGAAAAGCCATAAAATCACTCCCACCTCTAATACAGAGCTAAGGGATCAAAATGCTACTTTTGCACTGAGAAGACATCTTCTAAGGCTATATTTAGTAGCATTTCTCTGCGTGACTTTTGTGTGAGTTATAATATTCAGGGATTCTAGAGTTATTCAGCTATAAATTACAAAGTTGACCTGATAGGATGTTAAAAACGTCTGCAATGATTTTAAATTGAAATCAGGGTCTATCTATAGCCATAAAATTAATGACATTTTAAAAAAAAGAAGCAAAGCAATTAAGTGCATATGGTGAACTGATAAATGTACTGCTAGAGAAAACTTCAGCAACATGTATTTATCAAAGAGGGTCTGAAAGCTGATATAATGACAGGACTACTGCTATTACTGTACATTCATTTCTGTAAATCTCTAACATTGTTCAGCAATGCCTATAGGAAAAAATAGGAGATTCCTTTCTCAAGTAATTTTTGTTACGCATGCTGTATTGTGCTCTTGAAAATTTTCTTGACAGCAAAAATAATTGAAACAGATCTAATGCAGAGAAAAATAAAGTTTGCACAGAATGTTTAATCTGTATATGTGAGGGCCAGGTGGAGTGATTGTCAGAGTGTTGGAGATCTGATTAAAATTCCAATTTGCCCATGAAATTCCCTGCATGATTTTGATGCACTTGTTATACGACTGTTGAAAATAAAGCAGAAAGGAAATACCCCTAGGTGCTATGCTAAGCTCTCCTGGGATGAAGCCCAGAACTGAATTTTAATAGTGAGCAAAACAAAGTTCAAACGTTTCCTGTGTAGCACTAAGTTTCAACTTTCAGCCTAGCCTATCACACGTAGTCTTCAGCCTAATCTATCTACCTAGTCTATCAAACATAATCTTTTCGTTTAATTCAAGTTCAGCCACCTATATAAGCATTGTACTTTTCATCATCATGGAAGCAGAGATTATACTAGAAGGATGCATTTTTAACCTGTACCAGTAAGAGGGAATAACTTATTTTAGTGCCTTCCTTCCAGGAATGTAAGCTAACATACACATTCAAAAAATTCCTTGCACATCAGGTGTGTCATTGGGAGAACTGTGCACATGGGTGGCATGAAGTTAACAACTTTAGATGCATGCAATAACGGTTAGGTCCTTTGTGTTCTTACATCACTTTGAGCAAGAGACGGAAGAGTGAATCAGTGGCCCCAATATGAGTATATGAGTGTCCATATCAATATATGTTTTGATATGGATGCAAGAAAGAAAGAAAGAAAGAAAGAAAGAAAGAAAGAAAGAAAGAAAGAAAAGAAATATATATATATATATATATATATATATATATATATATATATATTTCCATTGTTTGTTTGTTTTAACATCTTAGCCATAATTCTGTTCTATTGTATCCCTGCCTGAATCTATGACTTGAAAAGAAGTAATTGCATTCTACTCTGCACATGATCCCAAGAGCAGATCAGGTTCTTTTATATAGGAATTTACCAAGATTTAATTCCTTAGCCTTGTCCCTTCCCTTCCCTTCCCCCTTCCCCCTTTCCCTGAGAAGAACTCCTGAAGCACACTTCATAAAAGAGGACCCCATCCCAAAAGTGGGGGGGGGGGAGAAAACTCAGTTGTCATGCGCAGTAGATCTTTAATACCATTTTGCTTGCTGTCATGGTAAATAAAGAATATTAATTAGTCAAGTGGCCTCTCTGACAGGGCTTTTGTTTTTACCCTGATTCCTAAATTATGTATTCTGCCGATTTATTTATAGCTCTTGAGTCAGAAATGTAGATGCTTTGTACGAGAGAGGTTGGAAGATATGTTGGCAAAGAAGTCAGGAGGCCAAGAATGTGCAGCTTTTTCTGTCCTGCGCTTTTCCCCCCTTTTATTTTCATCAAGATGTTATTACTACATTCATCACACAGAAGAGGAGGTAGGGAATGGGGGGGGGGGGGTCAATACTCTGGATTTCAGAGCTCGGTTCCTGTAGGTTTTCTTATTGACGTGAAGCCCACAAATGAAAGTTTCTTTGCTAAGATGTTGCCCTCATCTCATATAAGCAAAATTAATGGGTAACTTAAAAACAATGAGTGTTTTTTTTAAAGGAGGAAGAACTTAGCTTTTTTATTTTTTGTTTAGTTTTGAATGCCAAGATTTGCCTTATCATAGAACGGGAAGGATGTTCTTGTAGACCAGTGTTTCTCAACTTGGAAACTTCTAGGTGTGCGGACTCCAACTCCTAGAATTTTTAGCAGTGGCTATGTTAGCTGGGGAATTCTGGGAGTTGAAGTCCACACATCTGGAAGTTGCCCCAGTTGAGAAACACTGGTCTAGACTCACCCTCTGATTAAGAATGCCGCGATTATATCCCTGCCAGATGGCTGTCTAGTTTCTGCCTTCAGCTCCTGGCTGGAAAGAAGTCATTAGCATGGAACAGACTATGAACTGAGCAAGTGTTCAAGCATCATTAAGCGCTGCTATCACCTATTGACTCCTATTGACTGGGCTGAAAAGGATTAGGACACCTTCCATCGGAGGAAAAGCGAAAAAGTTTGGAACTTTGGAAGGGCTAAATGACGATCTTCAGCAAGTGACTGGCCTTAAAATGCTTGTTTTTTGTTTAGTAAATCAATAGCAAATGTTGGGGCCAGGGTGGGATTTAATTAGAAGCGTAATCTTTGGTCTCCACTGCGGTCCCATTCTGAATCAGTAGCGCCTCTCTGTTCCTGTTCACAGAAAGCAAATAATGAAGCATGCAAAACTCTGCCTTATGTCAGTTACCCTTTAGTTCTTCATTTAGAAAAGATAATGGAGAAGGAACATGCAGTTGAATCTTTTCCTTATGGGAAGAGGAATAGTGCTCTGCCTCCGTGTAGCCAAAGACAGGCATTCCAACTATTGTTTAATCCCTTTCCTTCTCACTTTTTTCACCTGGCACAAGTGAATCCCTCTTTAAAAGTTCTACAGATCTCAGAACCTTGCATAGTCCTAATAAAAGCTTCAGCTAATTATGGATTATGGATTCTTTTTTTCCCCCTTTTAAAGATATGAAGTGGCTAATGGTTGATTTTTATGTTGCTCTCCTCCGTTGCTCTTGCCTTCAAAAATCGATGGTGTTCTAGAGACAGTACAGTGAAACTTTCTAAGAAATGTCACTGCCATTCCCAAACGGGCCTTCAACATGTCTTGAATCTCAGCCTATCGTAGTTGAGATCTGCTTTTGGCTGGATCTTTTCAATGGCTGGTTAAAGTTTATTATCTCATTGACAGATTTGGCTCTTCTTATGTTGAAGAACAATTTAAAATCTTCCTGGACAAAGCCATTGGTAGTAAAGCACCATAGATACTTTCCCCCTTTCATTACATTTTCATTTTTACATTGGGGTTTGAATACCCTAAAAGAGCCATGACACAACAGATTTGAAATATGGATCTTCAAAGAGAAAAGGGCAGATTTTCAATCACTGATAGGCACTGGCATATTATACTGGGAAGCACTTTCATTCCTTTATACTGGTTCCATCCAACACACTGGGATCTCTGTTGTTATCAAGAAGATTTGGACAAATTAGTTCCAGCAGCCTTGTCTAGAAAAGGTAGTAAGGTCAACTTTGTTCTCTTCCTCTACCTCTTTATATAGAAATGCATGCACACCACTGATGTCATCTATTTAAGGCAGAGCTTTCCAAACTGTGTGTCGGGACATGTTAGTGTGTTGGCTGCAGTGTCTGGGTGTGTCGCGGCTGCTGCTGCCTCCGAGCCCTGCCAGGATTCCGTGCAGGTCCCAGTGCCTGCCTTGTGCCTGGCTGCCTCCAAACCTGCTGTGATTCCGCGCAGGTCCTAGTGCCTGCCTTGTGCCCTGCTGCCTCCAAACCTGCCCTGCCAGGATTCCACACAGGTCCTAGTGCCTGCCTTGTGCCTGGCTGCCTCCAAACCTGCTGTGATTCCGCGCAGGTCCTAGTGCCTGCCTTGTGCCCTGCTGCCTCCAAACCTGTCCTGCCAGGATTCCACACAGGTCCTAGTGCCTGCCTTGTGCCTGGCTGCCTCCAAACCTGCTGTGATTCCGTGCAGGTCCTAGTGCCTGCCTTGTGCCCTGCTGTAAGAGTGTGTCACGAAATGATACCCTGCTGTAAGAGTGTGTCGCGAAATGATGCATGTCTAAAAAGTGTGTCACCAACATGAAAAGTTTGGAAAGCTCTGATTTAAGGAGTAAACTTGGGGGGGGGGGAGAGATTTTGCATTTTGTATATTATACCTTCTACAAGATAAAGGAAGGGAACATTTTCTGTAACAGAGCTACATTTTGTGGTTTCATCCATTGCGCATGTAATATGTGGTCACAGGCAAATTAATGCTTTAAAAAGGGTGGATTGCTAGCAAGTTTTTAGGCTGAGGTTTTACTTGTATATATGTTTTCAATGGCAGAAATACATGTGAAATTATGTCTTGTGAATTTAGATAAATCCATGTTGCTGTTGGTTGTTGCTGTTGTTGTTCGCCATAATAAAATTACTTATTTTAAAATTCATTCTGGCATTCCTGTGATTCCTCCCCACGTGCGCCCCCCTTGTGATGATAGTGGACACCTTTGTGTCTCCTTTCTCTTTCTTCCTCTTCTCCTTTCTAACCACTACAAGCAGTCATCTGGCATGTTCTGATGCAAAATTTGGTTTCAGAAAAGGCAACTAAGATAAATACATTGGCGTAGCCTCTAAATTTTCTAGCTATTCCCTCCCTCTGCAGTAATTCATCTTAAACTTATGTGTTTTGTTTAATTTTGCCTTGGCATATTCTATGACCCTTAGCATATTGTTGCAAACCATCATTTATGGCTCAGGAGTTATGTGAATCCAGATAAGTGTGGTTTAAAAGTTCAAGCAAATTTAGATCTGGTCCACAATGCGCTAGGTAACCACTAGAGGACACCAAAAGGTTAGAGTTGCGGTGTCATTCCTGCCATCTAGTGGCAGCGACAATACAGCAGGAGCTTTGCAGCCCATATCTTGTAGCCAAGAGCAAATCATGGCTTAGTACAACATAGGAATCCAATCACAAGGCTCTGAATCCTGGCCTCCTAGTCTACCATCATCGTATGATGTTAAATGCAATCATCACAACTTTATCTATGTGGACGGTCTTTAAGTCCCATTGACTTTAGAGTATACAACTGATTTTATCTCATGGACTCCAATGAAACTTGAAGTGGGCTCTATTATGGAAGAACTGTGGCTTTTCCATAATATAGCCTCTTTATACGCTGTCTAACCTTTATAAGAATGCTATGTTTACCCCAGATCTACATTGTGTATTAAATCTTTACCTTTTTCCCTTCCAAGTATATTGATAGCTCCAAAATCTGCTGACATCTGGAGGGTATACTCTTCATGGGATGAAATACTTATTAAGTGGTGATGTATATTATCACCCCCCTTTAAAAAAAAAACACCTCTTTTTATGCCTATTTTAAGCAATTGATTACTGCCTGGCTAATAATAGGTGCGCCTTTTGTCAACGAACTGAATGGAAAAGATCGTAGATAATGTACTATATAATTGTTCAGTTGACTGCCACTGAAAATTCCCAGCTCCTACTTTAGGAGACCAACAGTCCTCCTGTGCTACTAGCTAATTTATCATGTAACAGTAATTAGAATTCTCTGCATCAGGAGGACCCACCTGGGGTGCAGCTTCCTTGATGTCGTTGTCTTATTTACGTAGATCATACTTCCAGTTCTCTTGCAAAAAATTAAGGTGATGGTAGGAAATGGAAGAAAAGGGATGGGGGGCAAAAGTCAAACCAAAACAAAATCTCAGTGGCATTCAACTACACTAACATAATGCTGGTCACAATGTTTAAGTCTATTTTTTAGTTCGATTTCAATGTTAGTTTATTCATCCCTGATATTATATATTATTAAATATAAGGTGAATACATGTTATATAGTACAAACACACACACGCACATATCCTGCCTTATTTTACATAGGTTCCTGGGTATACAAGGTATAAAAGTGCTAAAACACGGGTTTTTATTTATTTTTTTATGAATAATCTTTATTAAAAGATGTTACAAAGATTTTTTAAAAACTACAGAACCATAGAAGAAGAAATAGAAAAAGAAAAAGATTGTAAAAGGGTAAAAGAAAAAGTAAAGAATAACAAAAAAAGCAAGAAAAATAAGATATCTAAAGAAGCTACTTTCAATCTTCTTTGCAGCAGTTACAAACATAGCAATTACATCTTCACCCTCCCATATTGCATATCATAGTTCTCTTCTTCCCCTAAACAAATCTTTTTAATCAATAAATCCCAAAATCAGCAGTTCATGTTTATCCATTTTCAGGAAAAAGTCTATAAAGGGTTTCCAGTCTTTTATAAAAGTAGTTGTAGTTCCCTCCTTAATCAAACAAGTAATTACAAATCACAATCCATTCCTCCATTATTGGTGTTTCTGTAATCTTCCATCTTTGTGCGTATAATAGCCTTGCTGCAGTTACCATATATAAAGCCAATTGTCCATGAGCCTTTTCTAGTTGAGTGTCTGTAAATCCTAATAAGAAAAGTTCTGATTTCATCTGAATGTTTTTCAGAAGTCCACCATGCATGATAAAATGTCCCTTCATGTTTTTCACATTTCGAACAGTGATTAGAAGTACCTTTATACATCTTAGACAATTTCTCTGGTGTCATATATCGTACATCATTTAAAAAAAAATTAAATTGTAAGGAATAACACATGAGTTTTTAGAAATCCACATGTGTTACCATCTCCAAACCAGACAGAAAAAACCAAAATGCAATTGAAAGGCAGTGTCAGTGCATCACTCAGATGGAAAACACACCACTCCTGGCACTACCACAGGACATGTCTGGTCTGAGAATGAAAGAATGGACTCAGTTGAAGCTTCTAATAGTTGAACAAATCAGGAGGAGAAGCAGTCCTAGGCTGAATCTATCTACTTCATAACTGTGGAATATCCTTAGGAAAACAGGAATCCCAGAAGACCCCATTGTCCACGTGTAAAACCTATTCACAGGGCAGGTAGCCACCGTCTGGATGGAACACGGAGAAACAGATTGGCTCCAGGTCGCCATCTTGAACTGTTGCCTTCAGTGGCTAAATACGTCTAGACCTTGCTCTGCAAATATTTTCTTTTGGAAAAAAATAACTTGCTGTTCATTAAAAGGAAAGCCAACATATGGTGCATGAAAAGGATAATTTTGAAATATAAAATTATAAAAGTTAAAAGAGTGTCCAAAGTCCCAAAGGTTCTGACTAGAAGATAAGACCATGACAGCAATGACAAAATAGTTTACAAAGGACTAAGACCCAAGTACTAAAACCAGAAGCAGAAGAGATTTATTGTGGTTGACTATATACATATCTTAACACCATGTAATGCAGAATAACCAGGAGACTTAAAACATAATTCAAAGAAGACAAAACCCCCCCCACCCTTTTTGCAGTAGGCAAGCTGATATGGTTCCTTCCTGCCATCAACTATCCACCTCAACCCACCTTTTTCATTTTGTTGGCTAGGTGGGCAGAAAGTCTTAGATTACAGCCATTCTCCATTTTCATTTTCTATATATTTTGGGGGGTATATGAAGCCCAGAAGACTTCTTGTAAAGTTAGATAATGGTCAAAACTGGTACTTTGTTTTGCATCATGCCTTTTCTTCCACCTCCTCCTGCTTTTTCTTCTTCAATTAAACTATTGTTTTAAAAAACCTGCAGGCCATTTGGTGACCATGGCACCATATGGTAGATCTGTGTATTTGTGTAAAACATTCTTATTTTGAAAAAAGAAGATGTGAAAACATTAAACGTCATCCTATATTTTCTGTCTTAAAACCAAGGCTGCATAAAAGAGCACGTTGTTTCTATACATTTTTATAAAACGAGCTTTAATCACTCTGAAATATACAGTAGCTGTGACAAATCAGCTATTTTTAAGGTAGATAAAATGGCTGAAGAATTATTATTGTCAGTCAGAAGATTTGGTTGATCTTCCTTCATCCCTCTTCAAGCCTATAAGGAACCATTCCCAGTATTGGTTCAATGTGTTTCCAAATATCTGCCAAAGACGTCAACTTCTGGTGACCCCTTTCAACCCAGAAAAAAAGAGAGATGCTTGTCTCCACAGCATGGAAGATGAATAAGGCCTCCTGAAAATTTTTATCCTGGGACCCTATTTTAAGGAGGCATTCAAGTCGAACCATTTCCATGGGCTTCATGCAGTTTGTACAGCCATTTCAACAAACGCCCTGATTTTTTAACATGTGAATTCTTGGCATTGCTTCAGCCAATTATCAGCATCTTCTGTGGGTTTCTTTGTTTTCTTCATTCTTTCTTTGGTTCATTGTTTACTGAATATTAAGACCATGAATGGCTGTGGAGACCTTGGGGGGTGGTGATGGATGAGTGGAGAAGAAACTGCAAAACAATGTTATTCCTAAGTTAGATTGAAAGGTATAATAATAATAATAATAATAATAATAATAATAATAATAATAATAATAATAATTGCAAACAGAGATTGCCCTCTGAAGATGCTGGCCACAGATGCTGGCGAAACATTAGGAACCACAACTTCCAGAACACGGCCACACAGCCCGGAAGACCCACAACAGCCAGAGATTGCAAATATTTGGAAGAAGTTGACAGTAGAATCAATTGTTATTGGGGCACTAGGTGGAATACCATGAGGTGTTAAAAGGAATTCGGATTACCTGTATTTAGAAGAATTTATTGACATCCCCACCCCACCCCATTTCCAAAAAAGCCCAGCACTGTTGGGCATCTGAGACATAATTAGATGCAACTTTTATGATTCCCAAGCTTTTGGGTAGGGATGGAATCATGAAGAACATTGGCCAACACTGACTGTAATATACCATTAAAGGAGGAAGAGGAAGAGGAAGAAGAGCCTTCATAGTAAAGATGAAATAATACAGTATAAGTGGAAAAGAAGACTCTTTTTTCTCCAGAGATAAAAAACACCCCTCCACTCAAAACTGCTCAGCTGCCTCACCCATAAAAACTACCCTTGACCTTCAGGGTATATTCTTATACCTTGGTATCAGAATGGATTGCTTCTCATTAAATGTATTTGTACTTAATTGATTTATATCTTGCCTGTTCTCTCCCTCAAAATGGCTTGAAACTGCATGGGCAATTTTTAGCAACAACAGTAGCAAAATTGGGCGTTGTGACCAGGGGCATCTCCAGGTGCTGCAGAAAGGAGATTTGGGCTTGGCAGCATATATTGCCCATCCAGAATAAGGTAGTAAGTGGTCAAGGAGTTGAAATGGGATCAGAGTGGTTTGAGTTCAAGTCTCCCATGGCCACATCTCTCACTGAGTGACTTTGGGGCAATCATTCTCTCTCAACCACAGAGAACTGTTTTGTGGGGATAAAATCAAGAAAGATTTCCTCCCTTTCCTGAGTGTGCTGTCTTTTGGGTAGGATATAATTGCAGTAATAATAAATATAATCCTTGGAATTAATGTACAGTAGATGCACCACGGATGTGACTTTTAAGAACTCAGCAGTCTACTTATACTTGGCCCGATATTCCATCCCTTTCCATACAGCAGACTTTCTCAACTTTTTGACCCTGGAGGAACCCTTGAAATATTTTTGCACAATCAGGCTCAAATATAGGCCAGAGGTTACAAATTTATTATATTTGTTTCCTGTGAAGGCCTGTATATATGCATTAACAGAGCATATATTAAACTGAAAATAACTTAAACATATTTATTTATTTATTTTTATTTATATTTCGATTTCTATCACCGCGCCATCTCCCACGAGGGGACTCTGGGATATATATCTTAAACTGAAAATAACGAAACTTACCTCTTTAATGTGAAGTTGCCCGAATTTGAAATAATTTTTTAAAATAAATTGTGATTTCCCAGGGAACCCCTAGGGACCTCTCATGGAACCCCTGCCATACAGAGTAATCTGATTCCATGACATGGCTCACACAGAACATTCAAGCATAGTCTGTTTAACCATGATTGTAAAACCAACTACAACTGGTTGAGTTTCCATAACATGCCAAGCCATAAATATGGGGTGCACATGTTTTATTGGATTGTGAGCTACCCCAGATGTGTTAATAGCTGTACCCCAAAAATGAGTAGGGCCAGGATCCAAAGTTGGCTTGAGCCTTTGAGTTGGGTATTCAGAAGATAGAATGTGCAGTTTAAACCCCAAAGTTGAAGTCAGCCATTTTGCCTCTTAAAATTCTCCAAAACTCCTTAAAAACTTCACCTCCTCCCAATTTTTTGGTCCCAATGACAATAGAAGCTCTGAGAATTGCAAATGGAACACTGTATGTAGCCCTGCCAAAAACGCTGTTTATAAGTCATGATAGTTGGGTTCCCACAACACCACAAACAAGCCAACCAAAATTTGGCTCAGTGTCATATGCTGCTGCAGTATCTAAACCTGATTCCAGAGATTGTCCTTTCATGTTGTGCTGTGAAGGATTTTATCCTTCCAATCAGTACATTTAGTGGCACCCAAGCAGTCAAGCCATTTTATCCTCTAATCCTTTAGAAACCTACATTTCAATGATCTTTAATAAAAGTACATGCATGTTTGGATAGCTGCTATTGCCGTCAATCAGGCTTTGAAATGGGCCATCAATCACCTTTACTTGTCCAAAGGGACTCACCATAAAACTTTGGATAACATCACATGCTTAGTCGGGGGAGGATATATTTCAAAACATCAGGAAAGTCTTTAAATTTTGAAACATTAAAATTTGCTTTTTACGTGGACTCCTGAAACAACAGTGGCCCTGACTTTTCCATCTCCTAATTCTGCCAAAACTGATATCCATGCTTAGAAACAGTAAACCATCTTTGACAGTTTTAAGACCCAGAAATGAACTTTGCAAAAATGGGAGTTAAAAGTAGGAGGAAGGTGATTGAAAAAATGGGGAAAAATAGTACTATTTAATTACAAGCCACATTATAATCATAAGGAACTTTTTTATTATGTATTTAAGAGAATCATAGTCTGTTGTTTGACTTTATTGTTAAAGTCAATACGATTGACTTCAATTACAATTTCATTTTATCATGTACAATGTACTTTTAAGTATTTTAATAACATTAATTAATAATTAAATTGTGTATGCTGCAAAGAGACACATACATTAGATGGGTAGCTATATAAATTTGATAAACAAATAAAATAAATAAAATGAGAATAATTAATAGATAAGAGGTATTTTGAAACCAGCTAGTGGAGTCAACGAGTGAACCGTCTATCTATATTAAGCTGGACTCCATTTTATTTATTTATATTTATTTATTTTAATAATTTATAAGTTGCCTCTCTTGTAATTTGCGATGTTAGGTGGCATACAAGAACAAATATTAAAAAAAATCAAGATTCAAAAAATAAAAATAAAAATATTGTAGTACTATACAAAAAGCAAAATAGAAAAGCAAAAAACAAAATATATAAGCAACATATAATTGAGGCTGGTGGCAATAATACACACTTATGTTAAAATGGGCTCACTTACCATTCTGGACCAGTGAACAGGAAAAGTGCCAAGTCTTTATGGTTCTATGAAACCCAATATGGTTGAGGCCATCTGAATCTCAGAGGGGAGCTCATTCCAAAAGGCACACACAACAACAGAGAAGGTACATTTCCTAGGTCCCATTAGATGGCATTGCTTGAGACAGGGGACCTGGAGCTCACCTATTCTGTGTGACCTTGTGGGATGGGTGGAAACAACTGGGAAAAGGAGGTCCTGCAAGAAACCTGGTCCTGTGTCATGTAGGTGATAACCAGCACCTTGAATTGCACCTAGAAGTCCACTGGGAGCCACTGCAGCTCATGAAATGGCAATATTACATAGGTATACCAAGGCACACCCATTATTACCCACACTGCTGCATTCTGGACCACCTGCAGCTCCTGGATGGTCTTCAAGAGCAACCCCACGTAGAGTGCGTTACAGAAATCCAACTGGGAGGTGATGAAGGCTTGGGTGACTGACTTTTATTTGAACAGAAACTCATAGATTTTTCCAAAGTCTACTATTTCTGTGGGAACCTCAATCCATCTTTATTTTCATTCTCTCTATTAAAGAGATCCAGACTGCCAGATTTTTTGCAAATGCTTTGGCTTAGACCCAAGTTGTCCATGTCTTGGTCTTTCATTGAACAATTTCCGACTTGTCAGTATCACAGTTGTGGGGTCCCAGATGGGCCCTTGCAATTATGTCTTTGTGGCCTTGTGCCGGGAAACACTGTCGTTATTCCCAGTTCTAAGCACCTAATGTGCCGGTACAGCAAATTATAAGGTTGAAGTGGAAGTGATGGTGGGGAGAATAGTTAGACAATTGCTACATCTTACATCTTTGATGGATCGTATGTGTGAGAAAGGAGATGGGGAAGCGAGGAAGTATTGGAAGGACTACCTTCCAGGTTGAGGAGAAGAGTTTTGCTGGGCTTAAGGGCCAGAGTATGAAATTCTACCAGCTCACATTCAACTTGATGAAGAGAATTTTTGGAAAATTCATTGGTGGAGCCTGGTGCTCTATATACCCATCTTCCATTGTACTCTTTCTAGAAGCCTCTGACTCCCCATACCTATTTCAACTTCAAGGCAAGAACTCTTGATGGATCCCGTCCCATGGGGATTTTTCAGATTGGAAAGGGTGGGAAGCCAGCAGAGAGACTTCAGAATAAGGCACTGATTGTAACAGAAATTGAAAAGACCAGCAGTACCCCCCTCTGCCAATTTCACTGATCAAATTAGGTCAAACATACTCTCAAGAGAAATTTGAAAGAATTTTTCAAGCATCCTGGGACGCTTCTTTCTCAGGAGAAAATTTTTGATAAATTATGAGGTTCTTTAATGGGGCTCAGCTGGGTGTTTTGGGGTGTGTCTGTGATGACACTGGCTATCTGAGCAAGCTGTTGTTTTAAATTTTCCAGAGTTCCCATGTTATAGCATAGCCCCATGGCATTTTGGGAAGATTAATATGGCAGCTCATCATTAACTAGGAGAGCAGCCATATGTTAATTTGTTAACTTACATCCTGATCAATGGGTTTGAAAGGGGAAAGTCATTTGTGTTGGAAATTCTGAAAATAATGCCCAAGGTCAAACCCGAATGTTAAATCCTAAATTACTACCTTCTTCCTAAATATCATAATTATAACTATCAAACAATTTCAAGGCAACGTATATGGCTTTGCCCCTTTACTTTCATTCTCACAACATTTCTAGAAGGTTGATGGTAAACTGAGAGGTAGTGAAGGACCATGGGTCATCCAAGAACCTGAGTAGGGATTTGACCTGGAGTTTTAATCTGTTTAATCACTCCATGTTGCTTTCATTATCTGGAATATTTCAAGGAACACAGCTATAGTGTATTTATTGTTTGTTTAAAATACAAATATCCTATCTGTTCTGTAAAGATATCCCATCTGTTATAGTTGTCTAAAAACTCAGAGAAGAAAGGAAGCATTCCAGACTTGCTAGTATGTTCTTCTCTAGAACCTGGGCAGCCTTCTTTCAACATTTTCTGAGATAGCCATAAATAATGTGCCTGTCTTTAATTTGGCCTCCAATAACCGCTTTCTGAGCTCGATTTATGCACAGACAAAACCAGGCACCTCTAATTTCCTAACCCATTGCTGCAACCATCTCCTTCCCAACCAATAATTCTGCCATCTCTAATTTGCCAATAAATAATTCTGCGCTCTCAAATTTTCCAACCAATAATGAGACTGATTTGTCGACCAACCGTGGTGTCATCCAGTAATAGCACCCCCAGCAAGCTGTAATTTGCTAAGCATCATAGGTACACCTCTTATTCCTTCTAGCAATAAAGAACAGTGGTCATCTTTTATCCTGTCTTCTTTACAGAAATGTTCTGTGCCGGGATGACACCTTTAACCTACCATGGATTTGTTTTCTCAGAGGAGTTGAATGGTGCCACTCCTTTGCTTTCTACAAAATGGAGGCATGTCTTTCTGTAGGTCAAAGATTAGCAAGCATACCGTCTCCAAGTTGTTATTCTCCCACTGTATTCTTGCCATTCCTCTGAGGCTTGGCAGAACCTTTGCATGAATTTGGAGAGAACATGTCAAAAACAGATACCTTTGGCTGCTTCTCTTGTCCCATTGACCTTGCCACCCAGGTTGCTCACACTGTGGCCCAAAGATAAACAAATGAAATAAAATGGGAAAACATTAATTCTGGAAGCCTCATTTTGTTCACATTTACTCTGATGAGAATCACTGTGACATGTTTCCCTAAAAAAACAGACTTCCTAAGAGATGTTTGTCAGATAAAACCGATATGCAAATCGATACCTTCATTCATAACCATTTTTTTAAGTGGCTGTTCACAATTCATCAGAGCCTTGTGAACAGGGATACTGGACAGTAGGTGGGAATCCCACGAAGGAGGGTTGAAAGGTTGAAAAAGAGGATCTTTTAACTGTGTACTTTAATTGTGAACTGTTTATTGTGTATATATTTTTGTGAACTTCAGAGAATTGCTTGGGGTTGTAGTATTCTAGACATGTGATTAATAATTTATATTATAAATTATAATAAATTATTATTATTATGCTAGGGAAAGTGGAAGGCAAAAGGAAGAGGGGCTGACCAAGGGCAAGATGGATGGATGATATTCTGGAGGTGACGGACTCAACCTTGGGGGAGCTGGGGGTGGTGACGGCCGACCGGAAGCTCTGGTGTGGGCTGGTCCATGAAGTCATGAAGAGTCGGAAGCGACTGAATGAATAAACAACAATAAATTATTATTTATTTATTTTTATTTATTTATTTAATTTATTCCCCGCCCATCTCCCATACAAGGGACTCTGGGCGGGTTACAATAATTAAAACTTAAAAATTTAAAATATTTAAAACCATACAAGATAGAAAATGTATAAAAATATATCCAAATATAAGATAAAATAAAATCCAAGATGGATTGGGGACCGTAGCACAGGTCATATTGCTACGGGGCCAGCCAACCCCAGGAGGCACTACCATTTTACCACACTATTTTATAATTATAAATTATAAAATAAAGAGAACTGTGATTCCATCAACCTTAATTTTTGTCCCAGGCCCATCTGCTTCTTGCAATTTTCCAGCCTCTCTTTTTGAAGCAGTTTTCTGTTTTCTAGTGAGAGTGATTGGCCCAAAGTCACCTAGCTGGATTCATGCCTAAGGTAGGACTAGAACTCATGATCTCCCAGTTTCTAGCCTGGTGCCTTAACCACTACACCAAATTGGCTCTCTATGCTCTATAGATTTTTATAATTCATCTTTCTTTCTTCTTTCTTTCTTTCTTTCTTTCTTTCTTTCTTTCTTTCTTTCTTTCTTTCTTTCTTTCTTTCTTTCTTTCTTTCTTATTGTATTTATACCCCGCCTATCCCCTCCCTAACGGAGGACTCTAGGCGGCTTACATACATCGTTATACATATACATCGTTATACAATTTCTTTAAACCGTGCATCAAGGAGGGGGGTAAGGGAACCGACTCTTCTCTGGCTTCTGGACTACATGTCCCACGATGCCTTGCGTTGGAGCCGGCTGCTGACGTCCTGTAGATGTTATTACTTCGGGATCCGTCGTGACTGCTGCCATTCTTCCAACAGCTTTCGAACTGTTGGGTCGACAGGAGCTGGGACTAGCAATGAGAGCTCACCTCGTTGCGCGGGGATTCAACAAACTTTACATTTGTCCTATATAGTAATCATCTCTAAGTTCCATAGTTAAGCTTACATTATTTCTCCTGAAACTGGGATAATGTATTTGACAACTCTAGATGTTAGTGCTTGTCCTAAATAAAGTTAATGTCTTGATACTTAATTATTGTCAATAGACAATTCAATATTGTGCTGGAATCAGTCCTCCAATTTTTGCAAAAGTTGTCTTTTGCGGCAGATGATAGCTTTGCTTCCAGAGCTTAAAAATCCTCCTGGGGGGAGTTTTCTCTCGAGAACTTCCCTTAGGAATTCATGCAAACCAGGAAGTCTGCAGATTTCTGATGAGACAGAACCCTCATCCTTTGGCCACTTCATATCTACAAGAATCACCCACCCACCCATGAGAATTTCTTTGAAAAACTGTACCTATTCCATTTCAGTGAATAAGAATGGTTGAAAAAAGAAATGCAGGAGACATTTTCAGCACTGTCACGAGTTTAGAATGAATTGTTTCTCATCTGTTGGGCTTCTTTCTCGACGCTTGTCCAAATAGGATTTTCAGAACAGTTGGTTTTGATGATGAGGGTAACACTTTGAGAGTTATAGAAAGACTCATCCTGTATAAAGGCTGCCATGATCTCATCATTAGTCTGGGGAAGGAAAGTTGTAACTGGATACCTGAATGGTGAGATGGATGGAAGACCCAGTGCACATGGACTAGTAATTTTTCCCCTTTCGCCATGGCATTAGAGTACTATTGATTTTCCTAAACAAAGAGGATACTGACCATATCCCACAGTGCAACCCTTGCACAGTTTAATTCTTTTATCCATTTCAAACACAGCCAATCGATAATGGTGCTCAGGTAGGTTGTGAAATTACCAGGAAAACACATCCACAAAGCAAACCCGATACAGTGCCTTGTCTGTGTGACTTAAAGCTTAGCACAGCATTGAAAATCACTAATGGAACATACAGCGCAGCGTGTCCATGCTGCGAGCAGTCAAGGATCATGCATAATGCAGGAACGCATCTGCTAACAGCCACTAACACAAGCTAATTTAATCTTGTTTTAAAAGGAGACACAAGGAATTAATCTTGGGAGAGGTCCCACTTTGGCCCTCCCTTGTATCAAGACAGCTATCCATTTGCGCCCACTCTTTTTCTCAAAGGAGGGCATTTACCCAAGGAGACACTCTCATTTAAATGATCATCCTTCCCATTCTCCCCCACCCCCCAATCTTTCTGTTTTTGGCTCAAGCCTTAGCCATATTTAAGCTGAAAAATGAATGTGACCCCAAGAGTTGGATCTCATTGTGGGGTTAAAATGCTCCGGCTGCTGATTTACCAGCAATGTGGAAGAATTTAAAAGAGTAAAGTTAACATTCCGGACAATAGTGTCCCTCCTTGCAGGTATCTCTTGTCTGTCTGACTGTCTCTCTATGTCCCATCCATACAGTAGATATGCACTTTTCGGGGTGGATATTTATTTTGTTTCTTTCTGTTTGAATATATCAGCTGATTTCCTGCCAATAGTCCTGCGGATGGCTCAAAGAGATAAAACAAATAGAAGTGCTATCTATCTATCTATCTATCTATCTATCTATCTATCTATCCATCCATCCATCCATCCATCCATCCATCCATCCATCCACCATCCATCCATCCATCCATCCATCCATCCATCCATCCATCCATCCATCCATCCATCCATCCATCCATCCATCCTTGTATTAGCATGTACAGCTATTTCACATCACATTCTAAGCCATGGTTCCTTAAATAAACCATACTTGGTCAGGTTCATCCAACTCACTAATGCAAAACCAAGCAAACCATGTGGAATTCATTATCAACCATAAGAATAAAAACCACATTTATATAAAGTAAAAAAAAAAGAAAGCTAATAATTTAAAAGAAAAAAGGTAACATAATATTTCTGAGTTGGTTGTTTGTTCAGTGCCTGTACTAGGGCTAATTTCAATGGTTTATTCTGAGTGTGATCCAGTCTGGATCCAAACATAACAAAGTGCATCTACATGGAGGTCCTCTGTGGTGCATTGGGCCAAAAGAAAACATTTATCCTTGCAAAATAAATAATTAAGAGTGATGCACCCCCCCCCCTTTGCATAGCCCTCTTTGTTTCTCCAAACTGGCCCCAGCCAGAAGAATGTTCTGGTCAGTTTTTGTCATACATCGATAGAAAAGAAAACACTCTTGGGCTGTCTACAACAGGAGAAAATTGTCCTGAGAATTCCAGAAGTCTGCAGTTGTTGAGGACTTCCTGTTGATCTCACTGAAGGTGGATGCCAGGCTGGGACACTCTGGTCCTCCTCTTGCCAATTCTTTACAAAATGGTGCCCCAGATCACAAAGAACGTGGTCCCCTTTGCCATTGAAAGGATGATGGGGAGGGGGGGCGGTTGTTCCACCTTCCCCCGAAGAAGAGCAGCTTTATGTAAACGAGGCGTTGTAAATAAGTGAATGAATAAATAGGAAGGGGAAGGAGTGGGGCGAGAAATCTTTCCATGCTAAGCGTAGTCAAAATGCATTATTAGGGTGCCCAGGAAATGATAGTTCGTGTCCATTAGTCCTTTCAGGGTTAATATTGATGCAGATATTATTTCTGTCCGTGGTGCCATTTATTTGAAATATTATGACTGGGAGTTGCTGCAGCAGTGAATCAAATCAATTGATAGAGCAGTTAGTCCTGCAGACAAGGCTGCCTTTCCACTGCACAGTGAGCATGAAATATTACGGAGATTGTTCTTTAAAGGGATCACTTAATCATCATTTGTATCCTGCCCCAGTTATTCCTCTCTGCCTGGCTTCCCTGTTCAGTTAGAGTTGTCATAACTCAATCAGGCGTATAATACTGCTCATAACACCTCCGTACCAGGTATTGGAGCCGTCAAGGGCCGCCGTGGGAATTATCCTTATCCCTTTTGACAGCTCGCAACGCCACACTGATATTGATGTCAGTTTATATATGTATGATATGTATTTCTTAAATGTAATTATCATCCAGTTTGTATGTGAGTCTCTCTGGATGGTCCAGAGATGCTCATAATAGAAACATAGATTTCTATCCTTGTACTATACAGTACTCAGGAAGGGAATATGACGCTCTTCATCTCTTGAGGCATGCGGGGAAGCTTTCCTTTGCCCCAACACAGCATATGAAATTGTCACTTTTGCTTATTCGTCTGGCCAAGTTGATTGTAAAACAGGCATTCTCACTGTCACAGGCTGCTAAAGAAACCATGCAAGAGATCAGGTATTGCTGATAATCTGGCTTTACAGATGCTTTCCACAGTTAAGCCTGTGCCAGCAGAAATCTAAGGCTGGGTGTTGGGATTCCAAGAATTAAATTTTGAATTTTGAATTTTCTTAATTTTAAATTAAGAATTAAATTAAATTTTACAACTTTGTTGTAAACCGCCCAGAGTCCCCTCTGTGGGGGGAGATGGGCGGTGATATAAGTTGGATGGATGGATGGATGGATGGATGGATGGATGGATGGATGGATGGATGGATGGATGGAGGGATGAATGAATGAATGAATGAATGAATGAATGAATGAATGAATGAATGTGGGGTGTGTGTTTTGCAACTCATACTGTTTGGAGAAAGGGCCCGGTATGTCTTCTCTTGGAACAGCAAGGGTGGGAAAATGAATTACGTCTCCTGTCATTCTTGACCCTTGGTTGTGCTAGCTGGAGGATCTAGAGCCCAGCAACATGTGGAAGCCTTCATGTTCCTCACAATTAGGCCAAGCATTCTGTTCTTTTACCCAAATAGATTGAGAAATTCCCAGCTTAGTTAATTAATTAATTAATTAATTAATGTGCTGCTGTGTCTCACAACTCCTGCTGGTTCACCACTGTAAATTACAACAATAAAGGGTTTGTGGTAATCTAAAGTTAAAATTAAGCTAAATTAAAATCCAAATTGTACAGCACAAGTCTACAATATCACGATTCATCTGAAAGCCTTCCAAAATAACTTGGTTGTAACTTAGCTTCTGGAAGGCTGTTAAGAATGGAGCCAATCTTGCCTCTAAGGGTATTGGCTGAACTTAGCCATGAAACTTTGAAGCCAGAGAAAACATGGCCCTTATGGGTCCTATAGCAACACATGTAGCCTTGGGTCAGGCAGCTAATACTGTCACTCCACTAGATCTGATAGGTCTTGCACCAGGAAAGTATTCCTAGCATAGAAGCCTAAAATGAATCAAGTTAGAAAGATAGTTGTAATGCGATCTGCAATATTTTTACATCTAACATATTGGAATAGACAGAATACTGAAAAGTCAACTGTTTCCAATAATGAACCAACTTTAGCAAGATCTGTGCTTTCTCAGCGCTTCATTCTTAAATATCTGGATTTGACTCTCTCTTTGATATCTTTAATCGCATCAGTGGTGCTGAAACAGGTCACATGCAAAAAAGGGGCAGGGCTTCAACTGCATCGTTGTGACTGCCATCTTGACTTTTTGACCCCCTCCCCCTCCTGAAGATGGCCTTACTCCAGTGTAAAATCTTGGTTGACAAAATGAAAAGGGACCTGTTTCGGCTGCCTGCAATATCAGTTGGAGTGACAAGGCAAGAGATGCCAACAAGGGTCTCCAGAGAAAATGAAAGCATAGAGCCAAAATCCATGTAACTGGAAACTCTTCAGAGTGGATAAATCTACCACCTCTATCTTAGCAATGAACTATAAGTTTCTTTACAGGAGTTGTGGAGAGACTATCTGAATGGAAGGAAAGCTGCTATGCTGCAGAACCTTAATTTCTTACAATGCTGCCAGAGAAGTATGGAAATTAAATTTAAATTTAATTTAAATTTCTTACAGTGTTCTGGAGGGTTGCATTGTGCAATCCAGAGATTTTAACACTCAACGAATTGGTGCTTTGGTCAAAAGGCAGGACAATGGTTGGGATAGCAAATCTATCAATTTCCATTTTCTCAGGTGTGATTTTGGTTCTTTCCAGTTTTTTATCATTATCAGATCTTCAGATTTTTTGTATAGTAAACATTACAATACCTTCCACCACACATGCATTTGTTGCTAGCTGTTTTACGTAGCGTGCAGAAATTTTACCAATAATTCTATTTAACAAAATGCATTGTTGGGTATTATTCTAATAAATACCTGTATTTTTGTACAAGCCTGTCCCTAATACACTTTGAAAAAAAATAGAAAATTGCGAACTTCAGATGATAAGGCTTTGGTTTATGTATTGTGCATGTATCAAAAATGCACAATTGGGTAAGTTCATTCATTCATTCATTCATCTTTCAAATGTGAATCTGGCAAATTCCTCTCCCCTTCCTGGTCAATGGTGGGATCTAACAGAGCTCCAGGCTTTTTGCTAATTGCTTAAACTGCCAGATGCTTTTGCCAAACATGGGCTAATAGGATGAAAGAAATATTACATAACCTGAAACACATTCTTTGTGTTTTCTTCTGTATTGGTAGAAGAAAGGCTGTGAGAGACTCAGGACGACAGGTAAGTGTATATCTTCTGTCTGCAAACCCCAGAATGTTTCAGAGTGATGATATTAAGCAGTCAGGATTCTCAAATAAAGCATTTGTAAAAAAAAAAAAAAAAAAAGAAGAGACGTGAAAGAGGAGGAACCCCCTTTCCAATAAGGGGCTTCCCTGGGAAGCTCTGCGTGTCCTCCTTCTGCATCTTCCCTCCAGCATCGCTGTATCAGCTGCTTGGCAGATTTCTCTTGAGTGGCTCTCCCTCCCACTGGGTTGGAGATCGGAGAGACAAACTGGATGAGGGATCAATGGAACAGCTGAAACTGCCAGCTGGGAGAGAAAGAGAGCAATGAGATGGGAGGGAGAGAAGAAATCCAAAAGGAGAAGGAATGGAGTCCAGGAATTGGAAGAAAATGCTGAGTGGGACCAGCCACAAATTATTGCAAGGAAGAGGGTGCTTATATTGTGCCAACCAGCAGGCCATAGCCTTACTTGCTACGTATCCTCCTAATTTCTCTGTTCCTCCCCATCCCCTGAGAATTCCATGACCAATGAGAACATGCAGTCCTCACTAGTTTTACACACAAACACACAGGTTTTTCCTTTTCCTTCTGTAAACCTTAGCATTCCCTGCTGATTTTTACCTCTTGTGAGTCAATGATGCTGTTTCATTTAGCCTATCAAATGAACACTATACTGGGATTGTAGTTTTCATATTTTATAATTTCTTTTCTGGGCTAATTTATTCTTTTGATTTTTAAAGCTTTAGTGCAATTTTAATTTCCCCAGAGAATTTCAGTTCTTGGGCAGAGATGAAATACAGTGGTGATGATTATTACTGATGTTGTCATTAAAGATAAATATGATGCGTTATGCAGATTGGATCATATCTCAGTTGAATTGGCAATTTCAATTTGGACAACTGAATCAATTTGATCTGGATTGCCGAATGCGGTTTTTGAATGGAGTTGATCCAATTTGGAAAGTCAATCTGATTTGGGTGGAAAAAAGAAAGCTTTGTGGGGCATGGGTAAGATGCCGTCAAAGTGTTCTGGGAATCCACTAATTCCATTGGACACTTCAATCTGAATTGATGATCAAATTCTGCAAATCTATTTGATTTGGAGAATCAATCCAATCTCTTTCAAATCAAACCATTGCAGAGCCTAATAAAAAAGCCTCTCCTTAATATCTGAGCATTGTTAAAACTCCAGGTTTGTAAAATGTTGGTAGCTTTCCTTCTGGAGTTACATGAAATATATTCCTGCACAACAACCTTGATACAAGGTAGAATATACAAGACATAGACCATGAATGGAATGCCACAAAACCATGAAGAGCTCCTTTGATCTCCCTGAGTTTAGAAATAGCCACATTTGACAATTATGAAATATTCTTTTCCGTTCTTAACAACCCACAAGATTTTCCTGTGGTTTCCTCTCCCCAGCATACATGATGCATCCTTGTCTTCTCACTTCATCATCCTGAGGGTCTACTTGTTCTATCTAAGTTCTGTATTTAGGAGTTAATAGTGTAATGTAGTGTATTTAGGGCTATTTTTACAACATGAAGTGTATTTAGGGGTTAATAGTGTAATGATAGAGCCTTTTGTTGGCAGGAATATCCCACCCAGAGACAACAGACGACTTGAACACTTGGCTCCCTTATTTCAGGACTGCCTTCATCAGTGGCCATTCAACCTGGCCACGATGTAAGAGTTAAAGCTTATCTATCTATCTATCTATCTATCTATCTATCTATCTATCATCCATCCATCTATCTAAATATCTATCTATCTATCTATCATCCATCCATCCATCCATCCATCTAAATATCTATCTATCTATCTATCTATCTATCTATCTATCTATCTATCTATCATCCATCCATCCATCCATCCATCCATCTAAATATCTATCTATCTATCTATCTATCTATCTATCTATCTATCTATCTTCCATCCATCTATCTAAATATCTGTCTATCTATCTATCTATCTATCTATCTATCTATCTATCTATCTATCATCCATCCATCCAAATATCTATCTATCTATCTATCTATCTATCTATCTATCTATCTATCTATCTATCTATCATCCATCCAAATATCTATCATCTATCTATCTATCTATCTATCTATCTATCTATCTATCTATCTATCTATCTATCTGTCTACAGTATCTATCATCTATCTATCATATTTATATAGCCACCCATCTCACATAAAAGTGACTCTGAGCGGCTTACGACACTTAGTTAAAAAACAAAAAATACATAAAAAACAGTCACAATTAAAAAAATAACTATAAAAAGGCACACAAAACAAGAACCGATGACATTAACCACAGTAAGGAAGCCATCGCAAAATCTCCCCGGTCCCCTGGGACCCCCAGGCCTGAAGGCATAGCCAGGTCTTGAGGAATTTGCAGAATATTGAGAGGGATGGAGCTAATCTCACGTCTGGGGGGAGAAGATTCCACAAGGCAGGCACCGCGGCAGAGAAGGCCCGCCTCCTGCGACCCACCAAATGTAATTCCCTGGCAGACGGGACCTGCAGCATGCCTTCTCTTCCAGACTGATGGGGTGGGCAGATGTAATCGGGGAGAGGTGGTCCCTCAGATAACCCAACCCTATGCCTAGATGGGCTTTCACACAACAGGTTTAAGTTAGTTGAAGGAACTCAACTAACTTTTCTGGGTTCACACAATACATTGAACCATAAACTAACTGAACAGGATGGGTTTGCCCAATAGGCTGAACCTAGGAAATAAAAACTAATTCAGGTTAACAGTTTTGCATGATTTCCAAATGCAGTTTCTGTTAGAGATCAGGTTTCAACCAAGCATGTCTCACACAAGGAGGAGGCAGCCTCTGCTGTAACCTAATCTTACTTGCTTTGTGTGGGAGGGGCTGAATCCCGGTTTCCTGTTTCCTGTTCCCTTCTCTTTCTCTTTCTGCTCGAACCTCCTACCAAGGAGGATGGGTCAGCTATGGCCCCCACATTTCTCATACTTCCATCCAGGTGGGCCACATTAGAGGAGCATGTGGGTCACATCAGAACCAATTGCTCGCACGCATGGACTGTTTCTACTAAGGAACTGTGAGTTACAATAAAATTGTAAACTCTTTTTTTATATGTAACTTTACATTAACGTGTGAAGTGTGTTTATTTTGTGTCTTGAACTGATTAAGCCTTGTGCAAGTTTATGGGAACGCTTCTACTCTGCTATATACTAATAAGAAGCTGCGTGGAGTTCTGGTACTACCATCCCAGAATTCCTACAGTTTCTAGGTCAGCCTTTTTCAACCTTCTGACCCTGAAGGAAAACTTGAAATATTTTTCAGGCCTCGGGGAACCCCTGCACATTCAGGCTCAAGTACAGGCCAGAAGTTACAAAATTATTATATTCGTTTCCTGTGCAGGCCTGTCTATAGGCATTCACAGTGTTCTTAAACTGAAAATAAAGAATGAAACTTACCTCTTTCATGTGAAGTTGCCCGAATTTGAAATAATTTTTAAAATAAATCGTGATCGCCCAGGGAACCCCTAGGGACCTCTCGTGGAACCCGAGGGTGCCACGGAACCCTGGTGGAAAACCCTGTTCTAGGTCTTTAGGTGATCTGATCAAGCAAAGAGATGGTCCTTTGAGATTCTGACCACCTTTTTTTCCATGGCCCTGTGTGGTGCATGGTTTGTTAACTATAACTCACCAGCTCCAGCCACTATGGCCAATAGTCTGGAACGGTGGGAGCTATAACTCAAAATATCTGGAGGGTACCAATTTACTTAGCCCTAGATTAAATTTTGTTATGAAGATAAAATGGGCTGGAAATAGAGAATACTTCGCATATATGCCACTTTCAATGCCTTGGCCGAATGTTGTAAGAATAAAAAAAAAGCTAAAATAATCTTATTGAAATAACCAATGTTTCCTTTGTTTGTTTCTGGTTTTGATTATTTATTTTTTTTGAAGGTCCCCAAAATATATCTTAAATCTACCAAGTCCTCCATGACCTATAAAAGGTCCTTGGGCTGGAAGTAGGGAAGAATAAAGTGGCTTAAAGATACTCATCTTTACCATGGTGCCTCTTTTATTAATTTAACACTGATCCATGCAGGAAATATTAATCATAGGTTGCTAAGCGAGATTTATAGATCACTGTAGAGGAACGAGAGCAATCTCTGCGAAAAGCCTCGTTAAAAAAAAAAAATCTAAACAGCGGAGCAGGAATAATCTGTACGTTCACTGAGGCCATGTCAGGGCTAATTGAAATGTTTAAGAGCAAGGCATCCGTTTTTTTGACTACCCGGGATACACACTAAAGACACATCCCGAGACCATTCCTTTGTCTCAGCTGGACGTATATTATCCCTCTATATCATAGTTCTGCCACCACAGATTCCTAATTGTGAGAAACCTTACGACACAGAGCAAGCAAGAATTGCAATGCCACAGCCTGGTTAATAATAAAGATAATTTACTGTTCAAAAGTGAGGGGTGATTCACAATAGGTTTTTTTTTTAACAATCACATTTTTTTTAAAAAAAATCCCTATATCCGTGTTTCCTTCATCTCACCACTTTTGTACATGCAGGCACACAGGACACCCCCCCCCAAAGGAGCCTAAGGGAGGAATTAAAATGCAGCCAAAGATACAAGGTTTATTTGCTTATTATTGATTGGTGAGATTTATCTCCTCTGTTCCACTGCACACCCTTCACCGATTTCCCCCCATAACAACATCCTTTGGATGGAGGTTTGGCTAAGAGGTATTCCTCTGAGCTTCCATGGCTGAGGATGGATTTAACCTTGGATTCTCCCAAGTCCTGTCCCACACTTCAACCCAGCCATCTCCAACTTGGGGGGGGGGGGTGTCTCCAGAATTCCTAGCCAGCTGGGCCAGTGCTGTGAATTCTAGGACAGGTTCAGAGGTGGGTTCCTTTGGTGTTGCCATCACAGGCCTACCTCCAATTTAGAGCAAAGTTTGGAAGTCCTGTGGTGGGCTCTTATGTCAGCAGATCCCTCTGATGAGCTTACCTTATGGCAGTGTAAAGGTAAAGGTAAAGGTTCCCCCCCACACATTTGTGCAGCCGTGTCTGACTCTAGGGGCCGGTGCTCATCTCCATTTGTTAGCTGAAGAGCCAGCGTTGTCCGAAGACGCTTCCACGGTCATGTGGCCGGCATGACGTGGAACGCTGTTACCTTCCCACCAAAGTGGTACCTATTCATCTACTTGTATTTTGCATGCTTTCGAATTGCTAGGTTGGCAAGAGCTGGGGCTAGTGCGTGAGTTCACTCCATCACGCGGGACTAGGGATTCGAACCTCTGAACTTGCGATCTTCTGATTGACAAGCCTGGCGTCTTAAGTTGCAAATGGGCTGCCTGGTCCTTTTCTCTCTCATGTTAATTTTCCTGTATGTTCTCTGATGCTGCTCAATTTTTAGATTTTCAGTCTACCCAGCTGTCACAGATCACTTCTGCTTTTGACTCACCACCCACATTGCAAGGATAAAAACCTCAGCTACTGGAGAATTTTCAGCTACTTCTGTTGGTTTGAGGGAAAATCTGGCAGTTGCAAAAGTTTTTTCCCCCCATGGCTGGAAGAAAAGAGATACCTTTTCCTTCCTTCCTTCCTTTTGGTAGACTGGCCATCATGCTTTAGATACTAAGCCAAGAAATCAGGAAGCCTTCAGATTAAAATCTTTCCTAAAATGTAAACTCACCCATGCTCTTTTCATGGTTAGCTGACAAAATTACTAAGCCAGAGAATGAGATGAAAAAGCACTTTCTTCAGAAAAAAAGCTTTGGGGAAAATTGGAGGGCAGATTTTCTCACCATATTCTAAAGTATGCTAGAAGAACAGAAGAAGATGTGATATTGGCAAGTAGAAATAATATCAGAATGCATCCATTTTGGGAGGTAGTGGGTCAATGGACATAATTTCTGTTTGAGGCTTTGGCTAATCATGCGAAGTTCTGAATTGCATAAGAAGACTTCTGTGTGAATTTTCCTTTCATGAAATCCTTCTTTAGGCCAAGAGAAAATTAACAGGCATCTGATAGATTTGTTTCTGTGACTCTTATCAAAGCAATTCGGTCTGTTTGCCCTTAATGGAATTTGACTGATTCTTAGCATTCCAATTTTCTCTCAATTTTGCTCCCCTCACCATAACAAGCCTTCACATAGAACCTTACTACACACATATGAAAATGGCACAATCCCCAATAGTTTATCAGCTAATAATGTTGATAGTCTTTAATATGTTTTGCATTTTTTTCCCTGCAGATCGGTATCATTACTTCTTTGGAAACTCAGTCTTTCGGTGACTCTTGAGAACCAAATGCTAACCTTTTGTTTTCCAGGGCAAACATGTACCAAATCCTTCCTTCCTTCCTTCCTTCCTTCCTTCCTTCCTTCCTTCCTTCCTTCCTTCCTTCCTTTCTTTCTTTCTTTCTTTCTTTCTTTCCAGGGCTACCCATGACAACTCAGTCTTTCAGTGACTCTTGAGAACCAAATGCTAACCTTTTGTTTTCCAGGGCAAACATGTACCAAATCAATCCTTCCTTCCTTCCTTCCTTCCTTCCTTCCTTCCTTCCTTCCTTCCTTCCTTCCTTCCTTCCTTCCTTCCTTTCTTTCTTTCTTTCTTTCTTTCTTTCTTTCTTTCTTTCCACGGCTACCCATGACAACTCAGTCTTTCAGTGACTCTTGAGAACCAAATGCTAACCTTTTGTTTTCCAGGGCAAACATGTACCAAATCCTTCCTTCCTTCCTTCCTTCCTTCCTTCCTTCCTTCCTTCCTTCCTTCCTTCCTTCCTTTCTTTCTTTCTTTCTTTCTTTCTTTCTTTCTTTCTTTCTTTCTTTCTTTCCAGGGCTACCCATGACAAATCAATTTGGAGCAACTGAATAATTTGTGAGTTGGCTTCGCTTTAGCAACTGGAGCGATGGCGAAGGAAGGAAAGGCAGTGCTGTGGAGTGAGTAGCCAAGTCAGAAGCTCAATGCAAACAGCTGCTTTCTGTTTACACTGTGGGCCTTGAGTGTTTTCCAAATTCAACCAAACGGGTGAACCAAATGTTTCTTCCTTGCTTGCCAAGAGTCTCCCACAAATGGCTATATTTAAAACTTGGTCGCTTGCCTTGCCTTGGCTTTGGATGGGAAGGCAGGTAACACGCATTGTCCAGATGATTCAGTTTCCCTGGTTCTGGCATTCTTTCAAATTTTAGAATTCCTGCCCCTCGCCAGTGTAGCCTGAAAGCATCTGATGCAACTTTGTGATGGCTTAAAGAAAAGCAGGCTCTCTGCACAGAACTAATTGACGGAATTAGTCACTTAGTTTATGTACCACCCAGCTAGCAAATGCCCTTGATGTAAAGATTCTCAGCTTAGTAAGCAAAAAGAAGTGGGGCCATCCAAGGTGTATGTTTGTGTGCATGGGTGTCAAGATGGCAGTCTCAATCACACAGTTGTGGCCACCATCTTGACTTTTTTTGATCCCCCTGCAGATGTAGACAGAAACAAAGATTAGCCTGGAAACAAAACTGAGATGTACAGAATATGAACATTGCCCCCCTCCTTTTTTTTTAACTTCCTGGCTGCTCTGCTTTCTTTTCGACTAAAATGAAAGAAGAAAGCTATCAAATTCTTCATGTACCATTGGAGCATCTGTAGGACTCTGGAATGAGGTGTAAAACATGACTTTCTTTGGCTTCTTCTTATTGAACTGTTATATTCAATGCTTTTTGTCCTCGAGACCTGACTCAGATTAATGCTGTGTTGAAATCCATCCTCCGTTTTCTTGAAAGTTTCTTTCTACAAAAGAGGGATCTGTTTTTCTTCCTGCTTTAAAAATTATTTTGTATTTCTCGTGAGCTTCTTTGCTTTGGTCTCTGATTGGAAATAAATTGTATTTACTTACTTTGGGGGAGCTTCTTTGTTGTTGCATTTGAAGTCCATTTAGCAGTCTGTTAGAACTACTAAAATGGAACAGAGCTGCTAAGTTAATGTACAGAAAAAGAATATTGTTTAAAAACAGAGCCCATGAGCATATTAGAAAGATCCAGGTTAGTCTTACACCTTTAGCCCACCTTGGCATAAAGAAACACGCGCTTAGACATGGCAGTTATGAAAAGTAAGTACAAAAGAGTCCTTATGTTTATTCATTGCAGGTACAGCATTTTCGGTAGATAAATGATGTTCCATTTCTTCTTTCTGTTCCCTAAACTTAATTAACTCTTCCCCCTCATTGCTGGCAAGAGATGCGTGTGGAAAGGGGGGAAAATCTCCTAGGCCCATCCATGGCCTAGGATGGAGCAGCACACAGCCGTGTGCTTTGCTCCCAGTCAAAGGAGGAGAGAGAGAGAGAGAGGAAGTGGGAGTGGCCACAAACAGCTTCCTCAAAAGCATGGAAAGCTTGCATCCTAGAGCAACCATCCATATGCTGATGAGGCATGCTGGATTTGCCAGAATCTCCAACAGTGTTACACATCCTTCCATTTTTCTATAGCTTTCCCGAGCCTCCTTGTTTCCTAATCTGTTAAACTCCTGTAGGTGGAGTTCATCCCTTGGGATTTCACTGAAGTAGGAGAAGCCAGAGAGGCTGCAGACCACCTACAAGATCCCTATGCATTAAAATACAGGTCATTCATATCTTCTCCCCCAGCACAGTAGCAGCTTGAATTCATTCATCCAAAGTCAGAAATGAAGGTTTATTAGAACTGCAAGCTTTCCTTGGGAAAAAAGAAATCACCAATTACTTTGTTCCAGCAAGGATTTAGCAACAAGCAAAATGACAGCTGTAGTTCATAAACATCTGGAGGGATCCAAACATTTTACAGCATTACAACCCAAGTAGTTCCAAGATACTAGGCTGCAGTTTACTTGTGCTTTTTAAAAAATTTTAAATTTTTTTTACATCTGCCTAGTTATGGAGAAAAGAAAAAAAAACAGACTCCATCTGCTGTAATGGGCTGATAGCAACTAACTACTTTTTAAGCACTGCAATTTAGTGCTATTATTTGAGAATAAACAATCTGTTCTGTCAATTAAACATTATTTAGTTTGCATTTATTTTCTGGCTATATCAAGCAACCATTGAGAAAACTGGCATGCTTAAGGGACGATGCACTGTTGATTCTCACAATATGCTACATCCGTGGCAGAGGGGAAAATATAATTTATCAGGTAACGAGAAGATACGTAAAACAAATGCTACAGCTTTCTTCAACCATAGCTCATCGCTAAAATCCCTGTCTGTTACATGTCTTCATTCACAGGGCAGTACTCAGAATTGGTTCCTTCTCTCCATGGATTAAAAAAAAGAGAGGATAAATATCATAATAATTTATGTTTGCATGTATGCAGTTTGTCAAAACTGGTTTTTTGAATGCAGATTCTCCCAATGTAAGCAATTTTTCCTTTTTTTAAAAAAAGCATTTTCAGTAGTATATTTTGGGGAAGGGCAGAGTTTTGCTCATGGAAAGATAAACTTTGCTTGATGGTGGTATTTTTGCTGCTGTATTCTAATGGAATAAGAATGCTGTATTCTAACGGAGTAAGCTCAGAATATGCAACTGACATGTGGGATATCCACATTTGCTCTCAATGGACTTCATAGTGGGATTCTGGCACAGTCATGTCTTGCTGGAAGACATCTGCATCCGAAGTGATGTTCTACATGTGGCTCCTTGTCATGCAATGCATACATGAAAAGAACTCAGAACAGACTTGCAATTAGTCCTCATGGTTTTGGGATTATATTCTTTCGGTAGGAGAATCAGATGTTTTGACCAGGAGACAAGACAGAAGTATAAATAAATTTTAGTACAGCCTTATTCAGTATGTGGAGTGTATTTTCCCCCCATTACACATGTGCAGTAACATGTACATATTAAATGTAAGGTCTGGATTGTCCTTTTGAATGGGCTAGCATTCCTTATTCAGAGGTCTTGGGATATAGAAGGGGATATAAGAACGCTTGCTTAGCTGTCTCATTGAGATGTAAGCTCAGAATATGCCAAATGCAACTGACGTGGGAATTTCCCAATGAACAATTCAAACCTTGCTCATACACCCTGAATGTCATGGTCCTGGGAATATTATGACATGCCCCTTTCCAGAACATTGGCACAGTCTCCCTTTTTTTCAAGTACACACAACTCAGCAGAAATATATTGTTGAGCTACAGATTCAGAATTCACCAGGGTGACTCATGAAAGCAGCTCTCCGCCTTCCCTCAAATTCCTTCACCCCCATTTCCATTGATGGCCAAAGATGGTGCATGAAGGGTGTGGGTTATGCTGTTAAGCATCATACACTTTTAAATCTAACCAATCTTTAGTAAGATGTCTCAGAGCAGGAGGCAGAATGCCAACCAGCTGCCATAATTGAGCTGTTAATTGCCTGCGTGAAAACAGGAAAGAGAAGTTAGACCTAAATATTTGGAGAGAGCATCCCACAAGAATTGTGATTTCATAGGAACTCATTGCATCAATTGCATTGGCATGAAAACATTCCTTCCACCTCCTTTCCTTTGAAATTCCCACCACTGTAGGAACAGCCCTACTTTTGCAGGCTGGCATCCTTCCAATTATAAGAACTCATTGTAAGGACTAATATCTACCATCACTTCAACTGGGAGAGGCAGTAAACAGCTGGGGAGGAATAGATGATGAGTTTAGTGCTTTTCCATGCAATTTTTCCCCCAGGCTTTCATTCAGTCCCATCCAGTTTCCAGCATAAGCCGTATTCATGTTTAAAAGCCACTTTTAAATATGGGCTCGGAGTTCAAACACACATTTCTCTTTCTGTTTGCTCAAAATAATGGTTTTTCAAAATGTTGATTTTTAAAAAATATTTTGCTCACTAATGGGTTACAACATTTGGAGGCACAACAATGGAAGGGGAATGATACAATGATATCCCAGCCCATGTGTCCGAGCCCCATAAATACAGGTAGTTGGAGACTATGGGGCATAGAATGCTGGGCTGGATGGAGCCTGGATCTTTTACAGTTTTATGATTATATTCCAATCCAGACATTTGTTTGTTTTGGCACCGATTTGTGTCTGTGTGTGTATGTGTCTTTACTCCAGAAAGCAGGCAAAATACTCCTTCTTAGTTTATTTTCACAACAACCAGGTTGGGCTGAGAGATGGAGATGACTGCCCAGTGGGGATTTGAAGCTGGGTCTCCTTGGTTAGAGTTTGGCAATCCAACCCAGTAGTTAGAGCAGGGGTAGATGACACATGGCCTTCTAGATTTGGGGAACTGCAGCTCCCAGTTTCCTACACTGCCAGCAAAATTTGAAGGACCACAGATTGCTTGTCCTCGCTCTAAATATACTATTATATCAGCTCTCTTTAGCCTGGAAAACATTTGTTGTTGTTCAGTCGTTTAGTCATGTCCGACTCTTCGTGACCTCATGGACCATAGCACGCCAGGCCTTCCTGTCCTCCACTGTCTCTCGGAGTTTACTCAGATTCATGTTCATTACATCGGTGATGCTATCTATCTGGAAAACATAGATCAAATCAAATCCTATCAGGATTTGCAAAGGTCCCTCAAGCAGTCTTAATGCTGATTTTTTCCCTCCAACCCAATTTCTTCATTGATATTGTTGGCTTGGGTTAAAACAACAACAACAACATTTCCCATGTATTCCTATCTGGCTTTATTTCCTTTGCTTCTTTCCATTTGGAACCAACTAGAGCAAAGAAAACAAAATGAAGCTACCACTGTTTGTGTTGTATGAAATGGTCTCCCGTCGCCCTTTTTTTGATCCAAGGAAAAAGGCAAAGTTCTACTCTCCCAATATTTTAATTGGTTGGTCAATTGTTCTGCAAACTTCTTATCAGGAACTGATAACACAAGAGTCAGGAGATTCTTGTCAACACAACAGTGGGAAATTTGCATTTCTATCTGTGCACATATTCCCTCTAGATCCAGCTTCTTGCAAGATTACTCCTGAGATTACACACAGTAGTAAAGGCAGATGGGGAGTGTAATGGTAAGACTGGTGGACAAGGACTGCTGATACCTCCATTTCATATTTCTGCTCAGACAAGAACATTTGTGGGCAACCTTGGCCTGCTTATTAGGTCTCAGGATGGATTTCTTGCAGGATTGGGGAGCGGTAGGTGGCTGAGACTGCTAGATAAGGTTGAGATGATACTGCTGTCAGGAAGGGTGAATATTTCTTACTCTGACTGGCAGCATCTCTCTGTTGGGGTTGCCTGGAAATGCCAAACACTATACCTGGGACTTACTCCATGCAAAGGACATGCTCTGCCACTGAACTGTAACAATGGCCAGTAAGTTCGTTGCAAGGGAACCTGGATTTCAGGTCTTGGTATGATGTAGCCCAGTCTTCCCCAACCTGATCATCTGGGAGTATGATCCCCAGCAGGTGAGCTGCTGCTGGAAGTGATCCTGATGATGCATGGAAGTCTCTACACAAATTAAGATGTGGTTCCTGTATTTTTAACCTACAAATAGAAGAAGATTGAGCAGTCTTCTCATCCTAGCATCCCATTCCCTACAGAGTGGCCTGTAATCCATACTGAGAGCTGCAATGCTTGGCCAGATGCTCTGTTGGGGTTTCCTTCCAATCAGGCAGCCTGATTGGTAAGCTAGCACAGTCAATTGCAGATCTGTATTTCCTTAATGGCTTTCTATGTTATTGGCTGGGGTGCGGGGAAGGGTCTTGCCTGGCCTTTGAGTTGACACGGCAGGATCCATGCTTCCTAAAGTAGTGCATATGGGGCTAGGGCAAAATCAGATTTGATAGGATTTGATTCACATTTAATTAAAAATCAATACAGGTATGTGATGACTCTCCATTCATGTTCTTTATAACTTGCTAGCTCAGAGCTTTCCAAACTGTGTGTCGCGACACAAAAGTGTGTTGCCACACACAGTCTGGTGTGTCGCCACACAACCCGGAAGCGCTGATCATCATCAGCGCTTCCGGGTTTTCCCGCGGCGACACACCAACGCCGGTTGGTGTGTCGCCGCGGGAAAAACTTTGGAAAGCCCTGTCCTAGCTTTCCAAAAAATCACAATTTTTGGAAGTCTCTGTGACTTTTAGAGTTATATTTACCTCAGCATTTGAGGCTGGGTCCCTCTCTTTTATAGAGGGAGATTATATTTACAGTGAACAAGGGATGTTCACAACAAAGAAGAAAAGCTTGCAACTGTTCCTTGTTGAGCAATTTGTCTGAACTAATTGTCTCCCCACATCTTGTGTGTCAAAATCTCATGGCCCCGTTGGCTTCCTTGGAATGGTTTCCATATGATGACACAGAATCCCTGGGTAGTTGTAAACTCAGTAACACTTCGAAGAGCCCTCAGTCCTCACAAATAATTAGCCAAAATTGAACCAGAGGTTTTGTACCTGCAGTGTCATAGCTTTGATATGAATGAGGCGAGAGGTTAACTGCAGGTCAAAGACAGTTCCCAATTCTGCTGGCGTATTTATTCAGCAAAATGAGAAATTGATCACATTATTTTGTATAGGAGAATCTAATTTATTACAATCAGTTTGGAATTGGCAGCTTTGGCTGTAGGCAATTTTGGAACATTACTTATGCTTAAGCAGCTACTGCTAAGGTCATTTTACACGTTGTTATTGTTGTCATCTTGCTAACCTCGACTTCAAGGGCCATCAAATTTAAAGCACTAAAAAAAAAGAATAAAAGGTGTATCAATTATTATATCTGGCCTGGTATGGTTGCAAGTAAACCGTTCTTTGAAATACTTCTGTTAGAACATGTGTTGTCTTTAGGGTGGTGTAGCATTCCTCTTCCCACCAAACACATGTAATTCCCCTTCGTAATTCCTTCCATAATGTCCATAATGAACCATTGCTGCCCTAATCAAGGATGGTCCTTTGAAAGCTAGCCTCTTTCTTTATGTGTAAAGCAGTGTTATGATAACTATTTACAGAATTAAGTCTAACCTTCAGGATGGGGTGATCAGTTGGCAAACATGCAAGCAATGTTTAACAGTGGGGTGTTGTTGTTTTTGGTCCCTTTAAATCAGTTTTGACTCCTGGCGACTGCCTGGAGAAGTCCCTGCAGTTTTCTTTGTCAAGGCTTTTCAGAAGTGGTTTGCCATTGCCTCCTTCCTAGGGCTGAGAGAGAGTGACTGACCCGAGGTCACCCAGCTGGCTTCATGCCTAAGGCGGGACTAGTACTCTCAGTCTCCTGGTTTGCCATTTCCTCCTTCCTAGGGCTGAGAGAGACTGACCGACCCAAGGTCACCCAGCTGGCTTCGTGCCAAAGGCAGGACTAGAACTCAGTCTCCCGGTTTCTAGCCTGTTGCCTTAACCACTAGACCAAACTGGCTCTCTTAACAGTGCTTAGGGGATATTTATTGCCCATCGCTTCTTCCTATGATTCCCCCCCACCCGTCCACCCACTCCCCTCTTCAACAGCAGGGGGAGTTAGGAAATTAAGAGGCTGGGGAATGCTGGAGATTCTTTGTGGCTGGATTCATAAACATGCTTAGATTCTATTAATCTCTGCTTCTTTCAAATGTAGCGTATTTGAAAACAAAATAAAAACGTAAGCTGCTTGGCTTCATGGTTTTGCACGTGCGCGCGCACACACACACACACACACAAAAGGCAGGGAGAGGGGAGTTTGCCTGAATACTTGCACAAGTTAGCTATTTTTCTGAAATTCAACAGAAAATTACAAATGATATTTTTTAAGCCATTGGGGATACACGCACCATCGTTCAGATGCAACTGAAATGTGGCCCACGTGTCGATGAGGGTGTATTTAAAGGACGGCTTCTCCAAACGCTTAAGTTCCTAATACAGAACCTGATTCACTTCCTTTCACTTTAAAACGGACCATGATCTGAAACATACCAAAATTCCACCGTTGATCAAGTGAGGCCGCTAGATCAATTATTATTTCAACCTGCAAATGTTCATGACCTCAGTATATTTCCAGAGCTGTACTAAAAGAGACTAAGAGGCTTTTGATGATGATGAAATCTTTGAGGCTCTAAAATGAAAGATCTCTCTTTGTGTAAAGAGGGCTCAGAACTTTGAGGGGAAGAGAGATAAAACTGAGAGATAAAATTAAGACAACACTAGAGAAGGTGAAGAACTAACTTTCTCATCATCTGGATAGTGAGTCTACAAAAATTATAGTTGGGCAGGTGATATAATGCAAGAACTTCAAGGTTAGGTTATTGCTTTTCTGCATTGGCTATTGGGTGATCTCAACATGCAACACTTTCTAGTTTCTCTCTAACAACACTCAACTATCAGACTCCTTGGATAAAATCGGTACCTAACTTCCATAGGCCAATTCACAAAGGGGAAATACTTCTTGATGGAAGATCAAGCAACTACCAAGAGAAGCTATCAAGGCCTGTCAGTTATCCTGGTTATAAATCATCTACAGGTAGTCCTCACTTAATAACCATTCATTTAGTGTCGGTTCGGACTTATGACAGTGCTGAAAAAAAACGACTTATGACCAGTCCTCACACAACCGTCGCAGTGTCCCCGCGGTCACGTGATCACGATTTGGGCACTTGGCAACCGGTTCGCATTTGTGACTGTCGCAGTGTCCCATGGTCACGTGATCACCATTTCTGACCTTCCCAGGTAGCTTCTGGCAAGCAAAATCAATGGGGAACCACATGATTCACTAGACCATATGGTTTGCTTAATGACCACAGCAAAAAATGTCATAAAATCAGGTCGGATTCGCTTAATGACTGCTTTGCTTAGCAACCAAAATTCTGGTCCCAATTGTGGCCATTAAGTGAGGACTACCTGTATTGTATCAAAGGGAATCTGCTTTAATATTCCAGTCTCTGGGGAACAACAGTGCAGTGCCCCACCTGGGGGAGTGGTTATGCCATTGCATCTAACTTGTGGGTGTCCTAGGCCTATCGGGTGGGCTACTGTCAGAAACAAGATGGTGGCCTGGATAGGCTTCAACATGATTTAATACTATACTTAAGTTCTCATATTCTGTTTACTTTACCTGCATTCATGAAGCATAACTATAGAGAATCCAGCTAGTAAAATCAGCTAGTGAGCAACATAGCTCTCAGCATGAAATTGGTTGATCTAGTCCAACATTGGTGGTCCCATCACGGCCCACCTGTTGCATCCAGGAACTTGCAAGAACAAGGAAGACAATCACCCTCTTCCACTGCTGTTCCCTAGCAGCTTGTATAATTAAGTGCAATTCAGGAGACACCATGCAACTATCAAGAGTTAGAACTATGATAGAGCTATTCTCCATTCATCTGTCTAGTCCTCTGTTAAATCTAGAAGCCGTAAACCCCACAGTCTAGGCCAGTTCCCCACCACAAAGAATAAAATCAATATTTTATGTGACATTCCACCCCAGTTGTGCATAGTCAGAATCACATTGCTTTGCTGGGAAAGGGAGGGAGGGAGGGAGAAACAGAGAGAAGGGAAGGAAGGAAGGAAGGAAGGAAGGAAGGAAGGAAGGAAGGAAGGAAGGAAGGAAGGAAGGAAGGAAGGACATGCATGTATTATATCCATTTGATTTGGAGAGGATACGTATCTCTCCGCTCACTCCTGATGATAGCTCCCTATCCACGTTTCCTGAAAAATTCAAGCTCCCCTTACTTAATGACATATGGGTATGGTAGTGCTTCTGGTGTATTTAGGTCGTCTGTTACTGAATATTTCTCTGTCAGTACAACAAAAAGTGTGATGATCACAGTTAAAGCTCAACAAAGAAAATGCTGTCAGGCAATTAGTAAGCTGAAGTCAGCAGTGCCAAAGTGAGATATAGCATGTTTGGGGTAGCACATTAGTTTGCTTGCAATAAAAACGTTGCAGTGAGGCCTCGTACACAAACAGCATCTTGCCTTCTTCAGCTTTTGTCTCGGGGGGGGGGGCTCATCTGCAGCACCTCAGCCCAGAAAAGGGCTAAACTCCTTCATGTATTCTAATCTAGCTGCTCCCCCCCCAACTCCTGGTCTAAGAATGGCTTGCATGAATTAATAGCGTAACTGAACTTTTCGTAAGCAAAACTGTATACTGTAAATTGGATGGATGGATGGATGGATGGATGGATGGATGGATGGATGGATGATGATAGATAGATAGATAGATAGATAGATAGATAGATAGATAGATGATAGATAGATGATAGATAGATAGATAGATAGATAGATAGATAGATAGATAGATAGATAGCAAGAAGAGCAGGTGATATGTTTAACCCACTGAGTTTAGGAAATACAGGTAGTCTTCACTTACCGACTGGCCGCTTAAAAGCCGTTCGAAGTTACGATTGTACCCCAAAAGTAGATTTCCGACTGGGGCCTGAAATTACGACCCACACAAGGCCTCCACGATCACGTGACCTGGATTCAGCCATCCCGGGTGCGGTGACCATTTTGGGTCACATGACCACCCTTTCTCATTGTTTCTGCTCCTGCAATCTAATCTGGCTATCCTGCTGGAAATAACCTGGCTCCCTTTTTATTTATTAAATTCAGGCTCATCAACTTTGCTTAATTTAACCTATTAATCCATCCTTTTTTTTAAAAAATGCAGAATTTCAAATGGATTAGAAATTTTTCAGCCACCCAACAGTTCCACCATACAAGACCTTTGGGAGTCCTGTTGAAGTGAGCAAATGGGTGCCAAAAATGGTGCTTTTAGCAGGCAGACTCCTGAAATGTGTGCGTGCTGAGACTTTGTATGTGTGTAGGGGGGGGGGGAAATGAAAGGATTAAAATGCTTATGCCTCCTCCCTCATGCACACACACAACACATGCTCTTCCTTTCAGCACGATTATAAAATCTGTTGGCAAGCACTATCAAGTTGCCTCAAAAAGCTTCTCCCTGAATTGGCTCCTTACTGGAATCCATAAAAATAAATATATCTCCCTCTAGCTCTTGATATCTGAGCACTGACCAACCTGTGAACAGCTGTACATGCTAGATCATAACTTTATAAAAACTGTTATTTTCAAGTTTAGCCAGCCAGCAACCACATGTCTACGTAAATCCCCACCACCCTATATTGTTCTTTTCTTAGAAAGCAGAACAATTGCCTTTCGGCTTTCTTTCATTTGTAAGCTCCTGAGTTCCCTCACTTGGTACATCCATTCTCATTATGGCATCCTGAAGTCTGCACCATGTTTACAGATGATGGGAGAAATTCATTTAGTTGGGAGTTGGGTTTTAGTTGCTCTACTACACAAAATAAGACTTGAGTTTGCCTTCAAAATTCACAGGTCTCAAAAGGTGGCACTGTACTCCAGCAATAATAAAAAGGATGTATCTTAGGGGATAGGTAAAGGTTCCCCCCGCACATTTGTGCAGTCGTGTCCGACTCTAGGGGCCAGCGCTTATCATAGGGGATACATCCTTTTTATTATTGCTGGAGTACAGTGCCACCTTTTGAGACCTGTGAATTTTGAAGGCAAACTCAAGTCTTATTTTGTGTAGTAGCACAACTAAAACCCAACTCCCAGGGGAAGGGGAATGGTGGCTCAGCAGGTAAGATGCCAGACTTGTCGATCAGAAGATCGCAAGTTTGGAGGTTCGAATCCCTAGCCCCGCGTGAGTGAGCTCCCGCACTAGCCCCAGCTCTTGCCAACCTACCAATTTGAAAGCATGCAAATAGATTAATAGGTACCACTTCGGTGGGGAGGTAACAGCGTTCTGTGTGCGTCATGCTGGCCACATGACCGTGGAAGCGTCTTCGGACAACGCTGGCTCTTCGGCTAACAAACGGAGATGAGCACCGGCCCCTAGAGTCGGACACAACTGCACAAATGTGCGGGGGGAACCTTTACCTTTTATCTTAGGGGAAGATCCATGAAAGACAATGTACCAACATTCATCCAATTAAGAGGATGTGCTTGAAAAAAATGGGTGTCTTTGATAAAGTTATAAGCAAGCAAACTGACAAACACATGTTTCTTCAGACAGATGTGCACAAAAATGTGTACAAAATTTATTGTCAACTTCAAAGAGATTCTCAAGTTTGGCAAACCAAACGTTACATCTTGGAAAAAAAAAAGGCCAACGTGAAATTGACAGATTCTTCCATTCCTAACTGTTTTGTGGGGGGTTGTTGATTTAAACAGAAATGGGAGGCAGGTTTTGGGGGGAGCACATGGAACCAACTTCTCAAACATCTTGAATAAATAGGGATGAGGGTTAAATGTATTTTGTTTTCATGAGAAGGGACTTAATTTGTACTTCCTGTGGGTATCCACAGGTTGTGGTCAAAAAAGTCAAGATGGAAGCTCTGCCTGAAGCTCCGTACATACAACACACATAAAAATGGGTGGTCCTCAATCACATTGTTGTGGTTGCCCTCTTGACCTTTCGGGCCATACCTTGAAGACACCCCTGCGTACTTCAGAAACTTGTTTGTAACCTATAGTAGAGTTTTATAATAACAAGAGTTCAACTCAATTCGTAGGGTTTAGAGGTTGTAAAACAGGAAGCTCATCTTTTGGAACTATTTTTCAGACCCTTTCAGAAAAAGTATCCAAAGCCTACAATGATCACTTTCGAAAGACATTGTTCCCTTTCCCTCAAAAAAGCAAAGCAAAGCAAATTACACTTTTATTTTCTTATATTTTGCTTTTCCATGGCCTGTTGTCAATTTTACCCCAAATCAGTGGAATTACTTACTTTACTTTTTATAACTTTTTTTTAAAGGTTAGGGTCGAAAGACAGACAGACACAGACAGACAGACAGACAGACAGACAGACAGACAGACAGACAGACAGACAGAAAGCTTCCCCCCCTATTTTAACTATACAAGGTGTTCCTTGCTCAAATAAAGCAGATGGAGATTGGTTTGTACACTTGGTGAGGCTGCCTGCAGTGAAAGTAATTTTCTACCTAATAAATCTCGATAGAGGACAGAAATTCCAATACAGAACCAACAGACTTTATACTATGACTCCTCTGGTACTTAATATTCAATCCTGCGGTTCAAGCTGCTTTGATGCAATATGCATCCATTTCCCCAAGCCAAGGACGGCTGATGGGTTATGTTAGTCTTTATGGGCTATGAGGGACCTAACCTATTCCTGCTATAACCAGAAACATCCATCCTTGGCAGCGGTCTTAGCTGAGTGGTGCGACCCCTGCTTTGCCTTGTGGAAGCTTCCAGATTCAATGTATTGTCGAAGGCTTTCACGGCTGGAGTTCGATGGCTGTTGTGGGTCTTCCGGGCTGTGTGGCCGTGTTCTGGAAGTTGTGGTTCCTAACGTTTCGCCAGCATCTGTGGCCGGCATCTTCAGAGGGCAGGAGCACAGACAGAAGCGCTGGCGAAACGTTAGGAACCACAACTTCCAGAACACGGCCACACAGCCCGGAAGACCCACAACAGCCATCTTTCAGATTCAATCCCAATGTTTTCATGAATAGGTTGAAAAAAACAACAACCAACTCTTGTCTTGAACTCTGGAAAGGTTTTGGCAAAGTAGACAAGCAGAGTTGAGTGGACCAATGACATGGCTCATTATGAGCTTGGATGAGACAGTATCAGTTTCCGGATCACATCCTGCAGTCCTCAGTTTTGATCATTTCAACACTTCCATGGCTCAAAAGTATACAAGCAGATTGCGCTTGAACCCCAAAGAATAGTGTTTTTTTTTAAAAAAAGTTTACATTATTGACACTATTTGGAGTATAAAAGGCTGGATATTTTTCAGCTAATAAATAATTGAAGAAACCATTCCTTTAAAAATATTCACCTTTTTGTGAATAAGTGTAGACTGTTCCTTGCTGTCTAAATGGCTATGCATTTTCATTTCATATTACACATGCAAATATTTTGTTGTCTCTGCATCTTTGTGCTAATTGGTATGCAGTTCCAAACGGTGTTTCCTGGAAGTAAACCTCTTTCAGTACAATAGGATTTGTTCTCTAGTAAGTGTGCATTTAGGATTGGAACCAAATCATTTCTTTCCCAAGTTTTTTTCCTCCTCAAAGTCTTTGTTTCTTTTGGGATTTGTGATAAACAACATAATTGCATGTCTTTTTCTTCCTTGATTGAGCACAAGTCTTCCAAATGATGATTTATCGCTTGTGTATTGCAAAATAGGCCGAATAGGATGCAATTATTACATTGCAGAGCTCAGCTTTAACATCTGAAAATGTAGTGGGTAAATTGGGTAGCTCAAAAGTTATTAGTAATCTTCCTGAATACTTTTCATCAATATGCATCATAGGCATCCATTGTCCAAAGTGGGATGGATAGGTTTTCCAGGTTGGGTAGAAATTCTGGGATTTGCAGTTCTTCCCATCTGGAAGGTACTAGGAAGACAACCCTTTAGGAAGGGCATGGGAAATATCCACCCCGAGATTCATTTGACCCCTCCCCCACCTGACCCTATTTAAGTAAAGGTAAAGGTTCCCCCCGCACATTTGTGCAGTCGTGTCCGACTCTAGGGGCCGGTGCTCATCTCCGATTGTTAGCCGAAGAGCCAGCGTTGTCCGAAGACGCTTCCACGGTCATGTGGCCGGCATGATGCACACAGAATGCTGTTACCTACCCACCGAAGTGGTACCTATTCATCTACTTGCATTTGCATGCTTTCGAATTGCTAGGTTGGCAAGAGCTGGGGCAAGTGCGGGAGCTCACTCCGCACGCAGGGCTAGGGATTCGAACCTCCGAACTTGTGATCTTCCGATTGACAAGCCTGGCGTCTTACCCGCTGAGCCCCCACGCCCCTTGACCCTATTTAAACAAGCCCTTAAAACTTGGATCTTCCCCCAGGCGTTGGGCTAGAGTGGGTAGTGGGGATGTTTGGTCTGATACTGTTGATGTTATTTTCCTTGATTATTTATTTACTGGATTTGATTTGATTTTTGGTACCACCTGACTCCAAATCGACTCTGGGTGACCTGTTTTGTTTTTTAATTTTTTGTTGTTGTTCAGTCGTTTAGTCGTGTCCGACTCTTCGTGACCTCATGGACCATAGCACGCCAGGCCTTCCTGTCCTCCACTGTCTCCCGGAGTTTACTCAAGTTCATGTTCATTACATCGGTGATGCTATCTAACCATCTCATCCTCTGCCGTCCCCTTCTCCTTTTGCCTTCAGTCTTTCCCAGCATCAGGGTCTTATAGTTTTCTGCTATTATTGTTTTAATTGTTTTATGCCCTACACAGCTCAAAGTTGTGATGGAGTTGGGTGGCCTGTTAAATAAATAAATCAGGTATGTCCATTGGAGTCAATCAAGTTGAGTTTGAGTTCAACAGTGGTGTGATGTTTCATATCGTATTTGGCCTTTGTCTATCTCAAATTCCACCCCTCCCCACAAAGAGGGACTGCAGAAAAATGTCTATTGTGATCAGAATCAGCAGGTGGCCTTGTAGCAGTCCCTGACACAATGAAGCAGCTGCTTCCCACCATCTAACAGGACCCACTGCTAATATAATGAAACAAGCCAAGAGGACATTTAGTAGTCATGTGTCTCCTTTGCATTCAAAAAGTCATAGATTTGGTACCCAGGATCTCAAGGTAGGGTTGGAGAAGGCTCTGAGCTGAAATTATGGAGAGCCTCTACCAATCCTTCTGAATACTACTAGCCTAGATGGACCAACAGAGCCGGCTTGGTGTAGTGGTTAAGGCGATAGGCTAGAGTCCATGAGTTCTAGTCTTCCCTTAGTCACAAAGCCAGTTGAGTGACCTTGGGCCACTCTCTCTCTCTCTCTCAGCCCTAGGTAGAAGGCAATGGCAAGCCACCTCTGAAATCTTGCCAAGAAAACTGCAGGGACAAGTCCAGGCAGTTGCAAAGAGTCAAAACTGACTCCAAGGGACCAAAACAAAAAACCAGTGCCAGAGTGATCTTCTTTCTAGTAAGGCAAGACCTTAGGTTGCAAGCTGCCATGAAGTATCCACCAAGCAGATTCTGAGTGAAATACCTGCAAACACAAATTGCCTGAAGCATTAACAAACAAACAAAGATGGGCTAATGGGCTCACTTTGCATGTAAAGGTTGCAAGATTCATTCTCCAGCATTTCTCTGTTCTGGATAGCCAGCCTAGCCCTGCTTAACATAGGCAGATGGATTAAGAATTTTACTTAAGATAAAAGTATTTGATCCTAAGCATCCTACTCAAATCTTTTTGGGTTCCTTGGTCCATGTTGGGCTGAGGGTCTATCTAGTATTTCCCCATAGCATCACAGAAGGATTCTGATGAGTCCTAGTTACTCTGCTATATTATTTATGAAGTTCCTTTTGCTATCAAATTTCTGGGTTTGGTTCAGAACTTGACTCACTCTTGAGGGCAGGGTACAATCTATTCACATTTTTTTCTGAGAATAAGTCCTGTTGATGTTGCAAAGGCCAGACATTATGCCAACTTTTCATTACTGCCATATACTACGCTGCAGTAAGAAAAAAAAAATCTCACTATAAAATTTCAGTGAACTGCTGAGAAACATCCATATTTCACCTTGCACACTCATCCAGCATCTTTGCTTGAGAAATTGGTTCCACCGTTTTGAACATTTATTGAGGACACTGCTTTTAAGTAAGCACTTTTTTCCTTAGTGTTGAATCTGATACATCGAGAAGCAAAACATCTCACTTCACTGGTTAGCAGAATGTGTAATACAAAACATACTTGCAATAAGCCATGAACTACGCAGAGACATCACCTTGCCGACAAAGGTCCGTATAATTAAAGCTATGGTTTTCCCAGTAGTAATGTATGGCCGTCGCCATCCCCAGCTCCCCCACGGTCGAGTCCGTCACCTCCAGAATATCATCCATCCATCTTGCCCTTGGTCGGCCCCTCTTCCTTTTGCCTTCCACTTTAAAGTCTAAACTCTAAAGGCTCTTAATTCGGAGCAGGTGCTGTTGCTGACGTGATGGACAATTTGGGGATGGTAGCAAAGGAAGAGTTTCCCCTTCCCTCATCAGTTCCTCCTTCTTCTGCACTGCTCTTCTGCTATGGCTCCCATTGGGACCCTGCACTTGGGCTACCACATCTGGGCAGCAAAATGTGACATAGCAGCAAAGAGATGCAGAAAAGTTAAGTGCTTTGCTGGTTGTTGGGATGTTTGCAGCCAAGATATGGTGGCCCGATGCACAATCGGGCTGGCTGAAGGCATGGGTCAAGAAGCTGGTGGCAAGGGGAAGGTGGGCAGGCCCCCTCAGCCTGGGGGCCACAAGGTGTGTGTCTCCCCTGCCTTACCTATATTTCCACCACTGACATGAAATGACAAGAGGAGTATCACTTTAGCCCACAACAGATGCCTCACAGCCTCATGGATGTTGCACCAAGCGAAGCGCGATGGGAATGGTGCTAAAGTTCTGCCCTCACCGCCTCCTATTCCATGTCTTCCTAGGTGCTAATGCACACAAGTTTGTATTAAGGAATGCTTCTCTCTTGCCATGGCATCTGCTAAAAATGTCAGATGTGATCACAGCCTTTGCAAAACAAGCATTTTAACAACCTCCAACCTTATGATAAGGGTTATATTTCAGTGACTTGGAAACAACGCTGCATTATCTGATACAAAACAGCACAGATGTTGCTTAATAAACTGTTTGGTTTATGCATTGCATTAACCTCATGAAACATTTATGCAAATCTCACATTAACAGAAGGTAAAGAGAGAGAGAGACCGAGCGAGAGAGGGGATGAAAGATTGGAACTGGGTATGAAGAAAACAATGTGGCAACCTTTGTATCGGAGTGTTTTTCATCCTGGTATTTTATAGGGGTGTATTTTAACGGTTTGGATTTCAGTTTCAAAAGACACAAGGGGCATTCCCGATTATTTCCCCCCCCCTTGTGTTTTCAGCTCTGCTATCTTTCCTTCCAGTTGATTTCACATTTTATAATGCTAATAGTGGGTGTATGGCTTGGAGTTCCTCTACTGTCAGCTGGTCAGTAAGTCTGGGGGATATATTTAATGGAATCTGACAGCTGATGGGACTATTCCCATTGAGAAGAGGATTTGATATGTGGGATGAATATCTTGACCCTCAATTCGCCATATTAATGACCATTATCATTCAAACTCCCACTGCCGATATAACTCTTTTTTTCCTGGGCACACCAGTACATGCATATAAAAGAAATGACTTATGGATGAGTTAGTCCATATACTGAATGAAGTGCCTTTTTGGATAGCATGTCAAAACAGATTAGCTGTTTCGCCCTGCCATAAAATTAAAAGCTTTGTGCAACATACACTTGTAAACAAAGCGATCATAAAAGTGTAAAGGCTTTCTGTGTTGGGTCAGACACCAAGCAAATGCACTCCCTTTTAATAGGAAGGAGACACAAAAAGAAAGAGGTGGGAAAAAGAAAGCTTTTGGCCCAACCAGGAATTTGAAGATAATATGCAGGAGTCAACCAATTGTCCTCAATAGGGACCCGGCCTCTCTCTCTTGGTTTGCTGAGAAAAAAAATCAATGCAATCCAGTCTCAATAAGGACAAAACACAACCAAAGGAATACTAAGCTAACTCAGGATGTTAATGTGATACTAGGACATGTAACTTCTACATAGGGGTATTGATCTAGTACAACAATCGTTCAAGAGCCTCCATTTCATTTGTGATGGAAAGAAGAGCCAGTGGTCTCGGTTGAGATGGTGCTTCAGTAGGGAAAGTTAGGCCTTGGAATTTCTTTTTTTTTATTCCGTTCAGTCGTGTCCGATTCTCAGAGACTGCTTGGACAAGTCCCTGCAGTTTTCTTGGCAAGGTTTTTCAGAAGCAGTTTGCCATTGCCTCCTTCCTAGGGTTGAGAGAGAGTCTCGGCCCAAGGTCACCCAGCTGGCTTTGTGTCTAAGGCGGGACTAGAACTCACGGTCTCCCGGTTTCTAGCCTGATGCCTTAACCACTACACCAAACTGGCTCTCGTAGACCTTGGATTAGGGCTGAGCAAAAGTCTCTTATTTTAAAACCAGCATCTCTCAGCAGACAGGAAGTTGGCTTACAAAGTCTTAGGGCAGAGCTTTCCAAACTGTGTGTCGGGACACGTTAGTGTGTCAGCTGCAGTGTCTGGGTGTGTTTCGGCTGCTGCTGTCTCCGAGCCCTGCCAGGATTCCACGCAGGTCCTAGTGCCTGCCTTGTGCCTTGCTGCCTCCAAAACTGCTGTGATTCCATGCAGGTCCTAGTGCCTGCCTTGTGCCCTGCTGTAAGAGTGTGTCACAAAATGATGCCCTGCTGTAAGAGTGTGTCGCGAAATGATGCATGTCTAAAAAGTGTGTCACCAACATGAAAAGTTTGGAAAGCTCTGTCTTAGAGGTATGCAAAGAAAACCTCATCAACTAAGATGTCCAAGGACATGGTTGGTACATAATACATTTTTGAGGTGGTTGTTTTTGAAGAACAGCAGCACATTTTGTTATTGAACCTGGCTTGAATGCCTTTTAAAACATCCCACTCACTAGAATGCTACAATCAATAACATGCTTTCCCAATTTATTTATTTATATAGGTTACAAACAACACGGTTTTGTTGTCACTTCTTAAAAGGCATATAATGTCTATCATCTTTGATTTTTTTAAAAAAGAATTGAGCTGAGTCGTGGGTTGCAATGTTTGGGGCCCTATGAAATTCAACAGAAGGCTACCTTCCTAGGGAGGAAAATCAGCCAGGTTCTTTTTTTATTTTTAATGCATGACATGGCCATTAAATTCACTGCTGCTATACAATTCCCACAATGTCTGAATAAAGCTAGCAGAAAGTGTCTTACTTATTACCTTAACAAGCTCTTTCTTCCTTTCCTTTCCTTTGGAAAGAAAACTTTGAAACTATTCAAGTTCACCAATTCTTCTTTCAACCCACTGTCTGCCTAATGTACTGAGACATGTAGCCCCCATCAGTTTGGCAGCATATAAGAAATGCATCCATAACTTTTAAAAGAATTGTTGGACCAAGGAGATGCAATTAGGTTCTGGTAATAAGATTCACATTTGGTTTCCATATTGTGGAAGATGAAGCTGACATGATAATATCTCAATTACTGTAAGATTTGAAAAGCCTATGATGAAGAGCAGCTTTACATACTTTCAGCTAAACAGATGAAAGCCTTTTGCAAAATTTGGATGTTTAATTGGCTATGAGTCATCTTTCATTTCTTCCCCTCATTTTCTAAACTACAAAATCATCCTATAGATTACAACAGTAGTTTACTGGGGGTGGGATAGCTGAATATTCCTCCTCTCCAAATATAGCCATGGCTTGTTCCTGTTTATCAGGGACATATTTAGAAGTATCTGCTCCAACGCTGAAGACTAGAGCTAATTCTGGAAATGGAGTCAAGACTTAACTTACAATAAACTTTGCATGATTATAAGATAGGCATATCTGTCAAATAAGTCAAAGTTAAATCTCCAGTGGCTGTTGTGGGTCTTCCGGGCTGTGTGGCCGTGTTCTGGAAGTTGTGGTTCCTAACGTTTCGCCAGCATCTGTGGCCAGCATCTTCAGAGGGCAGGAGCACAGATAGAAGCAAAATCTCTGAGATTTTGCTTCTATCTGTGCTCCTGCTCTCTGAAGATGCTGGCCACAGATGCTGGCGAAACGTTAGGAACCACAACTTCCAGAACACGGCCACACAGCCCGGAAGACCCACAACAGCCATTGAACTCCGGCCGTGAAAGCCTTCGACAATACATTAAATCTCCAGCCTTAAAGTCTGATCGTTTCTCCGTGCAGGAAATTGAAAAGTAGAATTTTGGAGCACTGGGTTAAACAATATTTTATAGCCAAACAATTGGAAAAGAGTAAGTACTTCTAGAAGTGCTAGACTGTTGGATTTAGTATCTCTGTTCTACCAATATTCAAGTTGTAGTTGGTACGGATTTGGGAAAAGGTCTGTGGAAGGCTTTTCAATGTTCTTAGGTTCAATTTCCTTCCTCAAGAAGACTCTAGCTGTTTCCTAACAGCACAGAGGAACTGTCTGTTGGCATGGTAGAGCAAAAGTCTGCTTGTTCTTGAGTTGTGAGATGCTCTGTTACAGCTGACCTGTTCATCTCAGGTCAGGCTAAGACCTAGCAGTTGAATTCACACAACCTGCAAAGTTTGATTAATGCTGGTTAGTTGTTGTTGATTTGGAGGGGAGTTGGGAGTGGTGTGCAAACCCAGCTGGTTTGGTTGATTTATAGCTCCATGTTTGGTGCAAATGCAGATAATGGATTTATTCAGTAATCAGGTTAAACATATTCTGTGACTGTAGCCCCAAAGTACTGTGTTTTGCCTATTTAAAAATGTGTTTCAGTACATTGCAATTTTATGTTTTTGACAGTCAAGGATGCTTAATATAGAAAGGGGAAGATTGAAATTTGAATGATGCAATAGTTAAAAAAAATATGTCCTATTATGGAAGAAACTCCAGCCCTGGAGGAAAAAGACCCCTGAGTTTGCAAGCCATGAGATTTGATGTTTGCAATCCTGGGGCAGTTTTCTGCATTGTCCACCAAACTGAAATTTTGAGGATTTCATTTTTCTAGAGCATTGTATCTCCCCCAGTTCAAATGTGCCCATCTTAATACACTTAATAGAATTGATTATTTTACTTTCAGATCTAACAGCTGGTTGGTATTTTATTTTGCGAGGGTTTTGGAAACGCTCATTGATTTTTGCTAGAGCTGTTTGCTGTTTTCTTCCATCAATATTGTCACACAATGAAAAACTTGAGTCAGCTGGTCGGATCCAGCAATGTGCTTGACAAAGAACAAAAACGGGGAGTAACCTTCGCTTAACAAGATCAACCACATCCTTCCTACACGGATCAAAAGAAATGGAAAGAGAAAGAGAATATTGCTGTTTGGCAATTTGGTTGATTTTATTGCTTGTTTTATTTTTTTCCAATTTCATATAGTATTCTAATGTACTTTTCTTATCAATGGTTTTAATTGTGTTTCAGATTTTATCGTAAAATGCATTCAAATTAAAAAAACAAAAAACCAGAAATGAAATTATTTATTCTTAAATAAATTAAAAAAAAAAAAGGGGGGGGGGAGGTTGAAAAAAAGAGTTGAGAATTTCTGCCCTGTTCCCTCCTTCCTCCCATCCCATTACTGACATGTCCCCTTTTGAACCCAGTTTTGCAGCTTCTCATTTAATTTTCTTTCTTCCTTTTAACACATCTATGGTTTTCCCTGTGTATGGATTTGGACTTCCAGGTTTTTGCAGCTCTTCCTTCAGCTATCCAAGATAAAGGATTTGCCAAATTAAGGCTTATCAAATAATTTCACAGTACATTATCCTCAATGAAACTCAAACGAGCTGGCTTCTCTTGCAAGTGAGTGGCAAGACTGAGATAGGCACCAAAAATGCATTTCGCCCAATCAAACATAACTGGCATTATATAATCATAACCTCTTCCTTCAAGAAATAGGCTTCTGAAAGGCCGTAAAGCATACATAATTATAGGCTGATATCTACTAAAAATATACCCTGAACCACCCATTATATAAAGAACTCTTTGACTTTATCCTTCCATATATTTCCAGTGTTTGTAAGACTTTGCATTACGATGGTCTCTACTGTGCGGCATTTTCCCAATGGGAATCCAACAGAGGCGGGATAATTGAACTAACTCACTCCACGTCAGCATTGGGTATCTGCATATTCTACTCCATCAAACCTGATTCCCCTGTAGTCCAATTTTTGGCAAAAGGTTAAAAATGGGATAACAAGAAGAGCATAGAAATCCACAGGTGTCTCTGTAGGTGACATTCCCTACGAAGGACAGTTCTGTATGTGATGACCCCAAATCTTCACTAATTACACTAACTGTAATTAGTGGCGTTTCTGTCTCAGTAACCAGCTTTGGGAAAGGTGCACCCTTCTTTCAGTATACAACACTCCCAGATAACAGCCATTTATTTTGGATTAAAGTAGCTTCTGCCCATAAGAAAGACCAAGCAGGCCAGGTCCATTGTTCATATATTTGCCACGATGGAATCCCTTACTCTGTTTTGGCCTATAAAATACTAATGCTGTGCCAAGATCTGCTTTGTAATTTCTCAAAAGTTTTCTCCCTTTGTAAAAAAAAAAAGCTTCTGATTTTCTATTTTATTTTCTGAGGAAATGTGAAGTAGTCCTTTCTCTTTTTTTTCTTGGGAATTTTTGTGAGCTACGTTGATTGGTGGAGATGTTACTACTGGTAGGATACTACACTTGATCTTGGCCAAAAGGCCGAGAAGCGTCTCTGCATTATTTTATACTCTTTTATCTTACTCTTTTATCTTTATTTTACCTCACTGTATTTTATCTCATTTTATCTCACTCTAGTCTATTTTACCTTATCTTATTGTATTTTACCTGTCTTCTTTTACTGTATTTTATTGTGGCTGACGCCCATTTTTTGATATGGTCTATTGACTAATCAATAAAGCTATACTACTATACTACTACTACTGGTAGGAATTGTCCCCAGTGGGATTGTTTTCTGGGACACATCCTTCTGTCACTCAGAAGCACCCTGGATGGCATTTTACCCAGTCTGAAAATGCCCATGTCCTCTTGACATCTTCCTTTAGGGTTCAGTAGAAACATGAGGGTGTGGTGGCTCAGCAGGTAAGATGCCAGGCTTGTTGATCGGAAGATCGCCAGTTCGGAGGTTCGAATCCCTAGTCCCGCATGACGAAGTGAGCTCCCGCACTAGCCCCAGCTCTTGCCAACCTAGCAATTCGAAAGCATGCAAATGCAAGTAGATTAATAGGTACCACTTTGGTGGGTAGGTAACAGCGTTCCGCATGCGTCATGCCGGCCACATGACCGTGGAAGCATCTTCGGACAATGCTGGCTCTTCAGCTAAGAAACGGAGATGAGCACCAGCCCCTAGAGTCGGACACGACTGCACAAATGTGCGGTGGGAACCTTTACCTTTACCTTAGAAACATGAGAAGCCAAGGAGGTTGCAGACCATTAGAGCAAGGATGGTATAATGAAATTCAGGGCATGCCCCCTCCCCTACTCTAAGTAAGCATAAGTGCACCCATCTTAGGCTGACCATATTTCAGGATGGCAAAACGGAACGGGGTCTTATGTAATATTCCATATTCATGAAAAAGACAGGGGTCCCCAGTCCACGCGATTGGCTCCTACCTGCAAACCTTGCCCCCGGTCCGCGCGATTGGCTCCCGCCTGCAAACCCCGCCCCCCCCGGTCCACGCGATTGGCTCCCGCCTGCAAACCCCGCTCCCCGGTCCATGCAATTGGCTCCCACCTGCAAACCCCACCCCCCGGTCCACGCTCCGGCTCGGATTCTCCTTCTGCACCATTCCCGCCGGGTTTGAAAAAGGGGACAAAATTGAGATTTTTATGAAAACGATGGGACGGTTGAAAAATGCTTAAAAAACGGGACTGTCCCGTTCAAAACGGGAAAAATGGTCACCCTAACCCATCTTCACCCAAGAGAATTTCACCCAAATTATCTTCTCCTTTGAGAGGCATTTCAGAAATTTCTCTTTCATCAGTTTGAATGAGATCTGGGTTTTTTTTAAAAAAAATGCAAGTGCAGGGGGCAGAGATTTGGCATGGCATGGTGGATATTGGGGGAATGTTTGTTCATATTCCTTCTGTGTGAAGTGCAAGGCTGAAAATGGGTCTGTAAGTGGGGTAAATGCATAGACTGAGAAAGGCCTTTCCCTGCTTAATCCAAGGTTCCAGAACTTGAACCAGGATCTCTTTATGCAGTGTATAGTTTCTTCCATGATGCTTCCCGGGGAGTCTCTGAAGATGCCGCTTCCAAGCAGTTGCTCAGCAGAACACTTCATTTTTGCTTTTTGCCAGTTGCTTTGCGGTGTGTGTGTGTGTGTATGGAACCAGACTTTGCTTATTTAACTATTGAAGGCTAGCCTAGTAGATAAGAATATGATGGGTTAGGCAGCTGGGATGCCAACGCACACTTCTGCTCTGCTTTGCCTTCCTGTGCCAACAGGTTTCTGACACTTTGTTAGGAAACAAAACACTCCTAACTAGTCCTATTGGTTTGCACTCCCCAGAGATTGCTGGCTGCTGCAAGCTGGCGACCAGCACAGAGAGTAGAACTCAGCACATCCCAGTTCTCTGCCCACATTAAAATATATTCCTTGGAGCTAATATGCAATTAGATCTGATGGCATGGAAGTCCTGCAAAGTCCTTCTACACTTTGCATGCCTTCAAGCATCACTGCAATCTCCTTAAAGAATGGGGGGGGGATGCCCTCAGTGCCCCCCCCAGAAGAAGTTAACTTTTGTTTTGTTCTATTTTCCAGATCAAGGGGGGAAAAACCCTTCGTTCATCTTGAAGCGTTAAAGAGAACAATTGAGCTGCCATAGGTCACATTTTTAAACCAGTACCAGAGCCTGTTGCAATTGATTAAAAGTGATTTTTTGTCTTAAACAGAGGGTTCTGTTTCTCTACCTTATTCTCCAGATGCTTGAGAATTTTTCATGAGGTGTTCCTTTCTTATGTAGATGGTAGATGGGCCGTCGTCTTTTGTAGTCTTGTTTTCATAACACATTTACTCATCTCTCTGAAACCTCCCCAGCTGCCTACATACACACAGTCCTCACTTAATAACCATTCGTTTAGTGATGGTTTGGACTTACGACGGTGGTGGAAAAAACAACTTACGACAGGTCCTCACATTTATGACCGTTGCAGTGACCCCACAGTCACATGATCATTATTTGGACGCTTGGCAACCGGTTTGCATTTATGACCATGACAGCGTCCCGTGGTCATGTGATCGCCATTTTCTACCTTCCCGGCTGGCTTCTGGCAAGCAAAATCAATGGGGAACCGCATGATTCACTTAACAACCATGTGGTTCGCTTAACACCCACTGTGATTCGCTTAACGACCGCCACAAAAAAGGTCATAAAATCAGGTCAGATTCGCTTAATGACCGCTTCGCTTAGCAACTAAAATTTCGGGCTCAATTGTGGTTGTTAAGCAAGGACTACTTGTATCCCTTCTGAATTAGGGGGAGGTCCCTCAAGATGTCTTCTCTTGAGATTTTGTAGATTGCTCGAGACATGATGGTGTAAAGCCATTTACACAGATCCCATAGCCAAATCCTTAGCTGAATTGGTGCAGGAACACCACCCTTCACCCCTGAGAATTTCTCCCAATTTTTTTTTCTCCTTTGAAGTCAATTTCAAGAGGAGATTCTCTTTCCTCCAACTGAATGAGATCCAGGAGAGGGGGAAAAAATGGAGGAGGATTTTTCTGCAAAATACTAATTAAAAGCCTGGAGCTTCCCCTTTAAAACTTTGCTCATTGAACTTGGAAACGCTGTTTCTCCAGCTGGCTGCTTCGACTGTGAGAGAGCAGAAGGATCTGTGCCAGTTTCTGGAACTCGGGGAATGCTCAGACTCAAAGCTTCCTGTGAACAATGCGGTCTGGCAGAGCAAGGGACGAACAGAAGAACGCTTAGCAAAGGTTCCTTTGTAGGCCGAATCTGCAGGCCACTTAAAAAAAAAAAAGCTTGAAAAGTTATGGAAGACAATGGGTGGCTGAGGGATTGTTTATAGAGAGCAGTCTGCAAAAACGGGAGCTCCCATTTTGAAAGCCATTAGCAAATTTTTGAGAAGTTCAGAACCCAACTTTGCATTGTCCAAATGGGAAACAAAGATTTGCTTCCCTCCCCACTATCTGGACGGACAATTTTCCAGTGAAGAAGGAAGGATGTGGAAGGGTGCATAACTCTTTTTCCACCAAATTTGTCTCCCTTTCTCCATTTGCTAGGACGCCGGAACCTAGTTTGCAGTGAAAACATGGATCTGAAACCTGGGGTGGAGGAGGAATGCAAGAGGCTGGGGAGGAAGATGGGGAAGAAAATTCCAGAGGGAAAACAGCTGGGAGGGGAGAGAATGGTAAACTGCAGGTTGCATATCTCCTCAACTCCCTTTTTTGTGGCTTCTTTTTGCAGAAATAAATGCTAAAAGAGAGGTGTGTCCTGCTTCAATAACAATCCTCTTTTTATATAAAGCCTTTAAAATAAAACAGAAGAAAAGATGAGCTGAAAAAATAATTGGCCTCAGATCCCTCTGGAATGTCACAGTATCATGGTGATGTTCTGTGTGCTTGGAGATGTGTGTATGTGTGTATGTATGTATGTACTGTGTGTGTGTGGCTATGAATACAAATAGGGTATGCCCCTCTAGTAGAGGGAGAATTTCTCCTCCATTGGAAATTATTTCTTCCCTATGCCACTTCTCTGAGCTTAGCTACAATTCTGGCGAACAATTGTCTGGTAGTGCCATGCTATTTTAAATGTCCCAGATTATCACATTTTATTAATTTTTTATTAAAAAAAATAAAAAGTATACAAAACAGACACAACCAATATTAACACACAACATACAATAGGTCAATTAAACAATCATAAAAAGGTAAAGGTTCCCCCCGCACATTTGTGCAGTCGTGTCTGACTCTAGGGGCCGGTGCTCATCTCTGTTTGTTAGCCGAAGAGTCAGCGTTGTCCAAAGACGCTTCCACAGTCATGTGGCCGCATGACACGCGTGGAACGCTGTTACCTACCCACCGAAGTGGTACCTATTTATCTACTTGCATTTGCATGCTTTCGAATTGCTAGGTTGGCAAGAGCTGGGGCAAGTGCGGGAGCTCACTCCGCACGCAGGGCTAGGGATTCGAACCTCCGAACTTGTGATCTTCTGATCGACAAGCCTGGCGTCTTACCCACTGAGCCACCACGCCCCTTTTAAACAATCATATACTTTTATAAATTTAACCTCTACGTGCACCCATCACCCGTGGGACATGTATTCTTCTTTATCTCATCACTTTTAATTGTCTTACAATTTTTAATATTAATAATTCTTATACAGCCCTCTTCTCCAAAATGATAATATAGTATTTTCAAATGTCCTCTGGAGGTTTGCCTTGTAAGAATACGCACTGCACATTTTGGGTGTCGCTTGTAACCTTGCAGGAACACTAATACAAATTCAAAACGTTCACACAGTAAAGATTTCACTCTTGGAAAAGTTCTCTAGCATGATCAAATACGTTACCTAAATTCTCTACTTGCAAGCCTTATTTGAAGGGAATTTCACATTATCACCCAAGCAGATTCCTTTCCATTTTATGTATGAAAATGTGTGTGCCTGTTTGAGCACTTACTTTATGATGGATGCATGTGGATCTATACACCAGCCGGTTATAGATTAACAATTCTGAATGCCATTGGGAAGAACAAAAGGAACTTAATTATTGCATTTCATTCATCAACCCTTCTTAATAAGAATGTCATTACTTAATCCTCTTTGCTTTTCAGCTAGGAACAATAGGTCCAGCCTCCTTGGTTTTTTGGAGTGACCCGTGACTGAGAAATTAATGCCTAGTTTCAGAGAGGATGGGGTGGGGAAATTACCTGTTATTCATAATTGTGTAATGGAGCATTAAACCAAATCTTTAATAGTAGAGATTGGAGCCAAACACTTTAGGACCGACAATCTCAATTTCCAAATTGCATTGATTTCATTTATTCACTCTGTGTGTGTGTGTGCGTGCATGTGCGTGTACACACACACACACACACACATGCACACACATACCTGCATGTGCACAGGAATTGCTCTCCAAATTCAAGCAATTACTCCAAAAATAACACTCTTATATAGATGAACCAAAGGGTTGGGAAAATATTATCATAAGGGCATAATGTCTTCCAGAGGATTTATACAGCTGACAAAGAAGGTATTTGGAAGAAAGGGGTTCTTAGCAGCGACACACCACAATATATGGCTGTGCTTTCATTTTATGCTTCCTACTCATTCATAGAGATACACAACTTTATTGCAGTTTTGCCGTCAAAGAGACTGTAAGTATTGGGGCATGATTGTTGTCTTAGTTTTCCATCATTTTTTAATCACTGGGCCCTTCTTCCGGATCTCTTGCCCGAACGCGCACGTCTGTCAGTTCTGCAGTTCCTTAAGTTCACTTAAATGGCACTGCTCAGGGCCAACTCTATCTTTAGGCAGGGAGAGGTAAATGGCTGTCTCAGCAGCTCGTGATCTTGAAATGGATATTATTTATTTATTTATTTATTTAATTTATTCCCCGCCCATCTCCCATACAAGGGACTCTGGGCGGGTTACAATAATTAAAACTTAAAAATTTAAAATATTTAAAACCATACAAGATAGAAAATGTGTAAAAATATATCCAAATATAAAATAAAATAAAATAAAATCCAAGTTGGATTGGGGACCGTAGCATAGGTCATATTGCTACGGGGCCAGCCAACCCCAGGAGGCACTACCACCTCCGTTGTCCCAGGCCAGGCGGCAGAGGCAGGTCTTAATGGCCTTCCGAAAGGCCAGGAGTGAAGGGGCCAGCCTCACCTCCGGGGGCAAGATGTTCCATAAGGCGGGCGCTGTCGCAGAGAAGGCACACCTCCTGGACCCCGCTAGATGGAATTCTCTTGTTGAGGGGGTCTGAAGCATGCCCTCTCTGCACGCACGGGTGGGGCGGGCTGGATGGTCTTGACCAGATGACAGAGGACAATGTGATTTGTGTCCCAGAATCTCTCTTGCACTCCCTATACTCTCTTTGTTCAGAGAACACCATGCCTTAATCTTTGTTCATTTTTGTACATGGAATAGGAAGGAGCTGCCATCTTCTTTTTAGCCTCAGTGGGGGCATCCACAAGTATCATAAAAAAAGATGTAATCGTAAGTGGGAAAGACCTTGGGAGATGAGGCAAAGAGACACTGCCAAGGGAACGGTCAGATAAGAGACAGCATAACCCACAGCTGCATAGTGGGTGGGGCAAGAGGCTCAGAAGGGACCCTCCCTAGTTTCTCGGGCTGTAAAGAAGACTGGCGGGGGGGGGGGAGGATTGTACTTTCAGACTTGTAAGATTGATGTCGGCCTTGTGGGGTAAACCAGATAGGAATCACAACCAAATGAGCTAATCCTACTTTATTGTAAAGCTACATTGACAAAATCTTGCAAGTCTGAAAGTATAATTTTTCCCCACCCCCCACCCCCATCTCCTTCACAGCTCTCGAGAAACTAGGGAGGGTCTCTTCTGAGCCTCTTGCCCCGCCCACTATCCAGCTGCGGGTTATGCTGTCTCTTATCTGACCATTCCCTAGGCAGCATCTCTTGGCCCTGTCTCCCAAGGTCTTTCCCACATACCATTACAAAGACACAATGGGGCCAAGGTGGTGCATAAAAAACTGGTGTAACTTCAATTGCACCTCTATGGCTGTCATCTTGACTTTTTTGACCACACCCTGTGGATGTCCCTGACACACTGGCACCAAAATGATTAGAGTTTGAGTTGCTCTCACTTGTGCTTATTCTAATTGTCCTGGTTCTGGATGGAATCTCAAATTACTCTGTATGTTATGTATTGTTGTTGTACAAAATGGTTAATCAGCAGGGATGTCCATGGTGTATGGTTAAAAAAAGTCAAGATGCACATGAAAAACAGGTGCATCATCATAGCTGCCATCTTGATTTTTTGACCACACCCTGTTAACTAGGGAAAATCACAGAGGCCTCAACTAGCGATAGCAATTCTTTTTTTCATTGGAGTGATTTGAAAAATTAAAGTATTTTATTTTCTTCTGCCTTGCTTCTGCAGGCATGAACACGCGCACACACACACACACACACACACACACAGATGTACATGTATACAGATATCCTTTTTCTAGGATAGAAACCTCTAATATTACCGATCAAACATGATACAAAGAAGTTTCTACAAGAAGAAACATTTTGAAGCTGCAACTTATCCTTGCCCTTTGGGTTGTCTGTCAAAAGGAGGTGGTCCAGGTGAAAAACTGGGTGGCATTTAATTTAAATGAAAATCAAGTTCAAATTAAATTACATTAATTAAATGCAATTAGCATGAGTACTTAGTATGCAGTGAATCATTTCTCCTTTCGGTCACATTAAAAAATAGAGAATTTGCATAGCAAGTTTTGGAGGGGATCTAGAATTGTACCCGAGTCTTTGAGAGGTGACAAGGTTGTATCCCTTTTTAGAATATTCTATGTCATGTTATGTCAGCGTTGATTGATTATGTGCCATCAAGTCGTTTTCGACTCCTAGTGACCACATAGATAGATTTTCTTCATGATGATCTTCCCTAACCTGGTCTTTCAGGTCCTCCCATGGTGCCCCCATCGCCACTGTAACTGAGTACATCCACCTTGCTGCTGGTTGTCCTCTTCTCCTCTTTCATTCCACCTTTCCCAGCATTATAGACTTCCCAAGAGAACTGGGTCTTCGCATAATGTAATTGGAGCCTGCTCGAGTGAAAACTCTGGGTTGATTTGTTTGATGATCCATTGGTTCCTTTTCTAGGCTGTCCACGGTATTCTCAGGAGTCTTCTCCAACACCAAAGTTCAAAGGTGTCCATAGTCTTCCTGTTCTGTTTCTTCAAAGTCCAGCTTTCACTTCCATAGAGTGTCACAGGGAATGCCATGGCCTGCATGATTCTGATCTTTGTAGGTGTAGACACATCATAGCAACTGAATAACTTTTTCAACGTCTACCAAGTGTTAGTCTGCAGCTTACCAAGATGCTCTGAGTAAAATGTGCCACTGGTTTCTCACCGCAAAACTGACAATTTAAGGTGTGCAAGGTTTTTTGAACACTTTGCTACTTTACTTTTCTCCAACATGTTGAATCCAGATATGTCTGATTAAAACCTCTCTTGTCCAGACTGGCTTAGGAATCTGGAGTTCTAGTCTCGCCTCTTTGAAAAGCATGAGATTGGGGATGATTGGCTCAATTAATTTTTCCTGGGATATAGTTTGAGCATCAGTGTCTGTTTGGCATCCATTTAAAATTGGAAAGGATCTTCAGAAGAGAAACATGTAATCCTGGGGAGAAATATAGCCTAGCCTGAAATTGTATGCTCCCCACCCCACACTTTGATTTACATGTATCAAATATTTGCTGCCTCACCTCCTGGAGTGAACTAAAATTAAATTAAGTGTCAATGTGTGAAAAACTTTCTCTTAAATTAAGAGCTGGCACACACTTCAGTTGTGGCTTGGGCATTGCATTGCACCACAAACAAAAAATCATATCCATAGCTGTGTGTTTTTCTCTTAAAGAAACATACTTATGGTGTTTTTGCGTGTGGGTTTTTCACCCTCAATTTTTTGGGGGCAGGAAATGAAAAATCTTGGCATTATTCTTGCCAATTAATATTTGGCTTCTATGGGGCAATTGACATTTGGAAATTGACATTTGTACTTACAATGGTTTTTCCAAATTAACCATCTTAACCTCTGTGCTGCTATTTGTTCTGGGTGCAATATACTGGTTTCTCTTACTGCAGACTAGAGAAGTGGATGAAAACTGCAGTGGAAAAACCCATAGAAATACTTTCTGATTTTAAGAACTGTTTGATAAGGAAGCCTTAAGTGTTGGTAAAATACTTTTAGCAAAGGGGAGTCAAACAGGAAAACCATATACTAGGAATGATGCAGTTACACCATTCCTTCCTTATGAAAGGTCCTTCTCCCTCTATGAACTAAGCCATGCTGGCTGGGGAATTCTAGGAGAAGTCCACCCAGCTTAAAGTTGCTGAGGTTGAGAAACACTGAAGAAAAGGATATGGAATCTGGACTGTAAAAATCCAGATAACCACAAGATGCTAGCAAAGAGATATAGAAAACTGTGACTCAGATTTTTGCAACCCATTAGATAGCAAACACTAAAAACTCAGACAAGCAAGATTTTGTCCTAAGGGGGAAAAAAAGGTACAAAACCAAAAAGTATTTATCAGTGAGAGGTTACAGAAAATACAAATTCTCCCTAATAAAGGAATGAGAGTTTGTCTTGAAGGAGTATCTACAAACTCTCCATTGATACTAAGTGTAGACAAAGTTTTGATAAAGAACATCCAAAGTTCTTGTACAATCATTAAAAAATAACCATACAAATAAATCATCCAATGCTGTCTCCAAGCAGCTTTTTATTTAGTTATGAAACTGATTCCTTCTTAGATGCTCACTCCTCTCAAATGTGCGCTTAAACCTTTGTCATTGTTTCAGGATGCTTAATAGCCATATAAAATTATTCAGCCTGTTTCTGCATGATTGCACTTCTGTTCGTTAGATTTTTAAGTCATCCAAAGGAGAGATTGCACTTCCTTCCTGTAAACACAATGCTTTCTCTCTTTGCTTGTTGAAAATGGATCTCATTTCCCCTCCTGTTTCTCTTTTGATTCTCTATGTTTGTGGCAAGTCCTTTTACCCCCAAGAGAGAATGATTAAGTCATGAGAAAATCAAGGCAAAGGAGGTCATGCACATAAATAGCACGACCAGGACATAGGCTTCAAGGTACAAGGTCTAGATGCCACCTGAAATTAAGGGCATCTGGAGGGTCTATGAGTGAAAATCATGATACATAGAGACCTGATGCCTTGTTCACACAACACACTAAACTGACTT